>QLSS01000003.1:1218462-1262623 GCA_024372645.1 Trichomalopsis sarcophagae
TTACAATTAAAAAGAAAAAAAAAAATTCCCCGAGCGAGATTCGAACCCCGACTCTCTGCAATATCGGCTCTCCGAGTTGCCTCCCCTCATCTCGTTTGAACGGAGCGGGAGCGCGGGGAACCAATAGGCGCGCGGCATTGAAACGGGCTACTGCGCACGCGCGGGATCCCGGGACGAGTCACGAGATAGACTCACTGATCTATGTGTACCTATATATAGATGTCGCTATATGGCTCGAGTTCCATTGCATCCAATCACTAATGCTCAAGAGCATATAGTCTGATGCTGTCTAATGTATATGTTGGACGTTGGAACTGGAAAATGCAAGGTAAAAATAGTTAATGAGACGACGGGGAAGTGAAAAGTGCACCGTGCAGTAATAATAAGGTGAGGCTCGTCTTAGCAAGTTTCAAGGCGTCGGAGTCGTTTCTACGGAGTATATACTGATAGACGACACGAGCATCATAACCTTATTCTTCCGTGAAAAAATCACTTGTTGGCTGTGACAGCTGCTGTCGGAGGCCCATGTAAACATGATAAAAAATTGAATTTGTTTACCCACACGGAGCACGAGAGAGTAACGTTCCTGGAACTTATCTTATCCGCTGGTCGACGTTCTTCGCTGCTTCGCATATAGACCTGCGAACGCGCGAGAAAGAGAAAAAGTATATAGGTATCTACGTTCGTTCGACATTAGAATTAAAAAACAAAACCTGTGAAGGATGACAATGGGCGATGAGACTCCAGTTACATCACTTGTTCTTCCAGTAATACTCCGCCCTATTTTGGCGAAGGTAAGGTTCTTACTGCTGTTTATGCTGTGTTATATTACTTTGTATTTTCTTTTTCTTGATAAATGGGATTTTGGTTAGTAAATTTATATACTGATTAGCGTGATAATTGCCAAGAAAACTTTAGGATTCCTTTTTGTGAAGTCACTCTTTACTTGTTTTGGAGCAGTGAGAAAACTAGTTTTAATGGTAGTATGACCTGAAAAGCTATTTTTTGGCTTACTTTGGTCAATATTCATTTGATGCTAGGAATTTTGCATGCTTAGACTGTTACTTACAATTATGCGCGTTTGAGAAGAATTAAGTCAGTCAATATAAAAATAAGAAACTATATTAGTTTAATAAAAGCTAATGAAGTGAAATGGTTATCTTGATTTTCCATCTCTGATGTCAAGTGTTCATAGAATGGAGGGAGAAAGTCCTACTAGAGAAAGTAGAGAATAATGCATTTCTTCAGATGCAGTGTCATTTAAATGGTTTTCTCTTGCAGTTGGAAAGGCAGAATGTAGTGGCTGCTCAAGCACTTCGTAAAGCTATATCAAATGCGGAACTCAATCATCCTGGCCTTAGCTATGACATGGTGTTGGGTCTCATTCGCCGAGCAGATCTCAACTTGGACATGAATGAAAGCGTACTTCGTTTGCAAGGAGTTGCATCTGATAGTGATGGTAATTTCTTCATAAATTTTCATTAATTAACGTAAGTGTTGGAATTAACTGAATTAATAATTTTAGTTGTTGAGCATCGTTCTTCACGCTCAGAAAATGCATTCCAAGAGCTCAATCGAAAGTCAACTTCCTTGAAAAGGATATTGAGTAGGATTCCTGATGAAATAACTGACCGTAAGACATTCCTCGAGACAATTAAGTAAGACCCCTTCAAGCTTCTGTGTTTATTCAAAATTTGTGTTTATCAAGAATTTGAATTTATAAGAGACTCTACTTTCAGAGAAATTGCCAGCGCCATTAAAAAGTTATTAGATGCTGTGAATGAGGTTACAGGATATATACCAGGCTCTGCAGGAAAGCAGGCACTGGATCAACGCAAGAGAGAATTTGTAAAATACAGTAAGCGTTTCAGCAACACTCTGAAAGAGTACTTCAAAGAGGGACAGTAAGTTTTTATATTTTCTTTAGATGCCAAGTTTTTCAAGTGTGCAAAGTACTCAATTTCATAACTTTTCTCTTTTAGGGCTAATGCAGTATTTGTAAGCGCTTTGTACTTGATTCTCCAAACAAATATGATTATGTTTACAGTAGAGGTGTGCGAATAGAGTATTATAATAATTATTGCAATGTATTATTATTAGAGATGTGCGATTTTATTAACAAATGACGTTTTTACGTATAATATACGTTTAATGAAACCATTAAAAATGATTCTTTTCTTTCATAGTATGATTTATAAAAACGATTTTGCATTCCAAAAAAAGATAAAAAAACGGAACATGTACAGTCTTCGTTTAATAAGAAGAAATAAAAATATTTTATTGATAACAACTTCATATAAATGCACTGCGGTTCCATACTGAAAAATGGTATGACTTAGCTATCTACATCCTTTCTGTTACTAACGACGGATTTTAGTAACTAAAAGGAAGATCAATTGGACAATGATGAACACTTTGATTGTTCAAGCTCTTTTACTGTCGGCGAACACTCTGACGATACTGCCAACTCCACTGACATTATATACTTTTTCGTGCCACACCAGTAAGTGTCCACTGCTACCTTCGTTTGGTATTTCAAACCCTCTGTAAATGTACTTCATCAAAACATCCATCAGGTCCCGATCTAACTGTGCTATGCAGTCATCCATTTGGTTGGTTTTTATACTCAGGAGTACTTTTTGGGTCAGCTGTCGTGCGTTATCCTGCAAAAAATGACAGTAAGATTTCATTAGCACCGGCGAACGTACAAACGAGATCCAATGTTTGTAAACAAGCTCGAGAACTCGTCGAAAATATTTTCGCGAAGAGTACAATATCGAGGTATGGATTGCTCGTGCAAAAAGACCCTGAAAAATGGACAAAGCTCGCGTTTGCACAAAGTGTACACCTCGAAATAAATCTGACTCATTCGACGATAAAACGGTATTACACATAGATTTTCGAGGTTACCTTAACTTGCTGATTCTTCGTTCCCAGCGGCGCAGATTTGAGCACGGAAATTAAAGCCTCGGCATGTTTGCCCTTGTTTCACTGTTAAGGAAAACAACAACATAGATTCGAGAGAAAAAAACAGTAGAGAAGCTGAAAGAATTAAGGCGTTAGTCAGTCGGTCGCTGAAAAAGGATATTGGCTAAGTAGAGCGTGAATTTCGTTCTCGTCCGGTCCGATTGGCCCGGCAACACCGCCTTCGCCATCGTCCTCCTTGAACTGGTTCTCGTTGTACTGGTCGACGTCGATTTTCCGAAAAGCCGTCCCCGACGAATCCTTCATCTTCCTCTCGTCGGACTTTGACATTTTCGGAGGCTCTAATCGCGACTTGTCGTATCACTTGTTTCCGTGCGATCACACTTGCACGGACGGGATCTGCCGCGACAGCACCACCAAAACCGACGCCCGTTGGCGCCACTATCTCACGCCTTTGCTCAACTGTTTTACCGATGGAAGCGTTGCTTATTTGTATGTATATTTATAAAAATGTTGTCTTCGACAACAAAATGAGTGAGTTTTTAAAAACTAGAAATTCGATGTTTTGTTCCGATTATTTGTAAGTCATGTACTGTATGATAACAAGTATTTTGTATTTTTTGGAAACCAAAGTATTGGATATAAATAATTTATTTTGAAAATATTGTTTTATTTATAATACACACCTTTTTAACAATTGATAGAAAGAATAAACTTGTTTTTAAATTAACATAACAGTTATAGATAAATTGCTTTATACAATAACAAAATCTACAATTCGAAGTAGAATCATTAAAATTACAATTAAACGTATTATTTATAATTGATCTAGATTGCAAATAAATGTGATTTCACAACAACGTATTGAAGATATCACAAATATGGTACTGAAATCGTGACACCGTTCTCCCCTGGCAAAGTGTAAACTTCGCTCCACTGAATCCTCTCTTGACTATCAATAACATTTTCTAATCCAGCAGGATCAATTATTGGCATTGATTCTACATTTTGAAGTTGGGACAGATCTTGAAAAAGAATTTCAATCTTTAGTGGCTCAGCTGATTGTCCTGGAAAAAAAAAAAAAAGTAATTCGTATGAAATTCCTCTGTGAAAAAGAATTCTACATTTCACTTGTGCGGAAAGTCCAATTGGCATATTTACTTTTACAGTTTATATCTAGCTGATCTTTATCAGATGTGTTATTTTGAGTTGAATTCAGCCACAATTTTTTTTCCATATGGTACTGTCTGGTTGCTTGTGCCAAAGCTTCGGTGAGAGCAAGCTGTGAAAATTTTTGATAACAAAAAAAACTTTGTTTAAACTCACGTGAAATATTTCACTTATATTTTCAAGCTCATCAAAATTTAGATTAGTATTGGAAAACTCCATTCGCGTCTTGGTTAGAATAAAAAATAAAACAAGAAAAAAAAAAATGTCCGCCAAGTAAAGAAGCAATGAAAACCAACCTGACACCTCTGAAGTCTAGTCATTCCCGTTCCTCGCGTCTCATCCGCCTCGACCTTCATCATCCGCGCCTCCTTGAGCAACTTGGCTTGTCTCGCTAGCTGACTGTTCTTCTTGACGCCAGTCTTCCTGCACACTCTCGACAGCAAGTCCAACCTGCCCTGCCTGAAATTTTCGTGCAGAAACTCGTGGACCTTTTGCTCGAGGCCTCCTCCCCTGACGCACACAGTCTTGGCGCCGAACATGTCGCGGTTGTGCGAAGTGAGTTTCCGGAAGCCGTAGAGGTTCAGCTGACGAATGAAGCTGGCCATGTTGCTGGTCTTGAAGAGGCCGGAGTCCGAGCCGTTGAGATACTCCCGCTGGAAGCTGTCGTAGTCGACGAGGACGCTTAGGCCGTCGGGACCCCATCCGATGGCTCCGCTGCGGCACTCGTTAACGATACGCCAGAGCTTTTGCGGGAAGCGCAGCGACGGGATCGCGTTACAGCTGTCGTCGAACAACGCTTTGTTTACCTCGGCGATGCTATTGAAGTTGCCGCCACTGGAGTCGGCTCGCGATGTCGCTTCGTTGAACTCGGAGGTGAGCTCCGTGGAAGTTTCGCTGGCGCTTATACAGTCGACGGGGTTTCGCGCTTCGTCGGAGGCGATAGCCGAGTCCGCATGATCGACGTTGGAGTTCTGTGCTTCGTTCGACGCGATAACGTATTCGAACAGTTTTGACTCTTGATGATCGGATGGTGCGACGATGCGACTGCAGTCGAAGGGCCTGACGCTGATGGCGTTGCTAGACGGGTCCATTCTTGTTTTTGTTCGCGGCTGTGTTGTGCGCGAGGTGACGAGAACGCGAGGAGCAATCAAGAGGGACGATTCGGAAGGATTTTCGAACAAGTGACTATCAGGGAGGCGCCGCCGCTGCCGCCGCCAGTGACTTTTTTGACTATCTGCTTTTTGTGTTGTTGTCGAGGGGGGGAAGATGCCGGCCGCCGGCCGGTCAAGACAAGGTTAACGCTTTCAACGGTTTTCAGGAGGAAGACTTTACTTGGAGGTAAGTCGCTGTTTTCTATTTCGCTTGGGATAGGGTTATATAACCGATAAATCACGGGGTGAAAAAGAAATCAAAACGGGTGTGTTAATGACTATATACTTATATAAAATTTAATACGACCCCTCGTTTGTAACAATGTCTTTTCCGGTATAATTAGCTAATTTACAAGTTGAGAAAAATATTTCTTCTTTCGATTTTGTACACATGATTATTCTATAAGAAGCAAATATAATTATATACGTTGAGTAAAAAAGTTGTCCATTAACACCTAAGTCTACGATACATTGGTTCGAGTATTTACATAATTAGATCGACATGGAACACGCTATTCATAGTCGGACTATAAATAATTATTACGGCCTTGCCCGCGACAAGTTATAAATAATTATCGTCATAGAAATTTCTTTGTTATTATTATTCTACGTATCATACGAGATCTCCAATTATTAACGCCAGTTTTCATGCTTCTCGTTAAATTAGCTTAATATCAAAAACAGGTTAAATTACGTATAAAATTAGTATATAGCACATCTAAACAAAGGCACTTAATAATCTCAAGTCGTTGGCAACGTGATATTCGTCAAAATTTCATTTCTATATAAAATAACTTATTATCGTTAATCGTATGTAACTTAATACTTTATCACCTGCGTGAGTATTATATCGATCGTTGTATATTTCGCGGATTTAAACTAAGTCGCAATTCTTAAAAGTTAGACGGAAAGTTAGTAATTTCACAAAGTTAGTTTACGCCCGCTATAAATTTAGGCTTATAAACTACCTACTACCTTAGGTGTAAAATATATTGCATAACTTTTCATTGAATAGCTTCTGGTGCAGTCTTCAACAATGCGTACGCACGCGGCTTGCGTTCAAGGCACGGTAGGTGGATCTTTCATTATTATATTCATTTACAATCCTTGTAAAGTTAATTTATCGAACGCCCTCCTATGAGTATATAACGCGTGGACTATCGTAGGAAATATCAAATTTTCTCTCGCGTTTTCGAAGCCACTTCACGTGGTTATCATGGGCAGGGGCTGGAGGTACTCGCGCATCGCCGCGGGCGACGGCAGCAGGTATCCGTCGCAGTCGAGGGCGTCCGGTGTGCGTATGGTAACGGGACCCTGCGGTGGCCTGGGCAGCGAACTGATCTGGCTGGGTTTGTCCTGGGCCTTTTCGAGCTTCTCCAAGATGTCGACGAAGCGCAGACGATCTCGGGGCTCCGTCTTCCAGCAGTCCCTCATTATCTGACAGACGTACGGTGGACAATCTTCTGGAGGGATCAGCATTATGCCTTGGAGGATCAGCTTCACGACCTGGGGAACGCGCGTTTTTTATTGACGGCTCGTTACTTTGGAATATAATATCACAACGATTTCACGTACCTCCTCGTTGTTGTGTCCGTAGTAGGGCTGCTTTCCGAAGGAGTAGACCTCCCAGAGAACGACTCCGAAGCTCCAAACGTCGCTTTCCAGGGTGAATCTTCCGTACATCACGCTCTCCGGAGACATCCAACGCACCGGCAATAACCGCGAGCCACCGATCTAGTCGCAACGAACATTTTTTTTTTTTTTTTTTTCAAAATTCGAATACCAGCAAAAACTTACGTAAATAAGCCAAACTCTCGATTCCGTACCTTGTAGTAGTCGCAGGTGTAGACGTCGCGCGACATGCCGAAGTCGGCGATCTTGACGACGAGTCCGGAACCCACCAGGCAGTTCCTGCAGGCGAGATCCCGGTGAACGAATCTTTGCGCCGAGAGGTAGGTCATGCCCGCGGCTATCTGCGTCGTTATCCAGTGGAGGGAGTCCTGCGGCACGATAAAAGAGGACGTTGATAGGCCTGCGCTTAGATACGCTTCGGGGGGGGGGGGGGGGGGGGGGGTTGTGTTGAGGTCGGTGGGGGGCGGCGGGGGGGGGGGGGGGGGGGGGGGGGTGTCTGAATTTGGTACTGACCTTGGTCAACGGCTGCAGTCCGGGGGTCGGCGTGCGGAGCGTGGCCGAGTTCGCCCGGAGAACCTCGGCCAAGTCGCCGTAGGGCATGTACTCGAAGACCATCCAGGGACTGTTGCTGCTGTCTCGCAGAACGACTCCGACGAGGGAGAGAATGTTGTCGTGGCGGAAGGTCGACATTATGTCGACCTCGCGCATGAAGTCTTCCTCGGCCTCGCGGCTCGCCGTGTCCTTCAGGACCTTTATCGCCACTATCTCCGTCGCGTCTGCGCAGGTCAGCTCACCTGGAGGTCGCAAAGGGGAGGTGGGGGTATGGTGCGTAATTTTAGAAAAGAAAATACGCATACACTCGTAAATAGATTATAGATTCTCGGACTCACCTTTGAAAACTTTTCCGAAACAGCCCTCGCCGATGTCTTGGAGGAAGACGAGCGAGTCTCTCGGGAGAATTGGCACTTCCGGCGAGGCGCAAGTAAAGTACTGGGGATTCGGCGTGTATTTGTTGGCCAGCAGTAGACTCGTTTTCAAGTTCATCGGCGACGCCTGAGATAAGCGCGCGTTATAATGTCTTATAAGTATGTATACTATAAATCTCTTGGAAAAAATCGAAAACCGCCGACGTTGATACGCACCTCGAGATCGCCGCGCTTGGACTTTGCGTTGAAGTTGCGTCGTTTGCAGTAGTATATCAGACCGAATAGCAGAGCCAGGACTAGGACGCAGCCCATGACGATACCGGTGACCTCGGGTACCCTCGACGGTTCCAATCTCTCGACCTGCTTCGATTCCGGGAGGACCGTCGTGACGTTGGTGCCGTTTCCGGGCGCCAGTATGATGTTGCGGATGGGGTTCGGTCCTTTGGAAACTGCGAAGGTGAAGATACGCGTGAATGCGAACGAACAATATCGAACGCGTTTTCAAAATATTTACCTTTCGAGCGATTGAGGCACTTGAGATCGGCGGTGGGCTCGGACTTGTCGTGCGGGCAGATGCACTTGGAGGTGGTAGCGTCGACCTTGAGACAGGCGGCCTCCAAGCCGCACATCCCCGGCTTCTCGGAGCAGTTGACGCTCGGCGTTGACGCCGTCTGATCCATCTCCAGCATTTCCGGCGATTCCGAGTCTGTAACGTGAGGGCCGCGGTCATAATTGGCTCGAGCAGCTAAAGCAATATATACATGAAGCAAATCCACGAAACTCGCGCATCTGAACGATTGTTCCGCGGACACGATCTATTATAGGCATCGTAGGAGTGAACATTCTGACGCTCCTCCAAACAATCTCGAGGCTGCACGTGTTTACAAAGGCTCCGACGGCGGAATATTTGTAGTAATATGAATTTCCAAATCCTGCAGCAGCAGCAGAGAGAGAGAGAGAGAGAGAGAGAGGCGGCGTTTATTTGCTCCCGATCGACGACTGTTATTCTTGTCCACGTGGGCAAACACGCGATCACGGGACTAAGAGCGTCTCTCTTCTCTCGCTCTCTAAGTGCAAGCTGTATTCTTTTCCTCTCGAGACGACGTGTTTAGCCGCGAGCGCGTAAAGGGAGCAGTTGTGAATGCCGCCGATTTCACTTTCGAACGCAAAAGCGAGATCGATGAGGGCGTTTTACATCCACGAGCGATACGCAAATGCTGCTCTAGAAAGGGTATTATGCCCGTCCGAGAATTTTTCTTCCAAGGATGCTCGATTCGACACGAGCGTCGCAGCGTTTTTTTATCGGAACGCGCCTCTCTCAAAACAAACATTCAATTAATTGATAAATCCTCGACTCTAATACACATTGATAAACTCGCTCGTGATATAAACAAATTCTGCCTCTCTTGAAACGCGCGTTACGCCACGCGCGCGCGCGCGCGCGCGCGCGATCCACAGAATTCGAAAAGCAATGTTAACGAGGCCACTCGAATCGTTTATACACAGTAGCGCGGTATAATACTCGGCCGTTCGATGCGGCATAATATACACAGCGGCGTCGGCGAGCACGCAACAACGCGCTGCAAGCGGCCATATATCTCTTTCTCTCGCGGTGGCTCGCGATAACTTTTACGAGTTTATTTATTTCCCTCAAGCTCGAGTCCGTCCGATGCTGCTGCTGCTGTACACAAACGATTTTTCCATACACACGACGTCGGCTCGTCGCGGATGAGGCGGTAATCGCTCGAAGCGATTACAAAATACCGCGACGTATAACCATATATTTCGGTTCTCTCTCTCTCTCTCTCTCTCTCTCTCTCTCCCTCGACCCGTATCTCTAAACGATTATGGCTTACGAGAGCTATACCGCTACCGCGGATAAATACGGCCAAAGTTTCTTCCTACTCGTATGCACGCGTGTGTAATAGGATACGCTCGAGAGAGCTGCATCGGTATACAAATGTGTGAGAAGAGAGCGAAATCAGTGTATTATATTTGCAACGGCGCTAATTAATTTTCTGCTCGGCGCGATTAATCGCTGCTTTTTTCTCTCTCTCTCTCTCTCTCTCTCTCCCTCTCTCTCTCGAGTTGCATCAGGGCATCGTTTGTGTACAGACGATGGCTCCTCGACGAACGTAACAAGGAAAACAAAAGCGTCGACGGAGCAAAGTGCTCGCGGATACGCGATTGTTTCGAGCTGTAATCAGTCGGCTTGCTCTATGTGTGTGTGTTTGGAGTTTTCAGCGCGGTTTAACGCGGCGTTTAATTTCGGTTTCTCAACTTATTTGACGCTTTACGCGTTCGACGCTTTCTCATATGGTTTTCTTTCTCCATATCAATTTTTTATCACCTCGACGATTAATTTGCCAAGGGCTGAAATTCGATTTTTTAATGGCTTTTCCTCTGCCTGTGTAAAACTGAGGGATAATGTTCTTCGCGAGTGTTATAATTGCTGTCAAAGGGTCCTGCGCGACACGCGGCAATTAAAACTTCTTGCGAAACTATTATAGACCCGCGAGAAATCGACGTTTTCGTTGCGCAAACTTATTATTTTATGCACGACGCGCCACCGCAGGTGTTACACGAGCGTTTCCACGAAAAAAAAATATGCACTGCGAAAATTATTTTCCCGGAAATGCTCGTATCCGCAGTGGCTCATGGGAATAAGGGCCAAAAGCGCTTCGGTGCAAGCTGTATATTGAGCGCTTGCGCCGGAATATCGTTATGCAAATGTAAACAACGAACCAAGTTGGCTAGTATGGATACTGGGTTCTCGAAACTTGAGCAATAAAATTAGGCGCACCATTCCATCTCAACTTATTGCCAATAACGTCGTTTAATCGAAATGCAGGGACACTGCCCTTTTAAAATTATCAATAATTATATACTTCAGCATCCTTCACACGTGTAAAATCACAAGTTGTTGCACAACCGCATTCGATCGAGAGGATTAAACTCGAATCCTGCAGCCGCAGCGAAACTCGTCTAGATCCACGTATACCACTAGTCCTGTGTCTCGTCCTGACGATTATACATATACTTATTTACCAGCCTCGAAACTCGTCTCTCGCGGCAAGCTTTCCGTCTCTCTGTCTCTATTACTCTCGCGCACACGCACGCACAGAGGCGGCATTCATTTGCCTGGGTGCGCTGCGGCGGTGCCCCGTAACGGGTCGGAGCGTTATCTGTGCGGTCCAGCGGTCCCCGACAACGGGCTTCGCTGTATGTGTATATATTACGGGCGCGGGAGCAATACTTTATATAAATATATATATATATATATATTTATATATGTACATCATTTATACTATGTATACCTATATAGGCATAGCCTGGTACGCGATCGTCTCGATATGCGTTCAAACATAATGAGCACCTATATTAATATATTTATGCTGTAAATACATATAGCGACACGCGTTTCGAGAAGGACTCGAAGGATATTTCTGGGTCGTACGTTATGCATCTCGACGTTATATATGCTTTTTTATATATAAAATATATTACGCGCGGCTTTTTCATCTCTGAACTCAAAAATATAATATTATTTATGTTATAAGAACACAATGATAGTTATTTAAACCATTCGCGCCAAACCCATACGTATATACGTTCCGAGATTAAGATATCAAACGCACGTGCTATATATATATATATATATATATATATATATATATAAAATCCTTTTAGCCAACTTTGATATGTACGTACTCGCTGAACCAACTTTTAATTGAACTCTACAATAATGGATGTAGCTCAATAAATGATGAACTTATACGTAAGTTACTAATTCACAGATTAGAACGACTTTACGTCTAAATTAAACGACACAATGCTCAAATAACGTTTATACGTTTTTGAAGAAATTGTAAGATGGACATTTTATTATTGGGATTTATGTTGTGCCAAAATATATAATTATTAGAAAAAATGAACTAAAATATATATTTTTTGAAGTTGGATCTGATCTAGAAGAAAAAGTAGCAAAGAAAAAAATCAAAACCAACTCCAATTTCTATATCTTTTGAGCATGGATAAGCTTAAACAATCTACGGTGGATATAGATACGATAAATAATATATTCGGCAATACTTATTTTAAAATCAACAAAGAGTTGCAAGAATTAGTTGGACTATGGCCATATCAAAAAGGCTTCAGTGTGCGTGTTGTGCAAATGATTATGCTATTTGTTCTTTCATTCATTATGATACCACACGTAAGTATTGGAATGATTTAAACTATTTATTTACTTTTAAGCCAAACACGCAGATGAGATTTTATATTGTATAAATTAAAAATTGTATACAGATGAATGGAATAAGAGTATGGTGTGGCAAGGATTTGGGAATCTGTTCAGAAAATATAGCAGCAACGATTTATCTTTCGGGTTGTTTCTTGAAATATTTGGTTGTACTCCTTTGTAAAAGAGATGTATTAAAAAATAACTAACTTATAATTTTTATATACATGCACTATGTAGACTCGTTACATATCGAAATTTTTGTTTTAAATTTTGCAGATATCTAAAGTATACGAGAAGATTGCCATTAATTGGTTAACGATTAATGATCCTAATGAAAGAGTGATATTAGATAAGTTTTCGAGTTTGGGAAAACTCAAATCTATCGGATATACTGGTATTTATATTTGTTTCATTTACGCATGATAATTTTTATTTTTGTTTTGATGAGGCTAAAATTAATTTTTAATAATCTGAACTAATTTATTATGGTCGCAGTATACGTATCTGCTGCTGGTATTGGGTTTTCTCAATTCGCACTTTTACCGTTTGCTTTTGATTATTTTTCACCATTACAAAATGGCTCTCGACCAAAAATACGAATTGTTAGAGCAGAATTTTTCGTAGACCCTGTTGAGTATTACTGGCATATCTACGCTACATACTGTGTAGTTACGTTTGTAAGTGCATTTACTATTATATCGATCGACACGTCCTATACTGCCGTCGTACATCAAAATCTTGGCATTTTTAACATAGTCAAGTAAGATTAACAATAATAATAATTTTATAACGAGATTCGGGTGCTACGAAAAAATGCAGCCAGTTTCGCAATATTGATGTGCAACATTTTTTCGAAGCACAAGTTTAGCCCATTTTTCTTCATTCGTTTGTTGGTTTACTTTTAAAGTCTTAATGAATTTCAAAAATTTAACTATTTAATATAGTTTCTTGTGAGAATTAGTTATAAAAAAAAGATTCATTAAGAGTGTTACGCGTGATTTTCTAGTAATTAACAAAAGTCCATCTCTACTATTTTCCGCACGCGCTAAGCACCCAAACCTCTTTAAAGCAACATAAAATTATTATATTTAACATTTAGTAAAATAATTTTATTTTAATGTTTGTTAGATATCGTTTATCTTTAGCAAAGAAAGCCGTTGGCACCTCTAAAGATCTAGCATATGAACAAATTATTTCCGCTGTTCGTTTGCATCAAGATTCATTAGGGTTTAGTATCATTTTTGTCATACTATTTATTATTTGTGGATGGAATAACAATTACTACAAGTTCATCAACAATGATTACTATGTAACCATATATTTTTCAAATTCCAGGTTCAACAATCTAATTGAAGTTACGTATAGAGTCTGTTTTCTTCTTCTAATTCTCGTCTGCATATCTTTTCTCACTTTTGGAGCAATTACGGTAACGCGAAATGGTCAAATGCATGATTTGCTTTGACAACTCATTTATTTAAATAGAAATATCGATCCAAAACTTTTTTAGATTCTAGAAAATTCTGACAATTGGATAGATATAGTACGATTAGGTTCAATTGAAGTCGGTGCAGTAATTCATCTATTTTATTTAAGCTGGCCAGGGCAGTTAGTGGTTAGTGAAAGTGAAGAACTTTATTATTACACGTATGTCCAATATCTATTTTTTCTCGAAATATTATGACAATTGTTATAAATAATGTTTTAAAAACGTTTACAGATATAATAATGAATGGTACAACTTATCGGCAAAATCAAAAACATTATTACATTTTATGATGTTGCGATGCATAAACCCATGTTGTTTAACAGCTGCAGGATTATACGTTATGAATTTTGAAAACTATGGAGCGGTAATAATAATTCTCAACGACTATTATGTATATCAAGCAGAATTCAATGTAAATGATGACATTGTTTATTTTCAGATCATCAAATCGACAGTTTCCTACATTACAGTTTTATCTTCATTCAGAGAATAGTAAATATGAGATTTATTGGGTAAGAAGATTTGTAAAAGTGCCATTGTGTAAAACTAAGGTTATTCGTAAAACATAAAATTATAGTCGATAAAATTTGTGATTGCAATAATGAGAATATATTTTCAAGTACAAAACATGGTTTTTTGTCAGTCTTATTTTGATGTAGCTGTAGCTATATACAGGTGGTCGTTCCTTGCGTTTTGATTCTGTTAACATAGATACATTTTTAGGAAAAATCGTTCTTATTAACTCTTCTTATAATACTGAAAATTCTGTCATGGAATAATCAGTTAAGTTGTACTAGAAAAATTTTTTGGAGATGATTTTTTTTGTCGGTTATGTATATATTATTATTAAGGTATACCAGGTCAATAAGCTAATAATTTTCTATGAGAACACACATACGTACCTGAAAAGACGCGAAGGATAGTTAACGTACTCAATTTTTTCACTCTATATTATTCGGGTGTCATACATACATATTGTATTTAAGTAGAATTCAACTTATGTTTACTCAAACTGAAATAGACTTAATTTTTCTCTGCGTCATTATTTTTATCTGGTTTTTGAGAGTAGCGAGTAAATTGGACGTTGTATTCGGAAAGAAGAATCATTTATACTTATGGTTTATAACACAATCATAAACAAATTATGGATGTAACATTAGTAAAATTTCATATCTTTAGTCCGAACCGTAGGTTAATCGTTGGCTATAACTTTTTTATATCATTAAGAATATTACTCAAACATGGTTGAGCACGTCGATTTATTTGGTTTATTATGTACTAAGGGCATCAAATTTAATTAAAATAAAATTTTATTTAAGCATGAATTAAAGCTTTGCTTCTACAATCATCGAGTACCTTAAAAGTATGAATCTCAAGTTCACATCACTTTCTAGTATTGCGTCTATATATAGTATTTTGTTATGTAAATTGTCAACCATCTAGAGTTCGCTTTACTTCCACCGCGTAAGAACGAAACTTCTGATTAAAACTTTTAATTGCTTTGATTGAAATCTATGAGTGTACGTCTTAATAAATATTGAACTTTGATTTAATTCATTTAACGGTTTCAAAGTGACTAAACGTGCTCTTAAAAAAATGTTAAACTGAACTTTTTTGTATTATTATCTGTTGTAAAAATAAAAGTTGCTATAAAATAACAATTTAAAATATTTTTGTAAGCTACTTTTTTTTTAAAGAATTAACTAAAATTGCTTTATTTAGTGCGTGTATGTAAATTTTAAGTAAGTAGTTAGGACTGTGTCCGAGTAAAACAGACGTACAGATGTTAGAAAATGTTTTGTATAGCCGAAACTAAAAACATTATTAAAGTTTTATTAAAATGGATTTTAATTCAAGCTTTAAATGTTTCTCTCCTCCTGACAAGGCAAGGTGCAGCCCTTTTATAGATGCAATCAAGCGACGCTCTTTTACCCGACACTCCGCTCTGACAACTTATATTGATTTGTGACTGCGGTTTCAGTCGTGTATATACATATATACACAGCCACACGCACACACACACACACACATATATATATATATATATATATATATATATATATATATATAATTTTTATTCTTAAATATTTGTCTGCTAAGTTTTACTAATGATTTTTCTCTACATTGTTATTACTAGATGCGAATATTCAAGTCAACTAGAGAAAGAGTTGAAAAGAAAGTTAAACAATAAAATTAAAATAACGAAACGAATTTTTTTGATGCGTAGCTTTATTACAGTATTTCTCATTTTAATCAATAACGTCATCAATTGTATGAATTTTTGTCATATAAGCAGACGTTGAGCATATTCTAAAAATGAACGGTTTTGAAACATCTAGCTTAAATTTAAAGACAATAAATGAGGTTTTTGATAACACTTATTTTAAAATTAACAAAATATTGCAAGAATTGACTGGAATATGGCCTTATCAGAAGAGATTTGATGCATCAATTAAACAATTTATTGTAATACTCATTCTTAGTATGGTTTCAATACCACATGTACGTATAAAAAGTTAACAATGAATAAATAATTAATCCCAATAATAATATTCATATAAATATTTTGTTTAAAGATAAATGGAATAAGAGTATGGTGTGGCAAGGATTTAGGCCTTTGCGCAGAAAATTTAGCGGGAGTTACTTATGCTTCAGGAGTTTGCACAAAATATTTTGTTGTGACGCGCAGTAAAGATCAAGTATTAAAAATATGTAACTTATTTGTGCAAACTAGATTCGTCTTGCATCTAATCGTGTGATTCTAAATTTTACAGATGGCCAAAGTATATGAGAAGATTACATCGAATTGGTTGACTATTACTGATCCCGATGAAAGAGTTATATTAAATAAGTTTGCCCTATTAGGGAAATATAAATCTATTGGATACGTTGGTAAATAAGTTTTATTTATTGCCATTATACTGATATTGCTTGATTTAACAAATTTAAATGTTTACGAATTTATTGTATTGTCAATATATTGCAGGATACATAACCGTTGCTGCTATTTGTTTTTCTCAACTTGGTCTTTTGCCTATACTCATTGATGTAGTTTTACCTTTGCAAAACGGAACCCGAGAAAAACTACGAGTTGTTAAAGCCGAATTCGGCGTGGATCCTTATGAATATTACTGGCATATTTACGGTGCATACTGTGCAATCAGTATTGTAAGTTCAGGAGTATTAATGGCAATCGACACTTCTTATACTGCAGTCGTACATCAAAATCTAGCCATTTTTAACATTGTTAAGTAAGAGTTTCTAATTCATAATAATATGCAGTAAGTAATCATTTTGTCTAACGTGAGCATCGGTCATTCAGGCATAGATTAACTCAAGCTAAAAGAGCCGTTAATACCGTTAAAGATGTTGCTTATGAGCAAATTATCGCCGCTATTCGTCTACATCAAGATTCATTGGAGTTCAGTAACGATTTTTTTAATACTGTTTATGAAATATATTTATCTGCAGGCAGTTCAATTATTAATGTAATCACAGGTTTAACAATCTTATTGAGCATACATATGACGTATCTTTTCTTATTTTGATAGTCATATGTGTCACTTTTCTCACTTTTGGGGCTATAACGGTAATATCAAAATACATCGCTCTAAATTGTTACGATTGGTTAATCCATCGTACAACATTTATTCATGCATTTTTCAGATTATGGTAGAATCTGATAATTATTTAGATATGTTTCGGTTGAGTCTACTTGAATGCGGTGTTTGCATACATTTATTTTATTTAAGTTGGCCAGGTCAATTGGTCGTCACTGAAAGCGAAAATCTTTATTATTACACGTATGTCCACTATCTATTTTTTCCTTTAACGAAATGTTACGACAGTTGTTATGAATGATGTCTTGAAAACTTTCACAGATACAACAACGAGTGGTACAACTTGTCGGAAAAATCAAAAACGTTATTAAAATTTATGATGTTACGATGCATGAAGCCGTGTTGCTTGACTGCTGCGGGATTGTACGTTATGAATTTTGAAAATTATGGAGCAGTAACGACAACTTTTATCGATCATCAGATTATTCTTTAGACGTGTGCATTGGATTTTTAAAAAATACTCTTTATTATCTTTCAGATAATTAAATCAACAGTCTCCTACATAACAGTCGTAGCCTCTTTTAGAGAAGACTAAAGATTCGCCAAGTATACCAAAATAATCATAAAACATAAAATCTACTAGTCGCACAAAGTCTATTAGTCGCGAGAAGGATATAATATTCCAGAAAGAAATAGAAATTTATTTTTTCTACATCTTCTATACTCGTACATCATCGAATGCAAAACTGTACGGTTGCCTCATTCGTACATCATGTGCCACGCTATAACATACGCCAACTTTGTATGCTCGAACACCATCAATAAACAATCTATATGTTGCATTACAGAGAGCCAGTTTCTCATGAATACTCAACGGCACGCGCTGTCTTCGATCGAAAACCGCCGCGTCGGCGCCACATGTATAATACTTTTTATCATAATCAGGTTAATGCAATTTATCTCCTCTATAGAAGCCGAGTCGAGCTTGTCTGCATATGCGATCGCCAAGGTAAATCAGCGACTATTCGTTGCGTCTCGCGCGAAATAAATACACGCGTCAACGGCACAATCTAACTGATTTTCGTTCACATAATGTATGCAGCGTACGTGTCAGCGCGCTATCAGCCATCGTGCAGACCCTATCTGAAGCCCGTAAACCGCAAGCGCTATAGCTAGCATCGCCTGCATCGGAATGCAAGCGACCTTTCGCGTGCGCTGTATAATATACGAATTGTGCGTATGGAAACACTATATGCTCGCGCGGATGCTACGAGATCTCTAATGCACCTCGCACACTCCGAATGCAAAATAATGGCCCCAGTATCGGAGCTGACAGATATAGATATAGCGCGCGTCTACACAAAGGGGGTAATGTATACATATAGCCGAGACTTGTAATAAATGAGCGCGGAATCGACGAGAGATCGGATTAGATTAGCCGCGGCCGGTTGATGGAAAGCCATAAGCGTTACGTAAGACGCCGCTGCTGTATTGTTGCTTTTTTTCCGGAGCGAAACGTACGTTGATCGACGATTGTGCAAAGATGCGTGCGCTAGTGCTGTAATATGTGAATTGAGCTCTCGCTCTCGGAATTCCGGGGAAGTGTTTCGCGCCGCCCGGGCCTGTATAATGTGCACTGATAAGCCCATTTTTCGGAGATTCGAATCCGTAGAATGTTACGACGTGGTTTATCCTCTACGCGTTTACGGAGTATTCCAATTTCTAGAGAGGCTGCATCGCTAATTGCGGCGTATACTTGTAATATACGCCCGACGTATGATTTTCTGGTTGCATAAATAAAGCACAAATTAATTACTCGTAACGCCGATAAAAGATTTTCAACGTTGACGCGATAATTGCAGGAGTACACCCGCAAGGGATCTAATTCTGTCTCCAATACAGCTTCGGAACACCACCGGTTAATCTCCTTCTATATTAAAACCTCTCCGGTAGGATTTACACTCGAGCACTCGAAAATTCAACGGTGAACTCTGCGCGGCCAAAGCGCTGTGGGTGTACCTCTAATATCGACGCATTATACAATCGAGTAGCGCCTAAGCCGCGCATTATCCATTTTTCTGCAGCGTCATTAGAATTCATATGCGAAGCGATTCACGTATAGGTATACATATAAATATTTCAGAAGCCCCGCCGTAAAAGAATAACTCGCTGATGCGGCGCACGAGGGCTAGCGAGAGAGAGAGAGAGCAGAGGCAAAAAGCCGATAATGCGCGCGATAAATCTAAATAGACAAGCCGCGCGCTCGAGATAGAGATTAGGAAAGAGAGCACGAGGCTCGGAGATGCTTACTGCCTATGTGCTTATATAGATTATGCGTATACATACGAGAGGCGCGTTTCAGCCGGCTGTATTTCTGTATTTGTAATATATAATCGAAGATCGCGTGGGCGGCTGATACACAATACGCGGCTTTCAGAGAGGCCGGAGACACTTGCGCGCGCGCGTTGTGGGCGGTCGCCGCTTCCGGAACATAACTCTCGCTCGGTTTTTACTTCTCGGGGTGCGTCTTATAGACGTAACGGTAGTCCTGATGACGCTGGTCGAGTTCGCGCTCTCCGCGCGCAAGCGCGCGCGAGAGGAGGCTGTATAAATAGTCGACCGCAGGCGATAGCCCGAGAAGCGCGTTGCGAAACATTGTTAAAAAATACACGTCGCGTTCGCAACGTCCTATACGATAAGTGCTCGCGCGACACCGACTTTTTTACAGAGTTCGATTATGTCGCTATATAATATCCGGCGGACTTTGAAGCATCGCGTTGTTTTGCGCAGTCTCTATTATTTTCGCGCGCTTTCGGAACTCGATACTCTGCGGAGCAAAGGTGCGAGTAAAGGTAACTCGCGAACGAGGCGCCTATACGTGCATGATGGCATTAGAAATCCGCGAGATTGTTCAATGTATATAACGGTCGCGTGCACTACACTGCGCTTTGCACACAATGCCAGAGAGGAGCTGTTAGTCATCGTGTGAATTCGATTCGCTCGATCTTACGGACAAATTTCATTGCGAGTATGTGCGTGCGTGTGTGTGTGTTTAGCTTATTAACGAGCTATTCTAGATTCCGTGAATCGAATACGTATATATATATATATATATATAGCGCTTCTCGCGGCGAGGCAACAATGGCTCGTTCGTCACGTATAGTGTAATGCGTTTTCGTGTAGCTTTCCCTTTCAATGAGCGTCTCGGAATGGATTTTCTTGATTGATTTCCCAGATCGCGCAATTACGGCGCGGAACAATGCGATGCGGATTGATATAGAACATGTATGTGAGAGAGAGAGATTTAAAAAAAATGAGGTTCCGAGTGAACGGGCTTCTCGCGTTATTCCGCTTCAACGACGCGCTAACGATCTTAAAACAGCCTCCGCTCGAGATCGCGCGGCCGGATTGGGATCCGAATCGATTAAACCGTTTACGGGTACGGCTATATTACGTTCTGATTGATTTTTATGAACTTTGCTCCGCCGTCACATCATAAACACGATAGGCTTGGGAAAACCAACTGCGAAAATCGTTGCCAAAAAGGTTTCGCACCTCATTGTACAAGGGATATATATATATATATTGTACAAAAACAAATATGATTCCGTGAATCACTCCCCGCGCGCGAATGACGAATGAGAACAGCTGTTTACACTCGGCACAATTAATACCCTCTATCTCTCTCTCTCTCTCTTCGCACAAAAGGTTCTTGAACCATCGATTACAGCGTCGCACTCATCCCATCCGTACCTGACGATCTTAGTTCCGTCGACGCGACGCCTTGACCCCTGGGCAGTCGTCTCCAGCTCATTTTTCTCCGCCTCCGGGAAGTCTTGGCCATTCAGGCGAGCATCGTCACCTGCTACTGCTGCTCTCGATCCTTCCAGCTTACTCCGCTCGGTTCGACCGCGGCATGTCGCTCGGCCGCGGAAATTACCGATCTCCCGCTAACGCGAACGCTCTAATTGGCCACCGAGAGCTTTGTACACGCTTGGCCAGAGTCTCTTAGGGTCACTAATTTTGCCGCACACGCGCACTCTTATTCAGGACTGATTTTTCAAGCGAGAAATCGGTTCGCCGATCGGCACGTGTGTCACAACAAGATATTCGCACTATACGCAACGAGCGGTAGCACAAGTATATCACTCGCGATCCGGAAGCGCGTGGGCGCGCGAAGGATCCTCGGTAAAAAGGAGGTGGAGAGAGAGAGAGAGAGAGAGAGAGAGAGAGAGAGAGATACTGCACTACACACTACTCGCTGGGCTTTCCTACGACTGGCACTGCCGCCGAGGCAACGTCAACTCCCTCGCGCAGCTTCTTGCGCTTGAGAGTCCGCCCATGCGAGAGCGCTCTATCTCGAGAGAGGAGAGAGATCGCTCGGCTATCTCCCTCTCTTTCTTCCCTTTTTATCTCGGTATATCTCTCTGCCTTTCGCTCCCTCCCTCTCTCTCTCTCTCTCTCTCTCTCGCTACTGCTTGTCTTTGGTTGCTTCATCATCCGCGCGTGTGTGTGTGTGTGTGTACGCGCGCGCAAATGAGTTTTCGACTCGAGGGTGTTTGGCTTTGGGTAGGACGCGCGATTTTATGGAGATCCTCGCGAGCGGGCTTTTCGAGTTTGTTTTTCTTTTGGCTTTCGCTTCGAGAGACTATTGTGTGCTAATGTGCGGAGCCTCGCTTGGGATTGGATTTAATTTTTAGCAACGGACGTAATATTTTGGGATTGTTTTTAACATAACCGACCGATGATTCGAACGCTGTGATATGTACCGCAAGGCGCTGAAAATCGTCATGTTTTCGACGTCAGCTCCGCCTATAATCTTCGTTTATTTTCGTAATGCTCGCTCTCTCTCTCGCGAGGAAGGGTAGGAAAAAGAGGCCCAAAAGTGGGGGAAACGACGGCAGCGGCGCTGCTGCACAATCGGCACCACGTGCTCCCTCTCTTCCCGCGATCGAGAGAAGAACAGTAAACACTTTATCAGCAAAGCTCGGCCGTTTTTAATCAGCGGCAGACGCGCGAGTTCGGCCTCTTCCATGTCCCTCTCTCTCTCTCTCTCTCTCTCTCTCTCTTCTCACTCGCAGGTTTTTTGTCGAAATCGGCCAAGAAACGGGCCGAGGGATTTATAAGGCTGTATATACACCGCCTGTCGACGCGTACGTCAAAATACAAGAGCCGCTCGCGTTTGTACGCGGCTTATTTTTGGTCGCCGTAATCGATTAGTGTATACGAACGGACAGCGCTTTTTGTCGAGGAGAGATTTATCGGAGGTACGATACGCACAGCTCGTGTACTGTTTATTCGATGATTTAACGAGCGAGGCTCGTTATACGCGCTCCCGGTATAATGATAAAAGTCAAGGCCGCGAACGGATGTACCCCACTGGTGTAAAAAATCTGCTGCCCAAGTTATTGGCTCATTTGCATAAGAACGCATTAAAGCGTCGAGCGAGAGGGCCGCTTATTTTCCGAAAGTCTGCTCGCGCCGCGAGATTCGTATCAATACGCTGGACTGTTGGGATTTTCGAGAAACGAAAACGTACGTATACGCGCTCGCACAATCGGCCCATTATGCGAGAGAGCATACGTCAGGTTTCATTCATAAACCGGAAGCCTTTAAATTGCGCTTCTCCCGAGCCGTAATAAAAATCTCCGGACGCGCGCGATAAACGCGTTATAATTCTGAATCGACAAAGGGAATCAACTCAATTAGATGCAGGCCTGTAAAAAATTACTGCTCAAAGGTGCATATAGCCGGCCACAAATCGTTCGCCGTAAGGCTTCCATTATTTTAACGGTTAATCCCCGCGCGCGCGCGCATAAGTCGTCGAGATGAGTTAAGCTCCGTTGGATTATGAAAATACGGCTGGTAATCTCTCTTTCTCTCGCGGGAAGAAAATAGCCCTTGTTTTGAAAAGGCCGGCGCTCGAGCGGGCGCGCGCGCGCCGATAACGTATTATGTGTAATAGTGTCAGAGTTCAGCGAATTAAAAAAAGCTTCTCTATCGTTCTCGCATTTCACGTGTCATTTGCTCTACGTTCGTACTTTTTCCCTCCGACTTCTCGGAGAAAGTTATATTGTTTTCGACTACGCTACGGCTTTTCTGTGCCGAGCGTTGAACTTTTATCGCTGATGCAGTGTACTACGCGCGGATCTATTATCCGCGAGGTATATATATACGTGGTCCGTATCTGCTCGTGGATGATGGACGATTTTTATTAAAATGATGTAAAGTCAGCGGTGAATGACGACTGTTGGATAGGAAAAATTCATTGCATCATTTTATCTGAAAATTCCAAGCTCAGCAGAAATCGTTGTACATACAGAGCTCGATCGCGTCTATCGAGAAAAAGCGAAACATCCGCAGTCTCAGCGCCGCGAAAGAAGCCCGTCGCTCCATTAACGATCGAAAAAGTAACGCTTTCCTGTAACCCGAGATATCAGGTAGCGCATCCTCTTTTTTTTCTCCATATCCCCCGAGAAAAAAATCTCCTCACCTCGCTCCACAAATCTCGCCTGCCGCGAGTCAAAGGGGTCGTCGGCACGCGCCTATAAATAAAAAAGGTAAAAACGCCGCTAAAAGTAAAAAAAAAAAAAAAAAACATTTCGGAAAGCTCGACCGAATTGCGCAACGAGTGACAGGCCGAGACTGACGTCGGCAAAGTAGTAGCGCCTCTCTCTCTCTCTCTCGAGAAAAAAAAAGCTCAGGAAGCGAGATATATCCGTTAATACGTTCGAAGTGCCGCGTGTTTGTGCAGCGTCGGTCCACCTGGTCGCGCGTACACGCGTGTACGAGAATAGCGAGAGAAAACGTTCGAAGAGAGTCGTTGCACCGGTGCTTGGATTGCATCGATTTTCGCCTTTTGTTCGCGAGTCTGCGTATACTTTCTACTGCGAGCAGTAGTCGTGGGTGTGTATTAGAGAGACACTTCAGAAGCCGCGCGGGATCTTTGTCTCTCACTTTCCGAGTGGGTGTGTATTTTCGTCGTGCGGTTGAAGAACTCGTTATAGGCGATTGACGGATCTTATTCCGGCCGCGTGACTCCTCGCACCGGCGATGCTGAACATTTTTTCCTCGCTCATCCACTATGAAAATTCAATTGTCGCGCGCGAAGCTACATGTGTGTAGAGCACAGCAGCCGCGTGAATATTTATTTTCGCGCTCCATTTTAAATTCAAACGGCGCAAAGCCGCGCGTCCGTCCCGAGAAGCGGACGCGTATACATCTTTCTCGTGTATAATCCGAGAAACTCATGACGCTTAAGCAAAGAAAAGCACAGCGGAGAGTGTGTCGGCGGCGGCGCTCTTAAAGAGCCGTAAAAAAGGGTGGAAAAAGTGGTAGGAACAAAGTCTTCCTCTTCCACGTCTCACTCTCTTGAATAACACGTGCGGAAGTGCAGCAGCGAGTACAGACACACGCATATAAGAGGGCGCTTTAAATCTCGGACAGATGCCGACTTGCGGGCTGTAAGGGGTACTGGCTAAAATAATAAAGCTGCAGTTCTGCCGCCGGCTCTCTCTCTCTCTCTCTCCGGAAAAGAGAGCGTATGTGTTTGTGTTTCTAGACACCGTTGAGGTACACCGAGAGGGTATTGTTCTGCAGAGGGGCAGGACATAAGTGAAATTCGATAGCCGCTCTGCTGCACTGAAATAGACGTCTTCTTCCGGAAATCGAGACGCGGAAACGTGAATTCAATTTTCGGCTGATAAGAGACGGTGTTTATACGCCCGGTAGTAGCGACGTGGGTGGCTATAGGTCCCGAAAACTTTACGCGTACAGTGCTAATCCTTGGGCAAACAATTTCCTCGACGGGAAGGATCTTCTTGGATTTCGGGAAGCTGAGGATCTCGCGCCGCGCGTGTAAGAGTACAAATTACGCCGCATGTGCAGCGCGACCGCCCCGTCGGACGTCACTCCGAGTTTGTTGACTTTGAGGATTCTGGAAGTGTATATCCCGCGGCCTGTGTGGCTTCGAATTTTCCGTTTGCGTTTACGATAAACGCGGTTGCAGCTCTTGATTTAAAATTCGACAGAAAAAAAAAAAAATCGACTCGTGTCTCATCCGGAAATATAATAAGCCAGCTCCCGGAGCCGCAAACAAGGGCCTCAAAGGCGATTAGAGAAGAGCTAGTCGATGACTGGGCATCGGGACAAATCATTTCCCGGACAAAAGAGCCCAAACACAGCAGAGGCATACCGTGTATATATCTCTGCCCATCGACATAACAGACGCACACATAGAGCCGGAGAGCTCAGATAGCGCAGACGAGATAACACTGCGGGATCAGTCGAGGGTTCGTTAGAGAGACGTAGCTATATGTAAATGGGCTTATGATGCCAGACGAGGTGACTAATAGCCCGTGTCACCGGGACAATGCGGGTATTATCGATTTTTCTCCAACGACACGCGCCGATGTTCACTACTACTACTACGTTATTCGCTGCAGCTGTTCCGTGCTCTTTTCAATATCTCTCGGAAAGCAAAATACGTAAGCTCGCGCGCGCGGAATAATTAAACGACGCTCGGCCGATGTTGGAGAGAAAGTCGCGATAAAAAAGCTGCTCGGCGCATTATTGCTGATTCGTTATGGTTGTAAAAAAGTCGCCCGATAAAAAGTAGGTTATCCGGCGTGTCATCTTTTTTTTAAAGATCGCCGTAAAACGTGTGTGTTATGTGTATTTTCGCATTAACGCCGACGATTTTGATCGCTCTCGGGAGTGTATACTACTGTTGAATTGCGTCTCACTCTCTCTCTCTCTCTCGAGTGTGTGTGTGTGTGTGTGATTCGTTGGCGCGTAACGCGCAGCTCGCAATAACGATCAAAAAATTTCCCCGAACCGGTAGTAAATTTTCAAGAGCGCGATAAATCGCGATACCCGGCGAAAGTTCGCGGGCGCGCGAACGTTTGAGATTTCGGCCGCTGATACGCGGTCAAGTCACGCGAGAGAATACCGAAAGGCTTTTCCATCAGTCTTGTACACGCACTCGCTGCGCTATGCTGCACTGCTCGGATTACAGGCCGTCGGCTGGGCTGCTGAGGGACAGCCTGGCCAAGAGGAGCCGCGAGTTCGTGCTCGAGAACTCGCTCCACGTGGTCCCTTACTTTATCGACCCGTCGAGGTCGATTTACGAAAGGTACGTGTACGCGATTTCCTTTTCCGATTCGCTCGGCGTATTATACTTGCACCGTAGGTGCGAGATCGAGTCGAGAGTGCGCGCGTTGCGAAATAAATATGGTACTTTGCTGAGCGAGCCGATTTGATTTGTTTAAACGGCTGCGAGAGCGAGGCCTTAAAGACTCGACTTTACGATCGCTCGACGATTATTCTCTCGGGGCAATTCATATTTTTAGCGGTTAATCGCGCGCGGTGTATGCGCGATAATCTTACGGCTTGGATTAGCTGTCAAAAGCACGCGTAGAAACTAGTAATCGGATTTGCATCTTTATATTTCGCTAAAGCGGGGAATAAATAGTGCGAGGGATATGAAGCTGATAGGATTGTCAGCTGCGGTAATCGGTGCGTGGTAATAAGATTTTATTTCGCTTCGCTTTAATTGCAGTTATTTATACATCGCGCGTACAGAGGAATTGACGTGTTGTTACAACGGGGAAAGCTTCTTCGAAAATATATAGTTTGACTTCGCTGTCAACAAGACTAGCCATGGATCTTATCGCTCGTTTTATCCGTATACGCGTGTTTTTGTTTTCGCGACGCACAATAGTTCTCGCACTGACACACGAGAGAGAATACATCGCTTCAAAATGGCTAAACCGAGTTCAGAGTTCATTTTTTTTTTTTTTTTTTTTTTTTTTTTTTTATCAAAACCCGTTACACTTTCAAGATTCGTCTGGTTTCTCATCTTCAACGTCTCGGTAATCTCGGCTGCCGCAACGATCACGACGATCTGGCAAAAATTCCAAACATCGCCGACCCTGACGTATCTTCACATAGAGAGAGAAAACTCGACGCTGGATTTTCCAAACGTCTATCTCTGCTTCGACGAGAGCCATCTGAACTTTTCCGAATCGCATTTGACTCCGGTAAGCGCGACTTCAAAGAGCTGTAATTTTTTATTTATTTCGCTGCTTTTCAGTCGCAAGCGGAGATATTGCGAGCTCTTTACACGTGGAAGGGCGATCCCCCGGGATTTGGAAAGGAGGAGATCGGAGAGGTTTCAGGGCCTCTCGGAAGGTACTTGCTTCGAGTCGCTCCGGATTGCGGAGAATTTTTCTCCGACTGCGAATTCGGGTTAGTCTGTTTTGATTAAAAACTTGGTTCGCTCGACGACGAACGTTGATCATCGGTCTAAAAGTGTTAAATTTAGACAAAAATCCCTCGACTGCGCAGATTCGTTCGCGATCGCCACTCCGGGCGGAGTTTGCTGCGAATTCCTGAGCAGAGCCATCGAGAGAGACGATTCCTCCTGGAGTTTACGCTTTCTGCCGAGTCGGTATCCTATAAGGTAAACGTTGATTCAGCTATTACGCCGATTAATAGCCCGTCGGCGGAGCATTAGACTCGGGAAAATAATGTATATACCTCGGTAAATTTCAGCGTGCACGTGACGGGTAGACCCGAAGGTCCTCCCCTTTACGGTCAGCAGCCGACTTACGTAATGAACGGGCCGTCCTCGATCCAGCTGAGTCTGACGATCACGAAAACGGCCAGCAGTCTGCGCTTCCTCACTAGGTCCCAGCGCAAGTGCGACTTTCCGGAGGAGAGTCCCTCCCACGTACACTGCGAGAGGGCACACATCGAGAAAACGTTCAAATCGAAGTGCGGCTGCCTTCCTTGGTTCTACGCTTCCGGTCAGGCCGAGGACTGTCCCTTGAGCAAGTACCAGTGTCTCTCCGAGATCGATTCCAAGGAGGTATGAGGCTGAAAGTATCGAAATGTAAAGGTATATAAGATGAAAATTCACCTCAGTTGGCAGATCCCAACTGCCAGATGTCCTGCGACCACACGGCCTACAATTGCGAGAAGATCGAGCGCTCGGGCGACTCGAGCGAAGTTCGCTTCCTGAGCTGGCCGGACGTGCGCTTTCGGCGCTCGACGCGCTTCGGCTGGCTGGACCTCCTCGTCTCGTTCGGGGGCGTCGCCGGCTGCTTCCTCGGTTACTCCATCATCACCAGCCTCGAGGGCTTGTACTACTTCACGCTGCGCACCTACTGCGGTGCTGTGCTCGCTGTGCCGAAGAGCAGGTTCAACGTCCAGGTCCAGCCTAGAGACGTCAAGAGGCTGCAGGGAGAAGCTAAGGAAAGGGTTGCTGCTGATGGATTTTCTGATCAGCTGAAGCAGCGGTATCTCAAGGACTATTGATAGATATTATTATATAGGGCTATGAATAAAGACAAGAGTGCGATTATAAAATAAATGTATATATTTATTTCAGATTTTTCAAATCCTTCGTTTCACTTGTTTCGCCTAGTTTTATGTTACGCATTCGAGATACATCCCGACTCCGTGAAAATCGCTTCTATAATTTTTTTTATTTATATATACATATATATATATATATATATATATATATATAATTTTTTTACTTTTAATAACCAAAGTGTTTCTTTAATATATATATATGTATATCCAAGCAGCGGTAGCACACGAGAATTTTTGGTGTTTGTTTGTTTCCTTTCTTACTATAGCGATCTTTGACTTTCGCATATGATCGCCTCCACTTCAATTTCAGGTCCGAAACGACATGAACGGAAATTAAGGCGGCGCACGACACACTCTTGTATATCAAAATCATGCCGTATCGTGTAATTTTCTCATATATAATAATAACTCTGAAAGGATCGAAGAAACTCAAATCGCTTTTGATCTGATACGCAGCAACGCTTCTGATTCTAGCTATTGTACTTTTTTTTTCCGTTAAATATCTGCGCGTTTTAATTCTTAAATTTTTTAAATTCAACAGTATCATAGCCTCGTTACAACGTAGTAGTAACAACTAAAGATTCTCTGTGATATAATCTATGCTCATATACTTTACAACGAAAGCCTCATCAACTGTATACCGTGCAACTCTTTTCTGGTCCCTAGAAAACCGATGATTTCAAACTGAGATTATGTTTACGTATTTAATGTGTAATAATAACGTTATAATATAGATTGGAGCTTTAAAATTCATTTCTAGTATATATAACTTTATTAATTCGATAACGATAACGATAGTTCCTTCAAAAAGTCGAAGCGTTCTGCATTGCGAGAAACGATATAGTTTCCATAAGTACATATAACTCATCCTGAAATTCAAAAATCGCCTCTACGATTTTTACCTACAGACTTCTTTTATAATATCAATGCGATTCGAATATTTTGCCTAAATTAAATCATCGTTGCGATGAGTACAATTTTGATTGCTTTTCATATTCCATTTTTTTTTTCTACCTAACTCATGCGTATCTCACTCGCGTAATTTTTTTTAACGCTACGTTCGTTTCGCGGTACTGGACAAATACGTCGTCGAGTACTTTATTAATGGCAAAAGTGTGACGATTAAGGGAAATCGCGTGACTGTTCGGAAAATTTTTGCTCGCCTTGCGTTTGTGTGTTTTTATGCGATATTGTAACATTTAAATTGTATCAAAATACACTTCGATTACAAATGCACGATGAATGTCTCTAATGCCGTTTATTACATATATCAATGTGGAAAAACGATCTCTGCGATGTACGTTATCACGGCAATTAATGAAGTACTCAAGTCAAAACTTGTCCGACACTTACATAGGTTTTTAGCTTTATACTTTTTCGCCTTAAGTCTAAATCGAAATCAAATATAATGTAGATAAAGGACTATACTGACTGGAAAGAAAGTATATATATATATATATATATATATATATATATATATATATATATATATATATATATATATTTCGTTTAAAAATCTCTCAACAACGAGTATTTTTATGTCCGTGTTTAATCGCATGGAATGTTTTCTCCCTCTTTTTTTTTTTTTTCATCATTTCGATCCGATCGCACACTGCCTCGTCATACATAAAATCGACGCACGAATCGTTCGTGTGTGTATATATATATATATAATATAATATTACGCTTTTTTTTTCATAAGTTTTACATTTTATACATTACGTCCAAAGTGCGTAGAAAGTTCAGTTGAATTATTTCCTCTTGTATACAATTTATTCATACGAAGACGCGCGTGTAAGAATCAGGGGAGTTTTTTTTTAGTTCGTACAATATACTTTTTGACTTTAAATCTATGTTTTATATTCTCATGTTAATAAAAGCTTATCTCTCGATTTATTTATTTCGCCTTTTTAATAACGGATGCAGTACGCTTGCGGATACGAGCATTTTAAGTCACTTGTCGATGTCAACGTGAGCTGATGAGACGTTCGAATGAATTAAGCGTAGAAAATTTGGTAAATAAAGTGACTAACGACAAACACTGCGTATTTCAGTTTGGTGTGTGCAGCCTCGAAACGGATAGATAAGAACGGATTTACAAAATCTAACGCGCTAAAGAGTGCGGATTTTGATGGCTGTTGACTCGAGGGAACTCGTTTCACGAGCAGTGAAATTTTGTCTCTACGATTCATCGTGTCATATCGAAGGGTCGTCATGCAGCACATTGGAAACTTTAGTCATGCTCGCGTCCAGCCTGCGGTTTGCGCTTGTTTTAGTTTTTTTCTATATGTAGATACTTTTTAGAGGCTTGCGCGGAATAAATTCAGAGTGTATAATTCAGAAACGTCGGCTAAATCATCATGTATATAATCATAGCAAGATTTATCGTCGTTTATATCATATAAATGTAATATATAAGCTTCTTCATTGTGCCCTAAGTTAAATTTTATTGTGTAGCTTTCATTATTTTCGTCCTATTTTTTTTTTTTTTATAATTTTTCCTTTTTTTTTGTCAGCGAGGGTCGTATGTATGTTATAGGTAAAGTGTACCCCAGAATGTAAAGTGTCCTTCGCCAATCGCGAAAAGTACGTATGCGCGTGTGTGTAAATATTTACAACGACATCTCTATACATTTTTTGATGTGTATGCGCGTCTCGTTCCTCCCGGCCCTCTTCGGCTATTGAGCCTAATTGTAATAATATTCAGTAGTTATTATAGCCTTTCTGCGTCGATTGAGAAGCGAGCAGCGAAATTACGAGACTCCGCTGTGTATATAATTATATCGCCTATTAGGATTTTTATTTAAAAAATTGTATATGTATATATCTGACCGTTTATATGCAAAATTTAAGAATTTGTATTTAAATTTCAAGAGCCAGCGATTCACTCGACCGTGACGTTTGATTTTAATCATATTTATATGTATAGTTTTATTTATTATTCTATATCAAGTTAATAATTTGTAACTGTGTATTGATGCGAGTGTCGTAGTGTTGCTGTAATAAGAATGACGTATGTATGAGAAAAACCGATTACTCGTTCAAATATCAAGTATATCTACATATTGTGCGCAGTTGCTCCTCGCGTGGAAGACTGACCGGAAGGAAGTGTCGTCGAACGCGAGCCGCGATGCCATACATCGATTTTCTCCTTACATATATACTTTTGCTTTGCGTTGTTCCTTGTACATACTTGCTAATTGCGGCGTTAAGATCGCTGAGATATTTATATATAGCACTTTCGATTTCTACCTATTATATCCGTCGCTCTTATATATTCTTGTTCTCAGTGCTCCTTTCGTTGTGCCACTTCTCCCTTTGGCTTTCACTGGTGCGATTTACAAAGCGAAGCTCTCAACTGATACAGAAAGAAAGGAGTTTATACTAGAACTAGCCCTGCCGGAGGGCTATGAGAATCGAGAATCGATCTATTTATCATATGTATAGATACAACTGTATAGGAGCTGGACCCTGTCGTTGTTCGACGATTTTCTTTTCCTCTCCGCATTCTCGCTGTATGGCATTGTTTATTCGATTATAACAAACGATCGTTCGACTATCTAACAAATTCAACAGACTTATCATGCCTTAACTGAGGTAAAACTATATGTGGAGTGCATCTGACAGAGAATCGAGTGATAAAATGTCGAATAATATATAACTGGACGTATATAGCGTACTTTACTTCCTGTCGCGAGTCGTGGTGTTGTCGATGGATAGTTTGAAAAAGCAGTACACTCTCTAACAACAAAGTATAAAACTCAAAGTATAAATCATAACAAAAGTTCGTACAAACTCTGTACACGCTCTTACAGTCGAACACTAGCGTCTCTCTTCTAAAATTTGTACACGCATCTATACAAACTGTCAGAGATTGCGATGACTTGAACTAAGAACCAAAACAACAATCAACAACCTTCAACGCAGTATTTAACGATGATATACCTATACCGTAAACGAGCTCTCGGTTGGACTTGGTTCCTCCATCGAAAAAGTTCATTATAGTTGACTAGAAATTAACGATCACCCTTTCGAATTCGAAGGAAAAAAAAACAAAAACGTCGGGAACCAAGCTTCCCCGAACCAATGCCGTACAGCTTCACGACTTCGAACTAAGATAGGCACAGACCAAAGAACCTCTTCACCCCTCCCATTCGCGCGCGCGCGCGCGCAGAGACTATGATAAACAAGTATATAGTACACAAGCTCGCTCTCTCGGTGTGACTACGAGTGTGCGAGTGTGGTGTCGCGCGTGTTAAAGCTAATGTCGCAGCATCCTGTAGGCTCCGCACGAGGGACGGTGCTGGTGACGTCGAGGATGAGGCTAGGAACGCGAATCCGGCTGGTGATGGTGCTCGACGACGAGGGCGAGGTCCTGGCTGCTCTGGACCGGCGACATGCTCGGGGTCACGATGATCTGGGTGCGGACGCTGCCAGAGCCGAGGAGAGCCGTGTTCTCGCACGAGGTCTCTTCCTCCTCCTCCTCGTAGTCGGGTTCGCCGCGCTCGTCCGTTTCCTCCTCCTCTTCCTCGTCCTCCTCCTCTTCCTCGTCCTCCTCGTCGTCCTCCTCCGAATCGACCGGCGAGTATACGCCCTCGTGCTCGTCCAGCCGATCTGCAAGAGGCGATTCGAGTCGTTAGATCATTGGAATTTATTTTCTTTTTTTTTTTTTTTTTTTTTTGCACTACACGAGCCGGAGAGTTAATTATATGTATAAGCTACGAAATGCTACGAGGTATCGCGGAAAAAGTTCATTCTCATTGGTCATTTTTTGGCTGGAACTCTCGTTGTAGTCCTTTTTGTTCCATCACACAGAAATAAATGCATCGTCACGCGCATTTTGGATCGAAGATTAGTCGGAATTTTCGCGTGGGTGCAGATGTCATGCTTTATATTTGGAGGCATGCACTATGATGCGATTGACAATAAATGCGAGGGCATGCGTTTACGTTCAAAATTTGTTGTGTTATATAAATGTATAAATGAGGAAATTATAATGACGCGAGTTGAATTTCAAAGTAACTCCTATCCACACTCCTATCTTCGCCAACCGGATACTAGAGGCAGTGTGGAGAAGAAAATGGATAAAAGCCAGGCCAAAATCGTTTTGAAATCCGGAATAATGCGACGATTGATTATCATCGCGTCCGCACGCACGATTTTCAGTCCTCGAAAACAAAGGGCTTTCGAACGTATACACGCGACGTCCGTGTCAAGATCACGGTAGTCCATACGGCGAGTGCAGCTCTTGACACGTGACGCATATACTAATTTACCCCTCGAAGAAAATCGCCCGATCCCCGAACTTATCCACGACGAGGACATTAACCTGTCAGTTCTGAGTAATAGGCTCGCGCGACGGGAGAAAATTCGGAGCAAACGTGATTTAACTCCCTCGGACGCACATAGGCGGTTAACCTCTCGCTGTTCGCGTTGCAATGGGGAGTACTGTAAAGGAAAAGCGCGCGCGCAAGCTCGGATGAAAGGAGGGATCAATGGAAGAGAGAGAGAGAGAGAGAAAGAGTAAGGATGAAAAATTTCGCTGAGCCAGTGGGCGTAAAACCGGGGAGGAAGACAGAGGGATAAATAGCCGCTAAGAAGCCGGGGCTGAAAAAAAGTGCAAGCGACGGGGTGATAGAGGGAGCCGGATAATAAAAAGTTGCTCGCAGGGGAGCCGTAATACGCGCTCGAGTAGCCGCGAAGAATGGACGCGCGGATGCGAGTTGGAGGAGAAGAAAAAATCGTGATACGCCTATGCTTATATGAGATGAAGATGAATCTCGTCTAATTATAGTCTAAGTGATATGATGCAGACATGTGCAAATTAGCTTGCCGAATGCTTGCAGCGTACAAGGGGGCTGGACTTACTGTGTAGTGTCTGTTTCGCTATAACGACGTGGTAGACGAGCGAGTAGTGTTCGGCGATGCTGTAAAACGCACACATACAGAGATATAACGTGTCGAGCTTGAGTACAACAGCTGTGTGTGTACACATAAACACGCAGGGTGTGTTGTGTTTGCCGCATGCTTGTGTGTGTGTGTGTGTGTGTCGGAGTTGCGCCTCTCGTGTATACACGCGTGTCGATGACACAGATCTGCATATACACACATGTACTCGGTGTGTTGGCTCGTTTGCAAGCCGCTCTACTTTTCTACTCTGTACACGTGTTTCGCGATCGCTGAAAGTTTGCTGTATCGGTGAGCTTTTAATTGAAACACGTCATACGCTGATGCGCCGTTTGCATCGATCGCGCGAATTTGAATTTCAAGCTATACGTTATTCCGTTGGAAATCGGAACAAATCAAGCGTGTGCCAAGTGTATTGTACGACATAACGTGTTTTTTCCTTCTTGTAATGCAAAAACACACACCGCGACTAATCAGTGTATATGATAACACAGAGAGAGAGAGAGAGAGAGAGAGAGAGAGACACGATATCCACAAAGTACACAACGACGACCACTTATATAGACTGAGCTGAGGAAACATACTGAGGAAAAAGTTGAACTGATCCTTACACCCACCGGAGGACTCGTCGGCGGTTTGCGCGCTGCTCGGCAGTTCGACCTGGCCCGCGACGCTCGTCAACGCCGTCGTCCTCGAGTCTTCGGGCTCGGGGTTGACCTCGGAATCCGAGCCGGCACCGGCGAGCGGAGGCACCATTATCACTACGTCGCCCTGCCTCGTGGTGACGGCCGAGGGCGGCGCCGACTGGATCGTCGGCGAGCTTGGCAGTCGGGGTGGCTTACCCGCGTCCACCGGAAGCACCAAGTGTGAGGGAATGGAACTGCAATATGTCGATATCTCGGGTTTATCCTATAGGTTGCAAGGAGACGCGAGTAATTCATACGAACCTTAGAGTAACGCGTTTCTTGACGCGACTGCCGAGGTCCGAGTGTCCCCGGTGCATCTGCCTGGGCTTACCACCGGGGTGATGGTGGTGGTAGTGGTGGTGGTGACTGCGATCTGGAGTCGTCTCGCGGAAGTTACCGCTCGTCGGGGAGCTCGGCTCGGACAGCTGCTTGTCCACGAGGATCGGCTTGAGGACGAAGCCGCAGCTGCCGGGCGTCCCGAGGCCCGCGGACAGCGGCGTGTCCGGCGCCCCGGCACCTACTCCGGCTGCCGCACCAGCACCATTACCACCACCGCTGCCGTTGTTTCCGCCGCCGCTGCTGCTGTAAGCTGCTTCCGGTTCCGACATCGGTAGCGCCAGCAACCGCTTCCGGTCCTCCATGTACAGCTCGATAAGCTGGTCGAGTTTCATTTCGATGTCATCGACCTTGTGGGAGAGATGCGTTTGATCGTTAGTGGCAAGCGATTTACCTGCTCCGTGTGCGCGCGCGCGCGCGTGTGTGTGTAAAGCGATGCGATTATAGCGTGCGAAGCGATCGTGTTGCGATTGTATATTTACACAAGTTTTTTTTTTTTTTTTTTATATTCGAATTGATACGCTTCAGAGGAGGAAGCGACTCTGGACACACTCACCTGCCTTTCGACCTTGACGATTCTCGAGGCTAAACTAATCTTCGAAGCGTAAACGTCCCTCGCCTTGGAACCTTGCTTACCCAAAATTTGATCTAACCTGTTCAATCGGGGGGAGAAACGCTGAGATTAATACCTTCTGCTTATGGCGATCGATCGTCGCTTAACGTTCAAACACAGCGCAATCAGCCAGCCACTAAATTAAGCCACTATATACGGACATGCAACCAAGAGTGCGAGGAGAATATAGTATAAATTATAATGTGCCGAATCTATTTGTTACATTACTGTCTACCGAACTATAACTAACTATATAGTACACAAGAGTATACAGAGATTACGTATATGATAGCAAAGAGAGAAAAGAAAGTTAGTTTTCTGGAAAAGTTATATACGAAGAGATTTACGGATCAGATGGACACGCTTCTCTATATACCTACACTCATCGTCGGCCTAATGCGTTTCATATGTAATATATGTATATATCATCGAAAAAACACAGAAAAGTACACAAGTGGCATACAACAAGGTGGAAAAGCGAAAGAAAACGGGGAAAAACGAAATTTCACGCAAAAGCGAATCGCTATTCCAGTGAGTGGGTTTCAACGATTCACGTGAGCCTGTCGCCAAAGGTGATCGCATTTCGTGGCAGCGGTGGCAGAAAGAGAGACAGATAGCGAAATTATTCTCGGGGTACGTATAATATATGCATGTATAAAAGCGCAGCTTATTTGGCGAGAAATCAAAGGGGTTAAGTGTAATATATATATATATATATATATATATATATATATATATATATATATATATATATATATATATATTGGTGGGCGTTTGTATAACTATTCTGCAGCATAAAAAGCGCAACACAACGGCGTGATATATATTTATATATCGAGGTGGACGGCGGAGGCAGCGAAAATTTCGAGTTATTAAGAATAAAGTATTCGAGAAAATTTCGATAGATGTGCTGCTTCAGCCGGCCACTTGTGTATATATATATATATTTAAAGGAAAGCTGAATATATTGACATAAAAAAAAAATAAAAAAAAATAAACGAACGGCTCGTCGTGTTTGATTCATTCATTTTGACGTATAACAATGTAAATAATAAACAGAGAAAGTGAAAGAGAGAGAGAGAGAGAGAGAGAGAGAGAGAGAGCACGACTGCACCTGCGAGGCATATCTGTACCTGAAGTGCAGATTTCGTACGCGATTCAGTAGATCGGCGTGGCCGGAGCTGTATTGTTCAATCACGTCCTTGACGTCGTAAGGTTTCAGGGCTTCCCTGAACTTCTTGCGGGCCACGAAGTATTTCAGCTGCGATCACGCCCCCGCGGTTTCCAGACACATCATCACACAGTTTACGCTATGGCGCTTTTGATTTGTTTTGCTTTTGTTTTCATGTTTCTTTTTGTCTTTGTTTCTTTGTTTCATTCTATATACGCATATGTGTTTTCTCTATCTCATACATATTCATATAAATATATCACAGTATCGAATTCGAGCTCGCTCGAGAGTGTGTATACAGTTGGATTATAATATATAGTGTATATAGCGGGGGGACGTTTTTCCCTTCTCGATACGGTGCAGCGGCGCGAATTAACGCGTACACTATGTCCATATGTATAGCCCCGAAACTTATACTCTCGGAATGGACTCGGAATGGAAGGCGATATAACTCACGGAACTCGCGCTTTTCTAGAGCTTCTGCTCTACTGCACTCATCGAGATGCCGAGATTAATGGGCCGAACCGGAGAGCTTTTTGATAGATTGTCCAAAGGTCGAAATTTCCTGGAGTGTGCGATTAAAATTTACTGCCGGACCTGTGTACCCGGACGACGTACAGGACGGAATTAAAAAATATACGCGACGGAAGCTAACGAAATGAAGCAGCGCTTGGGGAGAAGAGATCCGTATCTATTACACTACACGCACACACACACACACACACACAGCGCGATCGGGCTAACGCGGATATATCGGCCCATATAAGCCTTCTTATATATACTCTAGGACAATAGTTTCTTTCGATTAGCCGAGATCGATCGTTCGCGCTTGCACAAAGACGTTTGAACAATCAATCAATTCGAAAGCTCCGTGTCTAAATAATAGGAAAAAAGGGAAAACGCGCTTTTCCATCCACCTGTGGAACGCGGCGAGAAGACAGAGTGTGGGAGGAGGATACAGCGGAAAGAAGAGTATGTATGTATTTTTTAATCACGAACGACACTGCTAGACAAGCGATTTCACATTGACACAGACACATCACGCACGTTATTGAACACTGGTACACAGAGCAAGTTATTGTTAGAGAGAAGATGAGGTTTTAGTCGTTTGGGCTACACACATAAGAGAGAAAGAGTGAAGTACGGGAATTTCTTTCACAAATATCGTAAAGTTCTCGACAACACATCGCTTTGGCGTTTCTTCGGAATGCAAAAGGGTCGACAGGAGGGAGTTATCCGCGCACGTGTGCCAGCTGGGAGAAGCGTATCCGAGACATTAGAGCGTGGAGAAGACAGAAGATCGATCGAGCATCAAAGGAATATGGGCTGCAGAGGACGAGGCTGTATCTAACTCTGAAACTTTGCCGAATGAAATCGGAGGAGAGAGGCTAAGGGGGACAAAAAGGCTTTATGAGATGTGACGCGTATCTTCACCGGCTAATTGACGTCATTGATTCTTTGTTCGACGCGACGCCGAGAGTGCTTTGTTAACTGGAGCTTTATCGAATCGACGAGGTGGAGCTAATCGAGTACAGCCGATTGAATTTGCGATTGTTTCGCCCGGAGACGCACTTCTCGGGAACGTCACTTGCTCAGGTACGTTCCCGATGATAAATCGAGAGCGGACGAGATATGCGGAAGATACGCGAGAGAAGGACTGGTTGGAGAGGTGACTTGAGAAACAGGTGTTGCTTCCAAGAGCTATGTACTCGCTTGACGAAGTGCCGAGATTGCTTCTCGCGGTCAATTCCGAAGCTGGTTTAGGAGCCCTTTGAAGTAGGGGACTAAAGGAATATTTACACCTCGAGTTTCGGGACTCGCTTAGAGATTCGCTAAGGGGTGAAAATAATAGACCAGTCGGAGGAGAGATGCCTGAGAATATCGCGCGAGTATTTTTGTTTTCTAAGATACGGTACACGGAAAAAAATGGTTAGTAACGGTAACAAACCGCTTGGCAAAATACGCACCAACTATTTTTTTGGTTAACCTTACCAAGTACTTGGTAAGTATAATAACATAATTGGTAAGTTACCTGCTTTTTTTATAACATTTATCAAGTTATTGGTTAGGTTAACCAAAAAAATAGTTGGTGCTTATTTTGCCAAGCGGTTTGTTACCGTTACCAACCATTTTTTTCCGTATATTATTGCGTATACAATCTAGCTTTACTTATAGTCGTTACACTACTCTCTACGTTGTACAGCTCAGAGGTGGGTGTCGGTTCTACGATTATATCAGATACTCAACGTTATATGCAAGAGAAAACAATATATACTTTTACAAACTCGCGAGATGATCGATGTGGTAATAGTAAGAAGCGATAATATTGACGTCGACGGATCGCTCATTAAAGCCACGCGCTCATCGCTGGCACTGCAGTCCGCGCGATAACCCGCGGTGACACTTTCACGATATACCGAAATCTGGCACACATCGAGCCGAGAGAGGATAGATATCGCGCTTTATTATTTTCCCTCGTTTTTTTTTCAGCAGACCCAAACGAACACCCGACCAGAGATGTATATCTGTATACAGAACGCGCGCGCGCAACGGCGACAATCCATAGAAAAATCAAGATTCATGATTGGACGCTCGGGAATAAGGTCATGCAGTGGTATAGGCAAGAAGTCGACGCCGGGCTATAGGCGTATAGGTGGATAAGGAAAAAAAAAAAAGAAAAACGCGAGGGGGGGTGGGTGTAGGCAACGACGTCGATCCTCAGGTCGCAAGAGAGAGAGAGAGAGAGAGAGCGGGGAGAGACGTGCTGGCGCAATAATTCTCAGGGTCTCTCTCGAGCTCGCCGTGGGTGAAATAATATAACCGCGCGCGTAAGAGAGGGATGGGAGCCGCCGACGGTGAAAAAGAGCTTTTGTCAGTGGGGACAGAGAGAAGATAGAGAGAGAGAGAGAGAGAGATAGAAGTACCAACAGAGAGCAAGAGAGAAAGAGAGAGAGAGAGAGAGAGAGAAAGCGAGGGGTACCTAGTTTGGATATTTTTCACGCGACCGAGTAGGTCGACGTGGCCGGCGCTGTATTGCTCGATCACATCCTTAACGTCGTAGGGCTTCAGTGCCTCTTTGAATTTGCGCCTCGCCACGAAGTACTTCATCTGGCATAGAGCACGGACAATTTCACACGGTTAAAGCACCGGCTGTACATTGTGTTTTATTCTGACCCAAAGTACTCATATTTGTTTTGTCTCTGTGTATTTGTGTATATGTGTTCGTATCGCCTATATATTTCTACTTGCCATGAGTAATCACAACTCTATACACGGATAAGATTTATTCAGCGGGAACGAAAGGAGTTGGAATGAGCTTTTTCTTATTCCAAGCACTTTATTCGAATGCTAATTTCTCGAGAAGGGAAATTGCTTTTCCGCAGAGTAAACAAGATTCGCCTTACAATTTCATATTTCAAGCTCGAACTAGTCGCGTGACTAAATTAGCGCAATTAGTTGCGTGATTATTCATCGCATTCCTGATCGTTTGTCAAATCATAAGTATATATGAGTTTGAATGCGAGTGCAAGTCTGACTGGTTTATCATTTGACAAACAAAGTGTGAGCTGTAGTGTTCGTGTGACTGTAGACCCGCATTGATTATTGTGTCTGAATTAGATAATCTGTTGTCGACCGCGGTTTCAGTAACCTCGTCGAAATTCGAAACTTCTCTAGACGTCTGGCCACTCCGACTCTGCATAAACAACGAGAACCGCCTTAGATTTAATTAGCAAACGTCAGATCATCTCTCAAACTCGACAAGACCCGCTGCCAATTCTCATTGCTTGAGCGATCAGAAGACTAGAGAACTTCCCAAAGATACACTTTAATCTGTGATCATCCGTAAGGGATTCTTTTTGGCAACCAGCAAAGAAGCATCGATATCGTGGGCAATACTAGATGAAACTCTGCAGGTTGAAAATACACACAAGGCAATATCACTCTGTCTTTGCATAGTTCGGGATTTGACCGACTTACGAACGGTCAAATCCTGAACAACCTCGTTCAGCTATCGTGTGGCAACTGACTGGGGCAAAGTTTCATTGAATATCGTCGATGCTCCTTTGTGCGCCGCATCCATAGATTGCTTATAAATTCAAACTAAAGTAACAGTGACAAAGAGGTAGATCAAAGAAACAAGAGGGTGAAGAATCAAGATTTAAAAGCGAAATAGTTTTAGCTACTCACCTTTCGAATCGCCCTAATCGCGCCCTTGTGCTGATTCGTTAGCTGGACACATCGAGGCTCCTCGTCCTCATCTGTAGGCAAATTTGAAAGATCATAGTTTGCATCGACTCTCGATCACCCCCCTGCAGTCCTCGCTGCCACCACTACGGTTTCGCGTGCATTACGTTCACTAATACGTATCCTTAGTCTATTTTCTTAATATACGTAAAGGACAAGTGATACATTGTCGTCGCAGAGCACTCGCATACGCCTCACTCGATAAAACGAAACCAATTTCGAGTAGTTGGTACACAATGAGCCGCGTTCCTTGCTCTTTTTCTCCACGTCACTATTACACGTTTATCGTCTGGTGAGGTGCACTTACAAAAATTCCATAGTCACGACAGATTTATTTTCACATTTTGCGGTGCTTCGTTATCGTCAACATCAGATCGTCATATTGTTAGGTTCACACGTGCCATGCTTTTCTGGGATAGGACAGGAGACAGTGAGTATAAAGCAGCATCTTCTCATTCGCTTTCCCAAGTAGTGTAGTCACGTTCCTTTTTTGTTTTCTTTTGCGTACACGTAATCAAACCATTTTCGCCTGAGAAGAAAAGCCTGTGTGCGCGCGAACAAAAGATCACGAGCTGAAAATTAGGTTGGAAACATCATCAATTTTCGTCTTGTACAATAATGTTAAGCTAATTTTCCATTTCAGACATACTTGTCTCTTCTTTTTTCTTCGCTTCAAAATATAATTACACGCCTTCAACCCACTTTTCCAACCTATAATTTTTGCTCGTTATTAGGAAGTAAATTAATTGCTAGCAGCAGCAGAGCGTTTCTCGTCGCGGAATGTTTTCTTCGCTTTGTGACTCGGCCTCTGCAGTGTATACACTATACCGCGGCGCTCCGAAACTTTTTCCGATATCGCGTGTTTTGCAATTGATTATTAATTTCAACACTGACGTGCGATTCGGGCAATAAAGGTTTAAAAGCTTTCCATCCATTAAAACGTCAATTAAAAACGTGAATTTAACGACGGCTCTTGCTCGATTGTGTTATTTTCGTTGTTCCTTCTCTCTCGGCGCAGCGATTACTTTATTTCCTAATGCATACTGTACAGGTCGTTCGTGGTGGGTCAAAAACGATACAAGCCAAAATCAAAGCAGCGGTGAACGAAAAGGTTCTTTTTTCTGGAACCAAAGAGCAACGCAAACTTGGTCGCATGGGAAATAAAAGAAACAAGGCGATCCGACTTGACTGGACTTTTGTTGTCGACTGGATTTGCGGGAACTTGGGCTTTGGGACTTTTGTGGATACTGTACAAGTCGTAGACACTCTAAACTTGTTGTGTCGACTAATACGTGTGTGTTATATACGGTGATGCATCTGTGTGAGACTATCGGAGATTCGGTGATCGATGCCAACTATGAGGAGTCTAAAGTATACATCGAGTCCACAGTTGGTGGCATCGACGAATGCTCCGATTTCGCGTGCTTGATATCTACATTTTCAATCTACGTCTAGTCACGAAATCTCTGAGGTGTGATCATGTGCACATAAGGTACAAGTGTGGTGTCAACTAAACGAAAATCAACAGGAACAATCGTCTAGCACGATGTCTTGACAGATAAATCAATCATTCGTTCATTTTATATACCACGAAATCAACACATAACATTCAACTAAACAGTAATAACTCGTCTCGTACATGGCAAGGTATACACGTGTAAAACAACAGAATTACATGAAAGTTTTCTAAGAACCGACCTTCGTTTTATGAGAACTGAAGAAAAAAAAGAAAGAAAAACTATTCGGTGTCTCCGAGCGCTTCACAGCATCATCACAATTCTCTCTAAAAAATCAAAACAAAGCACTCGGAAACCTATCGCGCGGAGATCTTCGAGTCATAATTCCATGCAAACGCGGGCCTCGATTCCTCGCGGACATTTGCATGGGGCATTATGCGCGAGCCTGCAGCGATATATGTACAGGGGAAAACTGCATCTATAAATCCGACAGTGCGCGGCGTCGTCTCCGCTTAAGTTTCGGAGGCTCGTCAAAGTCCCGCCGCTTCTACGTCACCGTGAATTAATTGCATCCGCAGCAGCAGTTCCCGTAACGAGACAGCCGTGCGATAATTGAACAGCCGAAAGCACGGCGTGTCCTGGTTCTTCTCCGCGGTCACGTTCTCCGGATTTTACTGCTGCTCTCGCTCTCTTACAGTATATTTTGTTAACGCCGAGTCGGGTGCGCGCGTGAGCTGAATTTTAAGACGACGCTGCCCGCTGCGTCGTTATGGATTTATAATGAGCGAATGTAGCCGTCGAGTCGCGTGTATTATTAAAGTAATGCTGCCTTTTTCGAAGCGATTTATTTACGAGCTGCCGAATGTCAATGATATACGCGGTAGAGAGCGAAGCGCGCTTTTGACGAGCCTACCGACGAGTCTATGTGTCGACTAAGTTCTTATGCGTGGTACAGAGCTAAGACTAAGCTAGTCATCAGTGTACAATATACGGTGAAAAAAAAAAAAAAAAAAAAAGTAGTAGCAGGATCGGATCGAGGATGTTGGGGCTCGGATGTACCTGCACATGTCGCGGAGACCAAGTCGAGGGACCGATCGCGTCGCGGAGGCGCAAAAACAATGTGGAAGCTCGCTAAGGAACAAAAAACACAAGGACAAAAGTTGCCAGAGTATATAGGCCACCCGCCGAGCCCCGCGATCTCGAATAAAATCCAAAAAAATCGAGTATAGAGAGAGAGAGAGAGAGAGAGAGAGTAAGCAGAGAGAAGCAGTGGT
>QLSS01000003.1:1262633-1376240 GCA_024372645.1 Trichomalopsis sarcophagae
AAATAGTCGTCGAGAGAAGAGAGAGAGAGAGAGAGAGAGAGAGAGAGAGAGAGAAATAAAATGAAAAAAGAGAGTTGCGTGCTCGCTAATAGTTCGTACTCTTCTCGGAGGTCGGAGACGCGTTCGGGGAGGTCGGCGATCCAAGGAGCTCCGGCAGCGGGGGCAGCGGGGAGACTAGACCCGCGAGGGCTAGCGGCAGAGTCGAGGATGTCTCGCCGAGTCGACCGATCAGACCGTCGATGCGCAGCTCGCGCAGCTCGAGGGTCGACGACGATCTCCCAATCCGGTACTTCGCTGCTGCGTGTTGTGTGCGTGTCGGTCAGGGTTTCACAGTCCGAGAATTAAATTGCCTCTTTTCAATTTACACAATCATCCTTCACGTCTTCTTTATTTATTTATTTATTTATTTTTTTTTTTTTTTCATCTCAAATCGATGAAGAAGGCTCGTTCTTTCTCTTCTGCGGCTGTACGCAAGCTCTACGTCTATACCGCGCTTTTCGGATGAACGAAAGGATAGACACGGCCGTTGCGTGAATATCCTCTCTGCGGGGCTGTCGGGATCAAATGAAAGGAATGACTCGCCTGGGAATCCGTTACACGGGCGCGCAATGGTATTTCAGAACCGCGAAACACGAAAGCTGCTGCGCGTGTATCGAGCGAAACACTTGTTCTTCGTATATTTCTCTGAAATTATGTATATACAAGCGTGCGGATAAGAGAGCTGCTGTTGAACTGTTTTAGATATATATATATATATATATATATATAGTAGAGAGCTTTACCAAAGCCAAGCGAAGCAGAGCAAATGAAATCGAAACCATCGACATAGAAGCGTTATGTATATATGTTATACGTTTTTTTCAAAAGTTATCTTATTTTCATCAGAAAATACCATTCAGCGCACGCTGGAGAGTATACGAAGATTCGAAAGAGAGGATCGTAGGATCGATGTACAGTATATATTATTGGAATAAGAGTCGGAAAGGACGCCTGAGGCAACCGGCAGAATCGACTACTCACCGTCGGAATTTCTCTTCGACAAGGCCGTTTCCGTTACGGAATCCTCCGAGTAGCTGGCGTTTAATTGTCTACCGGTGCTCATACCACCGCCGCCAGTCTGCTCGTTGCTGTTGTTGCTGTTGCCGTTGGTGTTTGGCTGACCACCTAGAATTCGTGCCGCCTTCTCATTGTCTATTCATTGTTTTTTTGTTCGTCCGACGCCGGGGAAAAAGTAAAAGGCACACGTTATATATACAAAAATATTGTCGACGGGCGAAATTCGAGGAGGAGAGCATAATGAGGACTCGTCATTAGGCTGGAAGAGGAGAATAAGACGAGTGAGAGAGAGAGAGAGAGAAAAACTCACCCAAATTCTCGGCCGAGGCGATGAGATCCGCGAAGCCCCGGGTAACGTTTCCCCGCTGACTTTGGTAGCCCTGATGAACGAGTTTGTGAAGGCTAGGACTGTGCAAAGAGGTGCTCTTGGGCCGCCGAATCGTTGGCAGCCGGCTGACAAATGACGCATTGTGCTTAAAGCTAGAAGAGGGTCGACTACTAAAATACCGAGAAAAAACACAGTTTGCCTTTAATGATCATCGTCTCGTTTATGCCTTGTATAAACTCTCTTATTATTATCATCATTTTTTTTTTTTTTTTAATCTTTCAGCTATATATAAAGGATAATCAGAGAGAATGTCATAGTATGTATACATAGCGTCCAAGCGTTTAATTCAGAGCTGAAGCTTTTCCTCCTATTTGAGCTTTTGTTGTATACAATAGCAATTCAAAGAGTATATGTACATAATGAGAATAAGACAGTTGTAAGAAGCGTAATATATGTATAGTAGTAGAACAATAATTGTAGTATAATGAAAGGATCAAACAAAGCATAAAACTCAAATGCGATGTGGCGTTGCGGCTTTTGCTGCTTGAGTATAATAATAACAAGAGAAATAAAATGATGAGCCAGAGCAGATATGTATATATATATATATATATATAGGCGCAGTAGTTGTTGTACTTGTTGTTGCTGTTGTTGATTATCATGCGCTATATGTAGATATACGATTGTTGTATAATAATAATAGAGATGAGTAGAAAATAAGTAGCCAAGAATTTTTGGTGTCTAGATAGAGAATTCATAAGTGATATATATATACTCAAGTCATTCGCGAGTCAATGGTTCTTACCGTCTTCTGAAGCATCTAATGCGACTATATTGAAAGTAACAAAATCAAAATCATTATTACGTTTCTTCATTTTGGATCATAAATTGTAAATAAGAGTGTGACTTACGGGACATTGAAGCGTATATAGCGGTATAAAGAATAAAAAAAGTCAATAAAAAAACTGCCTTTTATGAACCCGCGCATTTACACACATTTTTTCAATATACTGCACGTAACATCGCAGCCAAAACGAATTTGCGCATGTAAGTAAAGTTGGCAAAGAAAAAACTACACGTACGATAATACAGATATATAATAATAATACATCATACAAATGTACAGATATATATAATATAATATCGAAAAGCGCGCGCAGCATTGATTGTGCGGAAGAGGAGCGGGAGACGTATAAGGGATGTACAGAGGGGTATGAGAGATAGAGAGATAGAGAGAGAGAGAGAGAGAGAGAGAGAGAGAGATAAGAGATTTAATAAAAATGCCAAACCTGGGCGGACTTGGCAGCGGAACTTGATGAATTTTCCAGGTCGCGACGCTCATGCTGTGCTCGTCGGCCGCGTAACACCTCCAGAGGGCCTGAATTAAACTGGCAGCCGGCTGTCTTCGTCGGATCATGTGCTTCTGGCGCTGCTGCTGCTGAACCTTCAGGGCGAATCCCGAGCCCAGAATTCCCTGTTCACGTACACATTCTTAGCTCGATCAATTTGGCTCGCTCGAAAGATATCGAACTCGAAATTTAAACTTTTTCATCGAGACCCAGATCGAATAAATTCAATCTCGATTCAACAGCCAGTGTATAAAAAATAGGGATAGGAAAAACTCACAGCTGGTAAGGCGAAGAAGGATATTCCGAGTAGCGCGCAGAAGGAAGCGATAACTTTGCCCTGCCAGGTTTTTGGCACGGCGTCGCCGTAGCCCACGGTGCAGAGTGTGATCTGGAACAATTCGCCGAGATTGACACGCTACCGTATATGCATTTTGTAATTTCCCCTTTCCCGACGTTGTATTAATTTTTTTTTCTTCCTCGTAATATAAGCCATAGGATCTGGTATTACACGAAAAGCCGGATTAAATAATCGAAATTTTTCTCCGTATGCCGCGCGAGGCTAATTAAATTTCTCTTCGATAAGCTCGATCGTCATTACTTATTCCCAAATGAGAAAACAAATTCCCAATAATATACGAGCGAAAACAATGGCCGTAAAGTGGCATAAACAGTTCAAGAGTGGAAGATTTATATTTATACTTGTTGCGCCCTGTACATTGTCACGCTACACCGGCTCCATTTAATGATCCATTGAGATCTGCCCTGCAATGCTGCTGCGTATTGTTCTAGTATATATACGTATAGCTTACCACTCCCCACCAGAGGGCTTTGGCAAAGTTATTGAAGTGCTCGTCGTCCTTCTCGGCGAGGTAGACCAAGAAGCTGGCGAAGATCAGTCCGAGGAAGCCGATGTAAAGCGTGGTAATAAGTTCCTGAAAGAGTCACAGAGCCTTAGTCCTTGAAAGATGTAGCATTCATAGGTCGTAATAGGCCTCCATTCTCATTCCGAATGGAAGCTATAATATAGAGCGCAACCGGTCAATCCCGGCGCTCCTTTGCAACCCTCTCAACGCAATTTCCGCCGCCACGGCGATCTTTCTCTCACCAGCTCTAGCCTTTTCACACACGTGGAGAAATAAAGAAAACAGATCGGCTTTATTCTCCATTACGACGGAGGGAAAATGCTTTTCCGTTCGCTGCTATATATAGAGACAGGTGAGTCAGAGTCGTGCGTGAGCGGCTCCTGCGAGCTTCCTTAATGCGTGCCGTGCTCGTAAAGATGCCTGTGCTCTCTCTCTCTCTGAGTCTATGCGAGTGTGCTTGTATGTACATGGGCACGTATAGAGGCGGTTATATTCCTTCTTCGCGGGGGTGGAGACACGCGATGTCCCGCGTGCTTTTAGGCGATGAGGAGCGAGACTAGGCTACGGTATTATTGTATACCTGTGACCGAGTTACCTCGTTCTCATCGCGAGCAAGACTTTTTACGTCTTAATGTGTTTGGCTTATAGTGCCGGACGACTTCTTGTGGTTTTGCAGGGGCGACTTTTATCTCGTGTGTGTGTGTTTTTTTTTCCTTCCTCTCTCGCCCGTGTCACCCCCGAGATTTTGAGACTACTCGGGCCGATAAGCCGAGAACTAGGCTTTCAACTTAGCCCGCCCCGACTATATCGTACTGTACACCCGAACTTTCAGATTCAATTTAGATCTCGGTCTATTTATTCACCCGCGCGCGCTCTTGGCTCGAGAAAGATCATATACACCTATAGACACGGGTAAGTATAACGAGTCCGCGCTACGAGGGTTTATTCGTTTTTTCTCTGTTCCAACGCGCGGCGGAAGCTAGTATCGACGAACCGATAAAGCGGCGTTCGAACGAGACAACAGCGGCGCAGGGATTCGGCTGCAGGATTTATCGCTCCTCGTCGTCGAGGACTATTGTTACTGTACACCCGATCCACGTGAATTTTCATTACCCGCGTAATTATTTTTTAGGAGGCCCTATACGTACCACGACGACTGCGATTTCACCTTTAACGAGGGACACTCTCCGCTTGATTTACGATAGGCACTGTGTGTGTGTGTGTTCGCAGTGTGTATACACGTTTCGACTGCTCTGACCCGAATTCATATAATTATCGCGGCTTTATTGGTAGTCGACACGTTCCTTCGCGGAGCGTGAATCGTCGCTCGGAGGAGAAAAAATCGAGAGAGCTCGTGTGTGTCCACAAAAAATAGACACACACACACATGTAGCTGTAAACTCGGAGCGGGCGTTATCGGGTCTGACCACGCATGCGACTGAAACTGACAGCGTTCGTCAGGCTAATGGCGCCGATGAATTTTTTCTTCCGCCTCGTTTTTTTTTTTTTCTCCATCCCCGATATCGACTCCCCCTTTTCTCTTCTCCCTCGCGCAACTCATTATCCGCGCGGGGGCTCCTTTCCATCCGGACGTCTTCTCCGCTCAGTTCGCGGCGGATCTAATCGATATAACCCGGCGACGGGGTCAAAGATCCTTTATTTTTCTTCTTTCGGCGATCCGAGAGGAAAAAAGAAGGCGCGTCGTAAAGATTTCCGTCGGCCAAGTTGGCTGTTTTGCTCTCTCCGATTGCCCGAAATAGAAGAGCCTCGAGCTTTTTACAGAAGTTCTCGGCTAATTTATTCGTGTATATATATACGCGATGCATCGCTCACTGGGAAGGTCCCCAGCCGCATCGCGAGCTGTATTACTCATTCTCGAATCCCGATGAGAAGAATAAAGGAAGAGCCTTTTAATGAACAAAGATTGGCCTATGACTCTCTCGGCGTCTTAGGTATTCCTCCTCGCGTGACCGGAATAACTCCGCCGAGTTATTCGGGCGAATCTGCGCTCAACGAGTCCAAATGGAATAGTTCCTCGGATTCACACGGTAATTCGGTAAATACTTCTCACTCGGTGCTATGCAGCTCACTTACTTGTCGATGAGCGTATACGACGCTGCCCAGAAGCTTCCACGTGCCGCCGCGGCGGTCCATCCTTACCATCCGGAGGATCTGGAAGAATCGGAGGCCCCGGAGTGCGCTCGCCGCGAACACCTGACCGCTGCTTCGCATCGCGAGCACGACCACGCTCGCGATTATCGTTATCACATCTGAAAGCAGAAACGACGATGTTTATCCAAAACTGTATATGGTTATTCATCTGTTACGCAAGCCGTGCATGCGAAAAGCTGCTGCGTGATAAATTTAATTTATAACGACGGGGCTTAAGCTAGTGGCATTCAAAGGAAAATATATAAGCGGATGAAGTTTTTTTTTTTTCAAGTGCTTCTAAGTAGCGTAATTCGCAGACATTATTGTTCTAATAGATGTGCGTAATCTCGTTAAACTGACGCTCCCCATTAACGTCGTGAACTTTTTCGCTAAACTTTCGCCCCGCGGCTGAGAGAGGTTTAATATATAGTATATTGTTGGGAGGAGGGTGGAAGAAAAAAGTGTCAGGATTAATTAAATTTATGGATGTAACTTGGTGGCTAGGCGCGGCCGAGCAAGTGTGATCAAAGTTTCTCAGTATATAATTTAGAATTTATACTCGGTTATCCGGCTCTCCGAGTGACGGATTATAAAAATTCGTATATCCAAAAGCTTTCTCTCAGCACCGACTCTCCGAAATTGATTCACTGGCGAGAAGGGGTGTATATATCTCGCTGCGTCACCTCTCGATTTGCCGTCGGAAGTTCCGTGGAAATAAAATGGACCACGTCGTATCGGAGGCTCGTCTCTCTTTCGCCCCTCGAGTACGGCGTATAGTTCCTTCACCCTGTGCCCCCCTCGAGCGACCGTTTGGCAGCGATATGATTTGCCATCGAGAGCATCACTACTCGACGTCTTGCAAAAAAAAAATAAAAAGAAGAAATCCACAGGGAAAAAAATCTCCCCCCTCTCGTCTCATCGAGAATCCCAGTGCGTGCGGCGACGCTAACGAGAAAAGGAGCAGCCTTACTCGCGGTCGTACGAGCGGAAAGCGAAAACAGCCCCTTTGTCTATCTCTCTCTCTCTCTCTCCCCGATGATGCTCGAGTTTTTTATACGCGCGATTCCCATGCATGTATCCACACGTTCGGATTACGCGAGCGAGTGACGGACGCCTCTGGCTACACCGACAGCGCTAGTACTCCAGTGCCGAGGAGTCAAGCTGCTCGAGGAGCAGCGTAATAGCGTTACTTTGATGTCGCGTCATTAATTAGTTCGTTATCGCATGAGCGAGGCTCGGCCTAATTGCGAGAGGGACAAAGAGTGCGCAGGAGGGGGGGGGGGGGGGGGGGGGCAAGCCTGGGTCCAATTTTCGCGCCCCAAAGACCACTGCTGCGTGACTCATTTTTTCCGCTCTCTAGGATTATTCTCTCATATTGCCAGTGTGTACGTCGTCCGCTATCTATAATTTAGCTGGGAAAATTGCCACCCGCTTATTTTACAGCGCTCGGGGCTTACTCAGTTGCGGCGGACGACAACTTGAATTGAACGAATTAAAAACTCCGATGCGATAATGTTTTTTCCCTGCACTCTTCGATATTATACGAAAGGAACGATTTAATAAGAAAGCCGAGAGCCGAATCCCCCATCAGCGGGAAAACTGCCAGAGCTCGGCAGAAAGAAGAGAGAGAGAGAGAGAGCATAATATCGAAGGACAACAATCCCCGGAAAAATCCCCCTCCCGACCATCTCATCGTCCCAAAGCCCGGCAATTCCTTCGCACTAATCCCCGGCAGCATTCAAATGTGCGGAAAGTGAATCGGGCCCTCATTGAACGCTACGTAGCGAGCTACACACAGACACTGCGCGGAACTGGGTCGTAGATAACGCAGCTCCGCACATAGTGTATGTGTGTGTGTAGCAGCGGCAGTACCGGCTTGATTGCGCGCGCGAGGAGCTAGAGAGAGAGAGAGAGAGAGAGAGAGAGAGAGAGAGAGAGAGATAGAGAGAGTGGAAAAGGCGCTTCAGCGCCGTCTAATTAGCGGCTTCAGTCTTCCACTGTCTCTGGCGGTCGGCCTCGAGAATCTCGCAATTAAATTTTGCCATTCTTTTACGGACGTGTAACACGCGCGACTACTGGACCCTACGGCTAATTAGCGCGCTCGCGCGTCATTTCATTGGATTTTTCAATTTCTATTCTCTTCTCGCATGCGCTCCGTTCTATTTCGCGAGACTTGGGAGATCCTCCTTTTTTTCATCAACTGTAGAGACTGTTTGGCTAGCTTTTCGGCTCACTCGAAAGCGGCGAGTTTGTTTGAGTAATTGAACGGTTATTCGTATAAATTTTCTGCAATGCATATTCATGCGCGTGCCAACAAGGTCTAGATTGCAGAGGGGAAAAAATTATATAGCACACATGGAGGACATTAGGATCGAAAAAGACTTACCGATGATGCAGAAGGGCCGCCGAAGGAACTTGAGCCGACCGATGGCTGTTTGATACCTCGAGCGACATCCTGACGACCATAACCTGCAGATAGGGGGATAACTCGTTAGATAAGCTTAACGTTTTAAGAGAAGCGATACACCGGCTTATCGTCGGCTTCTTTGCCGTCTAGATATACCGGCTAAATACTCACCTAAAAAAGAACTCAGCGGTGAACCAGACTACTACGACCATTTCCATGTAAAAAAGGAGAACTCCAGCTTCTTTCTCGTACTCGTCTATCGTACTGAACACCGAGAGGACCAGGCACATAAAGACCATACAAAATCTGAAACAGAAATCCATCGATATTTTCCAACTGCGAATCGTACATCAGCAATCACATCTCTCGAGAGTATAATTCATCCTATTCCGATCGTTCCGCCGTGATTAAATTACCAAAGGGGTTAATTGTCATCCAGACGTCAAAGCTCTCTCTCTCTCTCTCTCTCTCGCCTACGGCTTTTATAGGATAGGCATTCATTTCGATCAGCGATCCGCGTCACACAGAGGGAGAGCACAATGCGCGCCGATGCCCAAGTTTACTGCGGCCATTAGCGCCGGAACCGTTCGCGGATCAAGCTCTCTCGCGTGGAGTGTGATATATATATATATATAGAGAGAGAGAGAGAGAGAGAGATAGCTTCCACTTTCAATTAGATCTTTATGCTCGACCGGCTGCTTCTCCTCCGTGCTTTTTTAACGATCCCCCGTCGAATCTCAACGGTACACGCACGCCCGGATGAAATTAGTCGGATAATGCAACCGGAAAGCGGAGAGAGGGGGGGGGGGAAAGGGAACTTTTCGTTACAGCCGGCATAAATCTCGACTGCAAGCAGCGCATCACGCAACGATCATTAAGCGCGTTACGTAAACGAACTTTCATTCACAAATCTCTCTGCCCCCCCCCCTCCTCTCTGCGCCTCTCTTCTTCAACCTAAATAACGAGAACGCTTTGATCGCCGCGCAAAAGTTAGCTCGATAACGACGATATCTCCGTCTCACTCGCTCGAGATATTATATAGAGGGAGTTAGCACGAGAGGAGGGGGCGGCGACGATTCCAGAATGAATGGCCATCGCGGATCACAACGATCGACATAATTCATCATACTATATATATATACGAGAGCTGGAGAGAGAGAGCTTCCGGCTCGTGTCGTCGTGTCCCCCCTCTTTCGCCGACTTATGATGAACTAATATACGTGACCGGGCCTTTAAGTTTATGCCACTCGAAAAGTTGCCGCTCGCCTGAGATATATCGAGTGTGTACGATGCTATATAATATACCGTATATACTATACGGCCGGCGGAGATTTATCGCGCGCGTTTACTCGCTGCTCTCGCTGGCCGGCAGTGTTTCCGTGTGCTTGCGATAAATTGATTCTCTCGGGCCGGTGTAGGTGCAGCGCGTTTAGAGCTTTTTTTTTTTAGGGGGAGAGAGAGAGAGAGAGAAAGCGAGACTCATAAGTTATTGATGGACTCAGCGCTGTGGGCTAATATTTATATCGTATACTTGAAGGTGTATTCGTCGGTGAGCCGCGCGACGGTGTCGTCGGCTAGGAAAAATGTCACTGTACGATTCTCCTGTTTTATATTTACGAATTTCTATGAAATCCCGTTTTGAACAATCAACTCGATGAGCTCTGCTCCGCTCGCGATTCAAACGAAATTTTCTCTCCTATACACCCACTGCTGCACTATATACCACGCAGCAGTCGATGAAGCGAGCTTTATACATCTTCATCGGGTGCAAAGATAAACTCCCTTGAAAATGACGCCTATACAGCTTTTCGTTGGCTGCTCGAGCCTCGCGCCCGTATATACAGATGTATATAGGTGCTCGGTCAAAGCGATTCGGAAAATGAAAACAAGTGGTCCGTACAAACGATATGAGACGACGACGGCGCATGTGTGTGTATATGTGTACCGTATAGTGTACAGGGAGAATATAATGAAATCGACATCAAAGAAGATCCGCTGTTTCGCTCTCTACTCTTATTCTTCGGCTGTCTTTGTGCTCGCTGGACGTTCCATTGTTATAGTTACGTTACAGAAAACTACCCGCGGTATCGGTTCCTTTCGTTGGAGAATTTATTTTACTCTCCTCTCTCGTTTAATTCGTTTGTTTTGAAAACTTTGTTCCAGCTCTCACAAAATTAAAAGCTCAGCGCTCAGTGAGGGTCAAGATCTCGGCCGATAAAAGTAAATTTTCACGCTCGAAAATTAAATTAATACCGAGAGATCATCATCGCGCGATATTACGTCGGAAAGTTTTGGAAAAAGTTCGCCGCTCGCGCATTTTCGGCAACTATGAAACTTCCTTGACTCTCGGATAAAGCACACGAGAGCCGCTGCTGGAAGAACAAGTTGGAGCAATAACTCCCACGCACTATATCTGCCCGGAGGAGAATTTACTCGACGAAGGGAGTTTTTATCGCGAAAGGAGGAATTTTCATCAAAGAATGAATGTTGATCTGTCACGAAACGCGACATTCGATGTTTGCCAGTGAAATCCGTCGCAAATGATTTTAATTCGAGTTGACCTTTTAATGGGTTTATCAGTTCGGGAATCCGCAAGATACTGACGCGTAATATTTCACGCTCGTACTAAGTCATTTTAAGCGCCGTCTCGACGAACATAATAAGGAACAGTGTACCACTGCGCTTCCCATTATGAAAATCTGATATCCTCTATCTAAATGCCAATCTCTCATGCATTGTATCCTACCATTATACACGTAGTATACTTTACTTTCTGATCCTTCGAGCTACCTCTCGAAAATAGAAATTTGATAAAAATACGAGGGGGCTATATTTCACCGCTGCGACAAGTTGATGGCTCTTTAAGTATTATTTTATCAATCGTAAAACGCGCTCCGGTTGCATTTTTCGGATTTTATTAAAGTTCGAGGGGCCTCTCGCGAGAACGAGCAAAGTCGTTACGAGAGATTTCCGAAATTTCAAGCGCGCCTGTAATTAAAAGACCGAATGATCCACGCCGTGTTTGATGGGAGCTTGAATTGAATTGATATCAGCGCGGACAGTTTGCGATTCGATAAATCGACGTTTCGTCGTTAAATTTCGATGTGATTATAATCCGTCGCTTCACTTGCGTGCTTTACTGTCATTCTCGCGATTACACCGTATCTGACAGTCGTTTAGTACAATAAAACTTGATGCTGATAAAAAAAATCGCTCTTCAGCTAAACTTTCTAATAAATTGAAAAATCTCGGACAGCGCTGGCGAATCTCTCGCGCGACAAACTATCGGAAGTTTTTTGATACAGACGCTGCTGTGCTTTTACCCGATTGTTCATCTATATAGCTGCTCTGCACGAGCTGAGGGAGATAGAGAGAGAGAGAGAGAGAGAGAGAGAGAGAGAGAGAGAGAGAGAGAAGGAGGAGAATAAGAGCCGCAAAGGAGAAAAAGAAAAGCATAACACACAATACCAGGGGAGCGACTAGACATCAGACACGGCGTATAATACAGGAAGCAACTCGCGTCCCACAGCCGTTGGCTGTATACGCGCTCGAACAAAGGGGCTTAATTAATACAGATCCAACGCAGCCCACTGCTCATATGTATAGGTCTCTCTCCGATGCGTATATAATATATGCGTAGAGCTTGCATACGCGTATTATACATCATACTCACACGATCATGTGGTACGTGACGGCATAGACGCCGCGAGGCCGCTCGAGGAAATTGTAGACGCGGGCTTGGAGTCGCCGGTAGCGGGCATCGCGACGAGTCGCCCGATAGTTCACCGGGCGTCCCAGCAGTGACATCCGCGGGGCTGCCAGACGTCCACCTGCGCCGCCGCTCCTGCAACATTTACAACGATACACAATATTATTATAAAACAACAATGTCATGCTTGCGCGATGAGCTTCTCCTCGTTGTTCGAGCTTTATCGCACCGAGCTTAATTTCACTCGAGTGTGCTTTTCTTATTTGTACACCGCGCGATGGTTTCGATTACTGCCCCCGATGCGCCGATATCCAGGCCGAGCGCGTTCTGGAATTAACATTTCTCTCCGCATACACGTGGCAGCGTTAGAAATTCATTTTTTCCCCTTTGTAGCGAAGACTGACCTATCGCCACCTGGAGACCCGTACGAGCAGACATTTTTCAATCGCTCGCAGCAGCTTTAATTAAGAAACTTTTTTATTTTTTTTTTTCCACTACCGCCGGACGAGGACAATTTTTTCGAATAACCGTAAAGAGCAAGAATTCCCGCCACTGCAGCGAACGACAACCTCGACGCGAAACACACATATTTTATCGAGTTCACCTCGCGTCGACGAAAGTAGTTCAATGACACGGGTCGCGTCTCTCGATGAATCAAGCGCGAATAGCCTTTATATTATATCCGCGTGATAAAAAGCCCTCAACTCATCGGCGTTTAATTTTCCCGGGCGAAAGGAAAATTATACGCGCGGACAAGGAAGCGGTATATGCTCTCTCTCTCTCTCTGTCCGGGGCGGCAAAAAACGCGGCGATAAAAGTTACGGGCCGAGCTGCGGTCTCTCGTCGTTAAAAGTTGCGGAATCTCATTTTGCGCCTTATAACGATTATACTCTCGGCGCTCTGGTCACTGCTCTCTCGAGTGTGTTGCGGTACGCGTATATATAGGTATGTATGCACGCGAGGAGAGGATTCATCAAACAGGATTTTTATTAGATCCGAAGAGAGAGAGAGAGAGAGAGAGAGAGAGAGAGAGAGAGAGAAAACGATCCGCTCGAAATTGCCGGCAAACAGCATCGAGACTCTAAAACCGAAAAGTTCGCAAGCAGCCCTCTCGGAACATGACGTAAGAGCTGCTTTAAAAGGCTGTATACACACGGGGCAGTTGGAAAAGCCAAATTACCGGGGGCGTAAACAAGACGCAGCAGTTCGCTCGATGGAGCGTTTAGAGGTGCTCAGCTGCGAGCCGTTCGTCCGAGCAGACGCAGCCGTATGTTATCGAGTTGCAGTCAAGTTCAGGACGTTGATTAAAAAATACTTTTATTTTTCTAATCAGCTGTTTATCCGCTCATGTTCCATAGACACGCTTGACATTCGCGGATCGCCGTGCTAATTACCTCGTTCGCTTTCATGAATGCATGTATGCAGCGAATCGTCGTTAATGTGTACATTTTTTTTTTCCACGGGCGAAAGAATAACACCTGCCCTGGCGTGTTGACGCGGAGATAATGAACGCTGACCTAGAACAATATTATCCCGTAATATGCGCGCGCGTGCGATTATTTCGCTGGACAATCGTGTCGCGCTGATCTCGTTCTCTCGTCGGTAAACGTTTCGCGTATGCGTGTAAAAAAAAAAAATGCGATCTATCTTTAGTGGGCTCGAGAGAAAAAAACTCGTAGCGCAACTAACTATTGAATTACGAAAATATCTACGTTTCAACGTCACTCTCACGAGGTGGCGGCCACCCCCTGATGTAGTTTCCGTTTCACGCGATGGGCGAGAACGAGAGAAAGAAAGGAAAAGAAACTCATTTCACCGCCTCGCTTCGTGGCGTATAATTAGCGAACGTCCAATGGCTCCGAGTCACTGTGGAAACAAATTAGAGGCTCGACTTCCTATATCGCCAGTCAATGACACATACTCGTCATCGTTCTCCGCCGGGCTAAATATAACCTCGGACACTTCTATTTTCGGCTCTTCCTTTTCGCATCGTGAGCATATGTAACGCCTCTCTTATGTTTATACGCGTCTCCGCGTTGAGACAACAAATTATATCGAACGCGATTATTTTTAACGTGATTAACCGTAACTCCCCTCTCGTTTAAATTGCGCTTCGGAGAAGCTTTCGTGTTTGGTGTGGACACACGAGCGGCTGTTCCTTTTTTTTTTTTACGCTGCCTCCCGTGCGTTTAGCCTACTTTCAGCTCTCGGCTGTTGTACGTGGAAAAAAGAAGTTGAGACAGCGCTGTGTACAGGGCCGGCTGGAATAGCGGGTGTATTTTTTCGAGAAACACAGCTCTTGTTTTCGCTTCTCGAATCAGTTCGATGCAGTGGTATAGTCGGAGTAAAACGTTATCGCTTATGACACCGAATTTAATTAAACGAATAAACTTTGGCCGAACTTTCGCGCATCGATAATGGAACGCAATATAATAACGACAATGCGCGGCAGGAACGATATCTCCGTTTTTTTCCCTCCATAGTCGCGGAGCTTTTCATTCCTCGTTCGTAACGCGCGTAATCAGGGGGAGTAAGATAAAGAAAGAGAGAGAGAGAGAGAGAGAGAGAGAGAGAGAGAGAGAGTAAAGAGTTCCGGGAGAAAATGAAAAGAGCCTTAAAGTTTCTACGGCCGCTAGACATAATTTTGAATTCCTTTCTAAAGAGGTCGTCAACCCCCGGTGCGCGCACGAGTCGCTGCGGGGAAAAAAAACTAGGCGCGCGATAGTAGCTCTCGGGCTTCCGAAAATTTTCACCACCCCCGCAGCCTCTTTACCCGCGATTAAAGGCCATATACTCTTTTTTTCTTCATCCCACGCGCGCGATGAAATAAAGGCTCAGCCGAGGGCTGCGGGAAATATTCCGATAAGCCTCTGCGGTGGGGTACATAAAGGAGCGCGCGCACCTGGCAAATCGCGCGAATTCGAAATTCGACGTGCGTATACCAGGAGGGAGAACGTGTAAGGAGAAACGAAGAGAAGAGCGTGGGTGTGCACGCCTACTTATTTATAGCCCTCGGGACCGCGATGAGCCGAGACGAGCCAAGGTATACAGGCGGGCGGCTCGAGTAAAACGTTCCAGAGAGAGAGAGAGAGAGAGAGAGAGAGAGAGAATGAAAGGAGGTGGTTGTTACGTATAGCTATGCGCAGTGAAAAGAGGAACGCGAAGGGCTGCGTGGCTCGCTGCCAACCGATCGCTCTTCTTTCTCGAGGTCCGCAGTGGCCGGCACTGGCTCCGTCTCGGGATCAATTCTTGCATTATTCGCCGTATAAGCTAGCCGACGTGGCTCTTGTTGTAATTTCGCGAGACTGTCCACAACACCGCCACACTGCACTCGCGATTCGTTGGAAAGAATCGATAGCCCGATTTCCATTCTCGAGACGGCCTCCGGTAAATCTTCCAGGTATGCACCTCTCGAAATACATCGCGCAGTAGCCGCAACACATTGTAACGGTCTCTCCTCCTCCAAGGTCGGATCCGACACCGTAAATAAACCGGTTCGATTGTTTCTCCCGCGAGCGCCGCGTCGCTTTTCGAAAATTTATTTCCCTCGCGAGTTGATACGAATGTGGGGATGTAGGCCCGTATGCAACGCGATTGCGCAAGACCAATTCAATCGTGCAATTTTCAAGCCGACCCGAAATATATATATATATATATATACATCGGCTCGAGAATTGCGTCATTTGTCTACGAGGACGTGTGTGCGTGTGTAAGTGCTGCAGGGGAGAGAGATACGAGCTAGGAGAATTCTCGTCACGATTTCCGATACGTTCCGCGAAATCCGCGACGATCATTATTAACGGGCTGTTAGCGGCTGCTGCGCGAGAGTAGTGTGCGGCGATATGGATTTGTCGTGCGGTTTCGCGAAATTGCCGGATTAGCTTTTTCGAGTATATAGGACTGATGATTGTTCGGATTTGCCGCGGTGATTCGGCCTCGAGCGAAGAATAGCGAGTTTTATAGAAAAAAAACATCGCGTTTTATAGATGTATTCTCTTTGCGGTTTTTTCGCAGCGTGACAGATATTTTTTATTTCCCGACGCAAATCAATTCGTTTCGAATGGAAAAATCGAGTGCGTAATTCAAAGTAATCGTTTATTACTGGTAAAACACGCGTAATGGAAAAATATGCGCGTGTCAGTGCGTTATTTTTTGAAGCCGTCGATAACGACGATCTCGCAAGATTGCTCGCAGGAATCCTAGATCGGATTTTCCATCGAAAAAACGTCGAAATCGGCTTTACGCGACGTGGTTTCTATTTCTAAAACGGAGCAACATACAATTTATAACTATGCCTCGGCGGTAAATTCCATCCGGCGCTCGCGAAATTCTGACGTTTAACCGTTGAATTTTACTATCGCCCGCGCTCGCAGTGAAATATCGCCGAGTTAAAAACGCGTATATATGGTATCGCATTAGAAAAATATAAATCGATGCACACACGAGAGAGAGAACAATCGGCTGGTCCATTATCTACCTCGCACTCGCAGTTTTAAAACTTTCCTCGTAAATAACACCCTCCCCGATATATAATATAGCTCCTGGACAAATAAAGCACTATAGCATCTTCGAAAAATCATTACGGGTCGTCCCGTTTCAGGACCAAATGAAATAAGGGGACGACGACGCGAGTGCAGTAATATAATAGCATCGAGTCATTTCTATTAAGTTGCTCGGAAGTTTATCGAAAGGAGCGTCGGCGGGAGAATAAGTTTTAAGCGCGAGAGTCGAGTTGTGTAAGAAAGTTTTTTAAATTTGCTCTCCTCCTTTCCCGCCTGCAGCCGTCGAGGAACAGTTCATTTACCTATTCCACAACTCTCTCTCTCTCTTGTCGTCGAGACTTCTTCTTCTGCTCTCGCGAATTCCACGTGCGCGCGGCGAGAGGAGAAAAAGGAGCCGAGGATTGCCGCTCGCTCGTCAGAACACAAGTTCATTTCGAAGAGTCATAAACGTCCGCCGTGCCTTTTCATTTATTTTTTTTTTCTCTTCCCTTCTCTCTCTCTCTCTCTCTCTCTCTCTCTCTCTTTCTCTCTTCATTTTCACGTCATCCCGTCGTCGCCGCATTTGACTTCTTTTATGCGCGGCTTCTTTCGGATTACTTTTAACTCGCTTTATTTTCTGATTAATTAAGAAAATACACGAAATACGTTTTTCAGACTGTATATTGTGCGGAATTAGACGGCTTGTGTTTTGCATGCAATAAAGGCCTTTTGTCGGAAACTCGCCGACTCAGCATGATTCGAGATCTAGTGCGGAGAGGCCCGACTGAGCGCGTAGATTAAAAAAGCTTGCATTGGTATATCGCACGTGAAATTTCCCTCCCGTCATCCATCAAGAATTCGCCACACGTATAAGTCGTATAAAAATAATTGCTTATTTGCGTAAAAAAATCGAGCCTCGAATCACGGATATAGCCACATCATAATTACGCCTGAATCGTTAATTCACGTAATCACCGAACGTCGTTACTAAAACAAACGCGGGGAAACTATTTACTTGTCGTTACTCTAAATGATTCATGCGCGCGAGAGCGGGGGGGACGGCATCAGCGCGTCGAATTAGCGCGAGCATACAACGCGTGCAGCCGACCACCGCCACGGTGCTTTATACCGGCCGTAATTGCCGTGATTTTCTAAGAGGCTGTATAATTTCGCCTCGTTACACGCCGCGCGTTTCGATTAATGTATGTTCCATATCCCATCGCTGTGTAGTACTTATACATTTTACGTGTAAAAGTCCCTAATACACAGGCTTCGCCAATTAACCGGACAAACACAGTATACGAGAACGATACCCCCGGGCATTTATCGAAAGCACATAAAGCTCGTCCGCGTCGGGGGATATAATGCGTCGTGTGAGCTGCGCCAGCTGCTCGGATAATTAGAGACACTATAATTGATTCGCGCTTTATACTCTGGCTTTTTATTTTCCGAAATTCGGCTCTGTGTAGCTATAAGAAGGAGTTTATAACTCGAATTAGAGCGAATTTTAATCATAAATCGCCACTGCACAACACACTCGGCCGCGAGAGTCATACAACGCGCTCCGTTAATTAACATCTAGCGCAATTGCTCGTCTCCGATATAGAATTCGTCGAGCGAGAGGACGAAGAAGCGAAGCGGCTACCCTTCCGGCAAAAAAAAAGCTCCGCCTCTGCAGCAGCAGGTTAATTTATTCGCCTCTGTACTGACGTCCCGCATTCTGCCCCGCTGCGGTCGAGGTGTGCAAAAAAGGGGGCCGTTCGCTCGCGCGAAAAAAAGGAGAAGATCGTGTCCGCGCGCGCGCGCGCGCGCCAAACCGCGAATCGATCGATATCTACTCTATGCTCCACTCCGATCCGCAGCCTGGATTAGTCCGCTGTGTATGCATGTGTGTGTGTGTGTGTGTGTGTGTGTGTGTGTGTGTGTATAGGTAGATGCGCTCGTCTCGCTCTCTGCGGCCGAATCAATTTCGCAAATACCGCAGAGCCGTCTGATTAACGCGCGCCAGGAGAGCCGTTCTCTGCGAGCGAAAGAGCATTATGGAAGTCAGCTGTGTGTCGTCTTGAAAGGGCCGAGGGTATAGATTTTTTTTTTTTCGCAAAAGTATTGCGTCGCTCTGGAAAAATTTGCTATTCACGAAAGAAATACAACGCGCATTACGTACGCGTCCCTTTTTCAAATTAGACTCGCGGAATTGCATATTTCCAAGGAGAGTCTCTCACCGCAGTATACACGCACACACGAGCAATTTCGAGGAGCCGACGAGGAGAAAGAAAAAGACGCGAGCATTGTCTTCTAAACGCAGAGACGGAGCTTCGCAGTCAGACAGCCTGACGTATCGCTCTCGGTGTATACGATTGAATACATGTCGGGATGTGTTAGACGCGGGAGCCATTTTTAACTTTGCTCGGAAAAGGCGCGAACAATATGTTGTATTCAAATTATACCGCATATACACGTTACATACACGGAGCTAAATATAGAAGTCGGAGCTACCGGAGGTCTGTATTGGCGAAGCGTGTAATAAAGCGGAATTATGCAAGCTCGAAGCTTTTTCGAAAATTTGCATTATGCATGCCAAATCTCGTAAAGTTTTAGTATCGACGGCTGTAACAAAGTTCTCTTATACGCCTACAACGCGATACAACGTTGGAGTCGAACATTTTGGAATTAACGAGAGGGAACGCGCTCCACGAGGACCACGTGCGGACACGGTATGCAGATATACCGCTATAAGTGCGTATAGGCGTCTGGATTATATTTAACTCGGACTCGAGCGAGCTCTTTCGCTTATAAACTCGTTAAATTTCATGCACTCCCCGCGCTCGATAATAACCGTTTATTACACGCTCCTCTCTCGAGATGACGTACTTTCCGCACGCGTTCGTAAATTAATCGTAAACGATCGCCGATTACGCATTCCAGCTGGAATTTTCATCAACGCGATCAATCTCGGCTATAATTCCCCGGCTAATCGAGCAAAGTGCGGTGTAAAATTCGAAAATTCCCCGTAATCACCGGCTGCAAAGTTGCAGCACGCGCCTGATGAATATTAAACGCTTTTATACGCACAGCGCGTGCGTCTGATTATATTCCGTCTACTCCATCGCGTTACATCTATTGCCGATATTTATGCGTCAGTATTTCTTCTCTCTCGCTCACTCGTCGTATTCATGACTGGCGCGCATAAAAATTCAAATATTCTCCCGCGCGCGAAACGTCGATATTCCGATATAGCAGCTAAAACGCGCACCAAAAAAAAAAAAAAAAAAAAAAAAAAAAAAAAAAAAAAAAAAAAAAAACAAAAAAACAAAAAAGAAAATCGAAACACACCCACAGCTGGTCGAAACGAAGAACAACGCACAGCTCGTGGAAATAAAGTCGGGATTTCGTTGCGTTCAACCTACCGCTGTAATTAACACTTCATCGGAGTCGTCCGCTCGACTCCCGGCCTCGGTGCTTTCAAACGCAGCGCGGCGGGCTCGTGGCCCCGCGCTTTTCGCTCCCGTCGCTCATCTCTCCTTCATTTTTTTTTTTTTCTTTCCCGTTCGTTCTTCTGACGTGTGGCACGATTCTCTCTCGCACGAGACCTTGGCTGCTTCTGCTGCTTTGGATACGAGACTGATTTGAAACACCCGTTGCTTATCGCGGAGCGGAGCTTGCGGCTGAGAGCGCGCGCAGCTTTGAATCCGGTTTATGCTCTCTTTTTCATTCAGGCCTTCGGCGAAGCGCGCGACGCGCGCTCTCGATAACCCGCTCCTATCGGCACATAATTTCGAGGGTAAGAAAAGAAGAGGCACGAAAACAAACCCAGATGAGAGAAAGGAGCTTGCAACTCCGTCAGAAATCACTCGCGACTGTGCAGTGGACCGTTCGCGACATCGAGAGCACGTGAATGACTCTCTCTCTCTCTCTCTCTCTCTCTCTCTGTCCTGTAAGCCACGGAGAGCAACACACTGAGCGCGCTCGCGACGTCTCGGCACACTCTACTCGCGGCTGGCGCTTCTCCGCTCGACTCTGCGTCGGCTCGCGTCGGCGAGGCTATAGGAGCTGAGCGAAAGCAGCGCCGCTCGGCACCGCAGCGCCGACGTAGTGCGTGCAGCCGAATTTTCCTACCTCCTCCTACTCCCCTTGTTCTATACTCTCTATAGATATGCCGCACACACTCGCGTGTGTACACTGTCTGCGGCTCTTTTTTCCGATCGGCTGGTTATGTAGGTATACACGCACAGAGCTTCCTCTGTACGATTTTTCGAAATTTTCATTCCTTCAGCGGAGCGTTTAAGGAATCGACAGCGGCGTTATTGTTTCTATTATTACGCGCGCTCTGTTACCGCATACGCGAGAACTACTATTCCTTAGTTGTCAAGTATATTCGAGGTCGGATTTAATTCGTTCCCGGTATAACCCCGTCTGTGTACGTGTGCGTTTAACCTTTTTTTTTTTTTTACTCGCCATAAAAAGACAGTTACGAGTCGAATACGATCGGTAGCCTAATTTTTAAACATCTCGAATTAATGATTCATCGCGGCCGAATCCGATTTAAATTTCATTAGATTTACACGGTCATAAATGCTCTATACTGCACAGCCGCGGCGCTCTATAGCCGCTATATATCTATAGAGGGCTGCAATTTTCCGGCCCTTTTTTTCTAGATATACCCGCGAATTTTCGTCGCGTCTATTTATTTCCATCAAGCGGGCGCGAAAATCGAGAGCAATTGGTTTGGTTAGCGACGTAAACAGAGAGAGCGCGATTTTTCTCGCTGTGTACTCGCTCCCGCGAGCATATTCTTCTTCGCTTCGCGAAAGCTCGCCGCGCTCGTTGGCGAAAATCTCTCCTCTTATTCGCCAAAAGCTCGCGGCGAGCGATGAACGTAAAGCGTACAACTTTTTAAATATTTATACGTCGCATCGATTATTTCGAGCTCGGAATTTGTAGATGTGCGTGCCGGCCGCGATGCGCGCGTGTGTGTGTGTGTGTATGTATATCAAGAAAACGCATATTTATTTATTGATCTCGAGTCGCGCCTGCTTTAATCGAGTCTACGTAAATATATATATATATATGTATATATACTATACGTAGGTGAAGCGAGCTTAGCGGGTACTTTTCCGTTATATACCCGACCGCTGTACATACGCACTGCTGCAGAGGCGCCGGTTTTGTTTAAGAACACTTTTCGCGCGAGAAAGTCTTTAAAAATAAAGCTCTCCCTCTCGGAAGCCGCGGAGACTGCGCGAAATCGCTTGTACTCCTTTTATTTATCTCTCGATGCCGAATCGGAGAAAGAGAGCCTGATTTTTTGCCGCATCCTTTGTTCTCAACCCTGGCTTCCTTTTTCCTCGGCGCTCGATCTCTCATTTCTCGCTCTTCGAGAGCCGACTCTTCACACAAGGCGCGCATCTATAGCAGCTCCGAAAAACTCGGCGCATAAGTTGCGTGAATTAGTAATGCCGCGCGTGTACGTCTAGGGGCAATTAGATTTTATGACACACTGACCTGAATACACTCGGTGCATAAGTACACACACACTCACACACATACGCGCGTATCAATCAATGGGACGAGTGTAGTGTACGAGTCGGAATCGAATCGGATTTAATTTTCGAAAAGCGATCCCTCCGCGTTATATAGAATCTTACGAGAGCCGCTGTTTTTTTTTTTTCGATATTCCGCGCCCCTGCTATGATAGACCGAGAGAAAAAGCGGTTTATGGCCAGTGTAAATACAGCGGGACTCGAAAGCGGCCAGTGTGTGTGTGTGTGTGTACACACGCGGGGAGAGAGAGAGAGAGAGAGAAGTCCGATCCCTTTTTTTAAAGGCCGCGGCAAACACATCGCGTCATCGTGATACAGGAAAAAAAAAGTGGAGTTTGACGAGGTGTGACTAAGGGATGACGGGGGCATCTATTGCCGTATGACATGCTCGCGTTATGTAACTCATCCGCGCGCGCTATGCTGATTCGCGCTCTGACTTTGATTTAGAACGAGTAAGCCACGGGCTGCCGAATTTCTCTGCTCTCGTGAAAGTGCGAATCCCACATAGATCGATCGCTCCGTACAACGATGATTCATCCAAAGCTCGGCGTAAAGCTCCCTCGGGTCACCCGCGGCGGCGTCGAATTAGCTCACAGCGCGAGAGAAAACAAATTCTCACCTAAGCGTCTTTTGGTCCATGTCGAGGGTGTGAAATCGCACACTGGGGGGCGAGAATCGTGCCGTCGGCGGCGACGTCGTGCTGCTCGTAGCCGTCGTCGTTCTTCGGGGCGATCCAGTAGTCGTCGCGTCGAGGCCAGCGCTGCAACCGGCCCGGCTACTGTAGGCACCGAGAGCTGCGCTGTCGGAATACGTTGTCAACAGGGGCCGATGCAGCAGCGCCGGACTGTCAGCTGCCGACGACGTCTCCGACGTCATTATCGCTGGTGGATAAAAACTGCGTCATTTTAACGATGCTGCGTGCGCCGAGAGAGAGAGAGAGAGAGAGAGAGAGAGAGAGAAAAAAAGACACAGCAAGAGTGAGCAAGAGTGATCTGTTGGAATACCGAATAGCATGCTGGATGAAGTTTGCGTGGTATAAGCGGGATTTGAAAAGGCGAAAGACTTACGATTTATTTGTCAGCTAGGCAACTTCTTTCGATCTTTGTCGGACATTTCTCGGAACGATTCAATGCTGCCTCATTGAATCGTCGGACATCTGCGAACAGTCGAAACGATTAAAAATATGCTTTGAACGTCAAATTTTCAGATATTTTTATAGAGTACGACATCGATTCTCAAGTTTAACTGTAGTAATACGATAAATTACGAACTATGTTTGATTACCATCAATATTCATACGAACATTGCAAAGGGTACGTCTATGTCTACATTTGATTGCGCTATTACAATACATGGTATACACACAGACAGTCGAGGAGAAGAAAAAACACACACACACCTCTTACTCCGAAACTCGATTATAAGTATATAGAGTCTAAAGTCGATCGGCGAAGCCGCAGCCTTATGGTTACCCGCGTAATTTTATGTTCCTACCGTTGACAGAACTGCGCTACTGCAGTATAGAATTTACCCAAGCCAGTAGTACACACCGACTTCCATATAAGCGCCCTCTTCAACTAAACATATAACCGGTTTTTTTCTCCCCGCACGTTGACGTCGATGAGTGTATTACAAACTTGGCAGGTGAAAGTTTTCTAGGAACATACATTAGCAATGAGGGATATGGTACACGATGGTCATGCGACACGTTTTGTTATAGAAAAATAACAATTCCGATCTCTACGCGGTTCGTTATCGAAGCGCTATTCTCGGGTACCACGCGTTTGTTGGCAGTGGTACAGATGATATTTGCCGCTTAGAATGATTTGGGCCACCCCGAAGTAGTCATGAAAATAACGGCTGATTCAGTTTGTTGATCTTGGTAAAATCCATTAGTCATTCGGCGCTCTCGTAGTCAGGGTCGATTATCCGTGTGTAGTCTTTTAAGAGACCTTTTCTAGAGCAATGCCAACGCACTGGCTTAAAAGTCGCTTTAATTCAAGCGAGCTTGAACGGAATCGTGCGAGGTTATTTTTAATTTTGAAAAAAGTAGAATACACTCGATGCTGGCAGGAGCTTTTGAAGCGCAAACCCGGAGAATTAATATATCAAGTTCAGCCGGCGCAAAGGGAATGTTTAAGCAGCAGCTTATACGTCCCTTCGGTTTAGCCTCTACACAGTCGCCGAGCACCTTTGCAACTTTTCGTGCTCCGTCAAAGTGCTTTAACAAGCCCGCAGCTATATAATTACGAAACTTCACAATTAAAATTTATTTTCCTAATCAGAAGGCCCGCAACATTTTTCAACTCGGCCCGCCGTCCATAATTAATTCGAACAAAAAAGTCGAGCTTGCAGCCAGCGTCAATTTGGCCGCGCTGCTGCAAACTCCTACGTAAACATCGAATTCTCTCTCCCTCACTCTCCCAACAGCACAAGCGGTAGCGAACAAAGCGCGATAAAATCGGACCGCGTCGACGCGCGAAAATACGCGGCGAACGACGGTTCGTTAACCAGGCGATAACTAGCAACAAGTTCACTGGCGGAAATTCAGCTCTCGCACGGCTTGTCCGGCTGCCAAGAGTCATTCGTCGTCGTTGTGGAATAAACGAAAGATCGTACTTGGCGCTTTTTTTTCCTTCTCGGATCGAAGCCGCGCGTTATTGGCGAGAATCAAAGGGATACGCGAGAACGGGAGATGAAAGCTCGCGAGATTTTCAAAGAGAAACGAAGAACAAAAGAAACGGTGTTTGTTTGCTTGTCGACGCCGATGCAGCCGGATTGATCTAGGCGCGCAATTGCTTTACGGCTCGTTGAGCGGCGCTATAAGGATAGATTTCGCTCGACCAACGGTAAATCTCATCGAGACGAGGCAACTTTTTTAGAGAACTAAAGGGAGAGAGCGAGGGCAACCCAATGAATTTATAGGAAAACAACACCATCCCCGGAATATCACCACTCCCTCGAAGCGACTTGACGACGAAGCTCTTTCTCTCCGCATATCCACGTATCACGCAATGTGCTCTCGATCGATAAACGCATTTCTTCGCAAACCCACGCGTCCAGCGCCGAAAACACGGTATTGCACTAACCTCCGAAAACAAGAGAGCGGATAGAAGAGAAAATAAGAATAGAAAAAAAAAACACACACACACAGAAGAAGCTTATAAAGCGCTGACTGGCTCCTGTTCACACACGCGCGGTATATACATGTATATACGTGAATCTTACGCAAGGGAGTCGTATACGCGTGCAAAGAGAGGGCGTCGCGGTCCATTCGTCAAGCTGACGTCCTTTCTGCTTTTTCGGAAGAAAGGAATACGAGGAGGAGAAAACGAGTTACAATAAGCATTGGAGAAAGGAAATTGCGGGGGTACCTTTTCGATTTGTGAGCGGGAGAGAAAGCTCGCTTTACGACGATATCCGGAGGTACTGATTGGAAAGGTAGCTCTGCCGGAGTATACTGCATGTGATGCTCCTTCGAGCATGACACGACGCCGGATCGTGAGTCGTCAGCTTTCCTCTCCGTGTACTTGTTATATTGCTATGGAGTAAGTAGGTATCGAGGGGAATCCGAGTAAGCTTGTTTTTCGAGACGCCTGATTCGTGCTCTCGGTATAAGGCTTTTTCAGTCGACGCAGTTCTCTTCATTTTTTTTTTTTTTTTTTTTCGAAAGGACGCGTCTGATCGCAACCGGCCGTTACTACTGCACCGATGCAGTGTATTCGAAACAAACACGCGACTTCGGCTCGAAATCGCCGAGAGTAGCACGCGTTTGCTCAATCGATTCACCCCGAAAATTTGCATAGCAAACGCGCGCGGAACGAAATCACCGCTTTCATCTTACGCGATTCCGTCGCGCCAGCGCATTCAGCGGGAAATGATAATATTTATCCACTCGATCGTGCGCTTCCTGCATCGGGCGACTCGAGAAAAAAAAAATAAAAAAGCTCCGCGACCTACCCTACCGACTGCGAGTCTTTCCTGATCGTCGGAGCTTTCTCGCGATAAGAACCGTCTCGCGTACCGGACGTCGATAAGGAAGCTTTCGGCCCCTTTTGATCACGTTTTTTCCCACGCACGCGGGTCAACAGCATCGGCCGCGCTATAAGGGGTACGACGATTTTTCACCCTGACAGCCCGCGCGAATACAAGAAAGACTCGGTTTTGCCGGAGCATGAACTTTTGCCAAGAGCTTTTGTCGGCACCGACCCATTACCAAACAAGTCCAACTTTTTCCCCGACGCTTCCGGAATGTATACAGCAGGGATTATTATTCTTCCGCGATTTTCGCGTGTAATTCTAGAGAGCTTTTTGCGAATTTTTCGAAATCGAGATCTACCGAGTTATCGGTTCGGCCTCGAGAACAAGGCGACGCTTTGAGATATCGATTATCAATGGAGAATTTCGAGCCAAGTTCGCCGGCAACTATTGCAATATCTTAGGCAAGGGCTCGCAAGCTCGCAAGTTCGATGTAACGCAGACTAATGGCGACTCGAGCGCGCGTTCTTGAATTCCCCGACGAATTTCTAAAATATTCCGACGTCTGCGGATGTAGCGCAGTAGGGCTGTAAATTCGTCGCGGGTAAAAATAATTTCTCGAGCGGCCGCGCGCGAGTGATACGGTTTATATAGTGCGGGCGAAATCTTTCATTGCCTAAATATTGAAATGAACCGCGCGTAATGAGATCGCGAGCGGAGTATACTTGTGAATGCAAATGCGATGCCTTGAGGCTTTGCATAAAATTCTATTTATCCTACTTTGAACCGCACTTCGAGTCTAGTTCAATCCAATCGACGACGACGAAGTCGGGATAGAAGCCAGAAGGTATTTATGTTTCGCGGTCGAATAACGCCAGAGAGCCGCAAACCGAAAATTTCGTTATTAAAAAGTTGCCCCTGGAATGATATATCGAAGGCGTATTACGCTTGATTAAAATGTGACCGTATAGCTCTTTCATCTCTCATTCGGCGAAGGAGAAGCGAATAATCAATACACCAGCCTTATACGATTTTTCGCACGATCCTCTGACCGTCACACATCAGCCTCGTGCGCGCGAAAGATGTATATATTTACGACTGATCACGTTTCATATTTTCTCCGCCGAATGCGAGTTCCGATACGCCTGATGGAATTTCATCTCGGCGAGCGCGTACGGAAAAAAAAAATCCTCGCGTATATACATCCGAGGGCAAATATGCGCGCCGATATATCTCGGATCCTCTTATCAATCAGACGTGCGAGGAAACTAGTTTAATTTTTTCCCTCGCTAAAAATTTCTTATTCCCGTCGTCGCGAGTTTCAGTCTCGACAAACCGCGCACGGAATCGAACACGCAATAGTCGCTCGACCGAATCCTTATTTCCCCCGACACTCGAGCTACTTAACGATTAATTGCCTTCCTCGCCGCGGGCCGCTTGAATTTTAACCTGACCCTCGGCTATACGCCTCCTTTCTTTTTTTTTTATGCAAGGGCATGGCTTCCCCCTCGATTTTTTTTTTCCACGGACGCCTTCGACTGTGGGGTATAATATCAGACCGCGACGATACATCCCTCGAGGAATTCCTCCTTTCTTTTTCTCCCTTGCATTCGAGCTGCGCGCGTATATGCCGAGGAAAGCAGTTTTTTTTTCTTCCTCGGAAGAAGTCTTGGAATGTTTCGATGAAGCCGAGCGTGAGCTAATAAAACAGGATGTGCTCGAACGACTGGGGCAGTAGAGGAAAAAAATGATTCCTTATGGTCGATAAAGTTCGATTGTTATATGCCGGTATGAGCGTGTGCGAGTGGGAAGCGCGTAATTGTTAAATAACGATGCAGCTGGGTGTACCGAGGCGGTTTTAATTGGGAGAATCTCTTTCCTCGAGCGACTCGCACTTACGAAGCTTATTTCTCGGTGTGTTTGTGCAGGGAACAGTAAAATCCTTTCTTCACGGACGTAAAGTTTTACACACTGTGTGAGCATCGCTTTCCGGAAACCGTGCGATATCAAGTTTTTTTTTTTTTCTTTTTTATCAGGTATATAAAATTTTACAGTCCATGCACGACTTTGTGTGCGCCGAGAGAGCTGTGTGTATACTGCAGCTGTCAGCGAATGTACGTTTCTCCCTGCGTTTGAGCTATCCGCTCGCGCTCGAAATTCTATACAGTCTATATAATGAAACAACTTCGTTTGCGGGTGTATTCAATATCCTCGTTCATCAACAAAAACATCGTCGGCGTTTTTCAGAAAAGCTTTTTTCATCGTTACCGCGTAATTTCAAAGCCTTCTCTTTGTCAGAAGCCGCTTCACATTCGACTATCGGTACGATCACCCATCGAAATCTCTACTGTGGGTGATAAAAAAATCCGTCGAAATTTTGTTCTCATCAAAGAAACATACGGGGCTATTTTCACCCGAAGAAATCGATGCTCGACACCGCAATAACGCGACGACGACTCGGCGCTTCTCGACATCGAATGGATAACGCTCAATCGAATCCCCTAGTGGTAATACCACGCGATTGAAAATTATGCCAGCCGATCGCTTGTACACGTATCCCATTTGGTTGAAACTGATTATTTCGATAAAACGTTTATACGCCGAGCGACGCATTAAACGCTTCTCGCGATCTATAGGGAGAATTCAAACCTTGTCGAATTCAAAATGAAAGCCCTCTTGCCAGTACCCGAGGCTAAGGCTCAATTATACTTTATGATTTCTCCCTTTTGAGAGAGAAAAAGAGTTTTACAAGCTGCGCCATGCAAAATACACGTACATCGATTTATCGACGTTGTATAAGCGTGCACCCTTTTATCTTCATAGGCTTTCAAAGGATGCTGCGCGGAGAAACGGGAAGCCAATAATAGTTGCGTGTATTTCCTTTGTACTAGTTCTTCTCTCAGAATGCCCAGACTCGCTGGAATCATTATTGCCGTTATTATTGTTATTATATAGGCGCACTATGCTAAAGTGAGTATCATCGCGATATAAAAGAGTGTATTAACGAGAAAACGAGCAAAGGTACCCAAATCGCCCGATGAGTGAACCCCAAAAAACACGCGATTTACGGCCACTGGTTCTAGCCGATGCTTCGCCCCCTACCTAGATTCGCGTATTTTTCCGTCCCCTTTAAGCCTATGTAGGTTAAAAAACGTGCCAAGGTACCCAAATCAAAAGTGAACCCTAAAATTTCGAAATCGGTATATCCTCTATAATTTTTCTCGCTGTCGATGCTTTTTTTCGAGCATTTTTATTCGATTCCTTCTGATAAAAACACATTTTTCTAGGCCAGATATGTCTATTGGAAGCCGTGCAAAGGGGCTTAATAGACCGCATACACTACTGTCCATTGTTATTCAAGCTCCTATTCGTGCATTCGAACATTTGCCGCAAAGGTCAACCGCACGCGATCCGCTTGCCCCCTGCGGCTTGCGCATGTATACATATATACTAAAAAGATACACAGCTATATATGGACACACGTCGGCCGACTTGGCGTGCGCGGAAATTTCGCCGGATAGTTTGCGGGCTCCCTGCGCTAATTGTCTAGTTGGATTATGAGCGAGCCCGCGAGTGTACGTATATATATATATATATATATACCGTATACGGTGGAGAGTCAGAAAACGACGTTGATTTGTTGCCCGGCCGAGCTTTGCTTTGCTGACGCACGGTGGAAGCAATCGGTTAATGCTCCGCTGAGATTATTTTCCGAAAAAAAAAAAAGAAAAACCGAATAAAAAAAGCAAGGTCTAAAAAATGCACGCATCTCTGAAAGTCGCCCCCCTCGCGAGACTATATCATTCGCGCGAACACGCGCGTACATAATGCGACGAAAGGTCAAATACCGAGGGTTACCGGTGGCTTTCACGTGTAAAGCTCTAAGTGGGTCGGGTTTGTTTGCCCATCAGGGATGGGATGGAAAGTGAAAGATCCCGAGGCAAAAAGATAAAAATGGTCCGGCAATTTGGCGTCGTTGCGCCGCACCGCGCAAGCTTTAAAATATCCCGAGGATGATAACCAACTTTCTCGTTGGCTTTTACTCCGTGTATCAGTGCGACGATTTATTTCGGAAGCTCGATTCGGCACTAATGTGCAGGGTAGGAATTTTTTGGCTTCGCGTTCATTCACTCCTGTCGTATTCATGACTCTTTTTTTTTTTTTAATGAACGTTTTATCTAAAACAATCGTGACCTCGATTGCGAAAGTCTGCGCAAACATCTGGTCTCTCTGCGCAAGTGTCTTCTGATCGTTACATCAGAAGACGCTATGCTCTGTGAAATTCATGCCCATAATTGCGAGCTTTTTAACGAGCAGTGTGTTTTATTAAGAGCGACACATTTTTCGTCAGCTTCGCATTAATCAGGGACTCGCGTGATTCCGGAGTAGCGAAAATAAAAGTCCGGAAATTCAACATCGAGAGAAAAACCTATACTTGAGATCAGAATCGACGGGTATCCCAGCCGAAATCCGTCAGCCATCACTTCTTTCTCGCGTGACTCGGCTCTACGAGCTTTTGACAGGCGTAGAACGAATGTTTGAAAACCGATCGGTCGGACTATGGACGAGAAGAAAGCGAGAATCCCTATAGCTCCAACGTAACTGGAGAAATTCATCTCTCGGCTTTCGATTCAGCCCCGCGTGTATACATCGCAGTCGCATCCGCGGAATGTTATCGGTGAACGCACGCATGGATCGCTGCTTTATTCGACGTTGCACATACGCGTATACTCTCGTCAGGAAGCCGTGGTATTGTCGAACCCTCGACGAACTGTCGAACTGGCGAAAGTTCAGCTCTTCTCAGGAGCTACTTCGTATCCGAGGAAAATATTTCCATGTTTATACTTGGTCAAAATTATTGCGCAGTCCCCTCCGTAAATTTATTCCAAGACGTATTTCGCTGTAAAACATTTTAGAGCAGAGTGTGCATAACCCCCTAAAGCTGGGGTACATGCTGACTGCGTGCAACGCGTACGCGATGCACAAAGGATATACGTATATACGCTGCCTAAGCTACTTAACCCGGAAACGCGAATGATCAATTTTAACAAAAGTGTTATGGGCCCAAGCGTGTACTTACACGACTTTACAACCTGTGGGGGGGTATGAATCTTTTATTCGCGCTTGGTACTGCCCGTTTATTCGCGTTTATTTTATTCCAGCGCTGATGCGATGTAATTTTTCCATTCCATAATAACGAATAAACCGTAATCCTTCGGCAGCAACGATCAGTTAATTTTATTACTGGAAGAGATCGTCGCGTGCAAGATTAATGATTATACAATCACTTTACGATGCAAATGAGCGAAGGGATTAAAACGCGTTCCAGTAATTTCCAGGATAAATTAAAGCCTGATTAATAATTCAAAAAAGAAAAAGAAGAAACTCGTTCGCGCATACACGGCACTGCATAATTCGCCCGTTGTTTACCCACGGCTGAATCGACACACTCGAAAAGTGCATTCAACGTTTGCGTCAGGCGCGAATAAACAGTCGCGGTGCTTATCGGATGAATAATCAACGCTAACGAGAGAGTCTGATACAGGACTAAATGAGGCGAAAAATTAGATGCCTCGATTCTCGAAAACTCGACGATGACAAACGCTGTTCATAGCTGCTCCTCGAGATGTCGATATAAAAGGACTGGGTTTGACTTGTCAACGTACAGTTTGATACTAGTTCGAACAGTGTGCGAAACAACAAACTTTCAAAATGATGTCCAAAGTGCTGTTTCTCGTCCTCGTTGGCTGCGCTATGGTTCTCGTAAGTATAGATCGTACGTCATCAGTGTACGTCAAAAGATAAATTAACTGATTTTTCGACGCGATACAGGCCAAGCCAACTGTTCTGAGCGAGGAAGTTCCCAACGAGGTCCCCAACAAATCCGTTGAAGTCGAAGTGCCCGAAAAATCCGCCGAAGTCCAAGTCCCCAACAAATCCGTTGAGGTCGAAGTGCCGAAGGAGTCGAGCGAAGTCGAGGTACCCAAGTCCAACGAAGTAGAGATCGTCGAGATCAGCGACGAGGAACTCCAGGAGGTAAACGATCTTTCTTCAAAACAAATCGCTATACATCGTCCACAACAGGTCGATACCCTAATAATCGTGTCATCTCTTATCCCCCGCAGATCATCAAGAACGTCGAGGAAAAGATCAACGAGATCTTCGAGAAGGTGAACGAGGGCTTCAACGATGGTGACTTCAAGAATGCCTTCGAGGAGATGCAGAAGATCACCGAGAAGATCTTTGGCCAGAAGAAACCCAACAAGAACTAATTCACCCACGCATGACCACATCTGTATAGTGTACGAGTAGCGAATCCATAATCCGAAATAAACTAAAATTTCTGGTTAAACGCAGTCAATCTTCAAAAAAAAAAAAAAAAAATAACGCTTTTCTTCCTACTGCTCAGCTCTTTCGATAAATCTCGCGAAAATCCCGCGCATCGAAGCGCGCAGCGGGAACAAATGCTCGACCATTGAGTTTCGCGGCCAGTGAATTCTCGCGCGCGCAGCGCGTATAACAAATAACACCTCGATAAATTCCAACACCCACGGCGGTCATTTTTCCGAGGAAGCAAAAAACATCGAATTTTCGGGCGACCCTCTCTCTCTCTCTCCGTAATTTCCTCGAGGGGTTTATTCGTACAAGTACACACGCCGTCTTTCTTGTCTGCGTCGAAGGAAGAGGGAGAAAGGTGTCTGTCACCAGAGCTGCGGTCGATCGATGCCGAAATGCAAGACAGATGCGCCGCAGTAGATCGTCGCGATATTCCCGAATGCGGAGAACACTTGGCGCTGCTGGGGATTGTTTTCCTAGTCCCGGAGAGAGAATCCGCAAACCTGTCCGCTCACTCGGGACCCGGTCTGTTCGATCGAGTGTGTTTCCGTGTGGGCTGTTGATAATTCGACTGTGGAGACGTCGTCGCGATCGTGCTGTGGTAGTGAGACGGTGAGATGAATCGATATTGAGTATACACGGATCAAAGGGTCAAAAGACGCGCTTCCTCGGCTCTAGGATGTATATAGAACAACTTTCAAAGTCACATATAATGGCAGCATCCAAGTCCTCGGAACTTTTTCCCGAAAACGCGATAGCCAATTATCCCGTGGGTCACGCAAACGGATTTCCGGGAGAAAAGAGAGAACCAGCCAGCGCGCGCCGAAAACAAGACGTGACCGCGTGCGGAGAAACTAAGAGAGAAAAGTGCAGCCGTACGTGGGCGTGGCTCGCAAATACGCACGGATTTTTACGAGATAATTCCGCCGGCCGGCAAGAAGAGTTCGAGGCTGTAAATTCTGATGACGGGGATAGCGAGATTGCTATGTATAGAGCTTATTGGCTTGGGGGAGTATAAGTTGTGCCGCTAGCTGCAATTATGGAACGCGAGCTATGAGCTCTATCGCTCTGTGTCTTACTTTCGTTCCGACCGTCGAGCGCTTAAGACTCTTGATGAAGCTTTACGGTTCTTATATTCGTGATCGCGAAGTCTAACCACACCAAAACTATACCTTTTGCCGTATGGGCTCGTTCAAGCCACTCTTGAGCTATGCCACGACGTAAATGCTTAAGCCATCGGAGTTGGGCTCATTTTAATAAATGAATCGAATTAAAACGCTCTTTCCTCAAAATCCCTGCAGCAGTGTACACGCATCTATACTGGCTGAGCGAAACTAATTTAACTGCTCTAAGCAGTGAGCTCGGCAATTATCCTGCGCTTGTAGCCCGAGAGAAGAGCGAGAAAATAAAACGGCGCGCGCCGATTCGAAATGTAGATTGTCTTTCCTCGTAATGGAATCATTATGGTATGCAAAGAAATCCTGCAGCTAATTTGAATCCTCGACCTGCCCGTGCTGATACATAAAAGAAACTTTAATAACAGCCCTTCGCCAGAGAAAATCCCCGCCGTGAGGCATAAACAGAGCCAAAGCTTGGCGCAGTGTGTGAAAAACAAAGAAGCAACGCAGCAGAAACGCGACGAAGACGAACGAGCGGTTGGAAGCGAAATGAGGTCGTATCACTTGACGCAGACGGTGTGGTGGTTTAAGCGCGCGCGCGTGTCTGTGAGTATACGCGCGATGGCGTTTTGGAAACATCAGGGATAAGATACGAGACTACTGCGTCCGGGTAACGTAGAGTAGTAGCCGTTAAAGCGCAGAGGCCACTTGATTTACTGGCCAGCGAAATGAATTACCAACGCCTTCTCCGCTCGTGTCTGCTCCAGCTCTCCTTGTCTTTTTCACGCTGAGATCACGACGAGTTTCACAGATTCCGCTGCAGTTCTTCTCGACTGGGATTTGCTTCTAAAAAGCAGCGACGAAACGGGTTTTTGCGAAGATTGGAAATGGTGTTTGCGCGAAGAAAAGGGCTAAAAATGCGAAACTACTCGCAGTGTGTAACGACGACGATAAGTCGCGATGGAATAAGTGAGTTTGCTTCACCCCGAGCCAAAGCACAATGCCAAGTCGTTCGTTATTATAATGGGCCACTTGTCGCAGTGTATACCTATTGACGAGGCGATTTTAATCTAGTTGCCTGGAAGTGTTTCAAGTCTGTAAATTTAAACCCCACCACGATCACGAGACAACTTTTCGCGCGGTTTGATCAATTATAGCGAGATACGATCGCTTGGAAAAGAAGACCTCGAGCTCTCGATTTTCGAGAAAGGTTCCAGCGCTCTTGTGGGGGGGGGGGGGGGGGGCTGTTTTACTGACTGTCAGGTGCGATAAATATCTTACGAGTCAGTGGTGCTGCTGATAGCGATTATGATGATCGATGCCTTTTTTTCTCGGATTATGCGTGCGTGGTTTTTCTGTTTACGATTTTCTGGACGGCTTTTGAGTCACTTCTGGCTATGGTATACGTATATCTTTTTGTTAGATTACGTGACTAACGTTTTGAGCTTTGCCGTGAGTCAGTCAACCCGTATTTTGTGGATTTAGATAAAAGCTGGATGATGTAAGTCCCTAGAATTATATTAATGATTAATTATTGAAATAAGTTCTATGAGACGACGCGCGTTGAAAATATTCATACACACTTATTATAAACTTTTCCACAGTGTAAAATATTATTGCACGTTATTTTTCACTTTTCAATTATTCGATGTAACATCAAAGCTAATAATTTTCCATCGCGTGATCCTCCGTTAAATTCAATTTGAATTTCAATTCTCGCTTACTACCGATAAGCGAAATACGATCGAACGATCCATCCAGACAAATTACTCAATACTGCAGACGAAAGTGCGGACTCGCTGTTTTAAAATCGTTACCGATGGGCAGGCAGTATATTTAAAAAAGCGTCTCTATTTGCAAATAAGCGTCTATAATAAAATAAGTTTTGAATGCCTAATGAAGGAGAATACATTAATGATATGTATACGCGATTACTTAATAACAATCGAGCAGTGCAAATCGGCGCCCGTTATCGCAATTCCAAAACCATTATAGCCTACTATTTGAAGATTTTCTACCTGGACGAACATCTCTATTGACACAATGACGATACACACAGCGTTAGCATATGCGCGGGGTATTCCGATATAAATACCGGGACGATTCTAGTAACATTGAAGTTCTGACGAATTTAGAGCGTTAAAAATTTCACGATGATGCACAAAGTTGCGTTTCTCCTGCTCGTCGGCTGCGCAGTCGCCTTTGTAAGTAAAAACGCTATCTACGTACGCATGCGAGTGAAGCGGCTTTAAAATCAACTTGACTTTGTCGTAAATAATTTAACTTAAAAGCCAAAGTTGCAAATTGAATGCACAAGTTTGTTGGCAAATGTTAAACTGCGCGCGGTGAAAACGGAAAGTTTAGTTCGTTGGCAAGATGAATTTTGGCGAAACTAACTCTATCTCAATATACTGTCGAAAATTATTTATTCGACGGAAGCAACTTGAAGCTCGAGTAATGTTGCGAAAATTATTTTAAAAAAATTGTTTATTCAGGGTGCTGCTATCGAGCCCAAAACCGACGTGAGCCTCGCTCCCGAGACCGAAGAGAAAATCAAGAATGCTCTTGACGAAATTTTCGAAGAAGTAAGAATCTATACTTTCATTACGCTTGTGATTTTCCACGACTTTTCTTAACATCAAATTTTTTGCTGCGCATAGCTCGATGGCGCGGTCACTGATATCTTCAAGGAAATCGTCGAGCAGATTGGAGAGAACATCGACAAAGAAGAGCTTCAAAAGGACCTCGACGAAATCAAGGAAGCCATCGAAGAGGAACTGAAGAAACAGGAACCCGAAGAGTCCAACAGGGTAAATTTATATCATTGCCATACTGCAGTTAATAAAGATTATTAAAACCCTTTGGACTAAATCATTGCATTTTCTAGGTCAGACGTGCCACCAGCGAGGAAGAAATCAATCAGATAACCGAGGAAGAAGTCAAGCAGGTAAAGTTTTATTTTCGCATATTTACTCTCATTTCATAATATGCAATGACTGAAAAATGTTCTTTTTCATAAAGATCGGCCACGGTCTCAAGGAGCTGTTCAAGCACCTCTTCGAAGAAGTCAGCAAACAGCTCGCCAACCAGATTGACAAGGAACAGTTGGAAGAGTTCAAGAACGTTTTGAAGCATATCTTCGAGCAAGATGAAGAATAAATTATTCAACCGCCCCCTCTCTCTCTATCATCACACCTAGTTAAAGTTTACGAATGTACTTCATAGTTCAATCCGCATTTTAATAAATATTCGAAACCAGCTAAGAAAATTGAGTTTTTTAAATATTATTTTGACGCGAATATAATTATCAAACGCATAAAAGTGTGAGTCATACGTTGTTTTGCACTATTGAGAGTTATTTGTCCCGCACGAGCGTAATAAAAATGTATTAAGTATGAACAAGTAGTTGCTATAAGTCGGTGTTGATATTGCAGTTTTGCTCATACGCCGCGATCCAGTGAACTACAACATGGCTAAACAAATGTATTTTCTTCTACTGCTGCTAACGCTTGGCCTGTTCTATAGTTTGGTAATTATTGGCTTGAATTATGTAGTGGTTTATTGTCGAGTATTAAATTGCATGAACCTCTTTCATACGTGTGTAGATTGAAGCTATGTACATAACTCCTCCGTGTAACGATCCAAGCTGGTACTGTCGTTACAAGTCAAGAGCAGATGAATGTAACGTAAGTAAAACATGACTTGAACATAACATCCTCGATACGGGAATTTTATTCTTTAAACACGTATTTTATTTTAGAAAACGGACGAATGTTTTCCTCCAGTTCCAAAAAACGACGTGAAAGTAGAGAAACTATATCCACCCACAAATTCTGATACTGTTACATCACAATATATTTTTTACAATGGTATTGGCTAAGTTAATTACTTGTATGGAAAGTAAAACTATATTAAGAGAATCTCAGCAATCGATTACTCCTCGTTTATATTCCAACGCAAACTTGCGGCTAGCCAACGAGTAAACGTAATTCCTCAATTTTACAAACAAAAAAAAAGTACACAATTCCGCATCATAAATTCAAAAATGTATAAACAGTAAAAGTGAGCTCGCAGCAGCTTATATACGCTTCGAGGGGACACCGGTTACTTCACGCATCGTAAAATCTTAGAAAGAAAGCCGAACGGCCGATTTAACGTGGGAGAATTTTTACGGGCCACATTAAAGCCCGCACGAGGTATAATATTTCTAAAAAGGCGCTGCACGCATCGGAAAAGCTTTTACTGCAAGAGGCTGTCGATAACAATTTATTTTACAAAACGACCGACTGCGTAAACGCATACGGAGAATAATCGCTGTTACAACGAGCCCGGCGTCACATACACAACCAGGCATAATCCGGACGTCAGCTCTGCCGGCTCTAATTGAGAGCGTAATGGCATCAGTCGCGATAAAAAAAGACTAATCGAGTTCGCGCACGTCACGCAAAGCTCAGCGGAATAGAATTTAAATTCAAGCTCGCGCGCATTCGCAGTCGACGCACGACGAGCTTTATTTATTTATCTTCAAAGACTACGCTAGTCGGGGTAATACACGAAATTCGTCTCATGTGTAGCCGCAGCGGCTCTCGGACGTGAGATCGAGAAGAGAAAAAAATCGTAAAACAGAGCAGTGATACGCTCGCTTTACGCCCGACGACCCAAATACGAGCTATCGAGCTCTAGAGCTGCTGCAGGAAGCCGAACGTTATATAGATTCCGGGAAGAGCCGAGTCGCGCGCACTTAGCGCCTCGCGGCGAATTTCTTCTCCCAACTCGATTATGGCGCGTTATACGTGTCGGTCGCACGGGAAAGAAATGTTTAATACCTCGCGTGTACGACGCTGTTTTTCCTTATCCAAAAAGAGGGCCTGTACATTTTTCATCGATCTGTACGCGTGTTTTTCGCTCGCCGGAGAGAGAGAGAGAAAGAGAGAGCTTTTTCCTACCCTCTGAAATTATGATTGAGTTGGGATTTACTTTGCGCGGTTACATAATGGATGAGCTTTGATGGACGACGCCGCTGGGCGGGTTCTTTTAGCGTCGGGAAGTATGAAGTGTTCGCTACATTTTTACTCGTGTAATTTGCCCGCCCGTTTACGCGGCGGAGTAGGTAATTTCGCGAAATTTGTGGCACGTGTACTGGCGAGATCTCGTTTTAATTAATCTCACGCCTTCTCGAGTACGGCCAAGTGGAAGGAAACGAGCCTGATTTAGAATCACGTTGAGATACTTATCGCGCACTCGTATAGTGCTTTTTCCTTAATTTGCTGCTCGACTGACTGTTTCGTTTCGAGCCGAGAGGGCGGAACTTTTCAGGTATAGCTCGAAAACGCAACGATGGTTTAAATAACGTTTGTAAATAATAGAGAGAGAGAGAGAGAACCGAGGAAAAGAGTGGCGGGCGAAAGCGGGTAAAAGCTCTCCGCAAGCGCAAAAAGCGGGATATCAGGGCAGACCGAGAGATCATTTAGCCGCTCCTTTCCTTGTAATTCGGTTCTTGCGCGAGCTTTTTACATTTCGCGCGAGATGCAGTAGAGAGACGAGAGGAAGAGGCTTTTATACCTAGAGCGAGTCGGCGAAGGGTCAGAGTTACGTAAACAGCGATTACTGTCACTCGCAGAGGGACGTTCCTCCCCGAGAAAGTTTCACGCTTTGTCGAATGCGAAGACGACTTGATCGACCAACGGAGAGTCGTTCAAGTTTTAAGTCGGCGAGATTGAAACTGTGCGGCGACGGCGTTATTATACTATTTCAGCGGTATAATCTCTCAATTTCGAACTCGAGTTTCGTACTCCAGCCTTGAATCTTTGCGTATAGAAGAGGAACGCGTGAGATGGTGCATTTTCGTGTGATCCAGTAACTCGAAAATCGGGCCGAAAATAATCCAGCCCCGATTTGATTCTAAAAAAAAAACAATCCTATCGTAATATACCTATGTCGCTAACACTATCTAATCTACTCAGCATAATGCAGCGGAGATAGAGAGAGTCCATACTCTGCACCGCAAATCATCCAGTCCGAAAACAGCCTACTAATCAAGTGAATTTCAATGCAGCATTCCGATGATTTACGCGGCTCCGAAGGGAATTTTAATACCCGTATCCAGCCGAAACCGCAAATCACGCGTACCAAAATAGAACGGACACTTTGCATGATTGCAGGGGTATTCACTACGCGTATGTGTCGCAATTTCTCGCATTACGTGCCACGTGTCCCATAATACCGAGCAGACTAAAGAAAGCAGGCGTCGCAACAAAAAAAAAACAAAATGGCTTGCTCGATAAACATATTGTATCGGGCTAGTAAGGCCCTATTGCGCATAAAAACAGCCAAAGAATCTCCGCGCTGAATTAATGCGCTACATCGTCGTCCCCGGGCAACTCGAGGACGATTTCCGAGTCCATTGCCGAGGGCGTTAATTAAAGCAAAATCAACACTAATTAACTCTCTCCAAGCCAACCACGTAGACATACATCCACTCCCGCACACGCACGTAACGCGGCACGTAGAAAGTAGAGCTTTCGCGCTCGATCGGCTTTGGAACACTCCCCCTCTTGCGGCTATGCGGTATTCGCGCGAATAGGATTAACCGTGCGTCTAATGTAAACAGAGCTATGCGCGTATCGTATTTCACGGAGTTATACGAAGCGGGAAGGGAGAGAGAGAGAGAGCTGGGATGAAATTAAAGACGAGACCGGCTGCGTTTTCATTAAGATTTTAAATGACTTTATGAGAGCGGCGAGCCGGGCGAAATTATAATTTCGAGCTTTCCACGGTAACGCTATAGCGCTGCTGGATTTTTCAAAGGATGTGTCTTCGCTTAACTGGAACGTTTACGTATGTGTCTCTTGTCATTCCGCGGCTATCGAGGGTAAGGATATCCGTGGGATTTTCCGCGCCACCTGCATCGGCATCGAAACGACCTTCGCGACTGGAATATTTACAGCTTTATGGAAGATACCGTAAAAACACACAAAAGAGAAATTCGACCCAGATAAGTCCGGTGAATCGGATCGGGTAGGAACACACGTATATACGCACGCATGGAGAGAGTTAAGTGCATATAGCTATATATCTCGAGGAGAAAAGTAGCGGCAATAGTAATGCAGGCGACTTTCCAGATGCCGTCGCGTTGCGCTTCATGGATTTTCGTGTTGTCGAGTCAGGAAAAGCAAGCTCGGCTATATTCGCGCGGTGTGTTTTTGAACCACCTCGCTTCGATACTACGATCGAGCAATTAAATCTCTATCTACTGAAGCCCAAATACCTCGTTATTAGCCCTAATACCGCTCGGCTGACCAAAAAGCCGTCTCTCCACTGAAAAAAACATAAGACTCGCAAACGCTAAGGGTAAAAAGCTTCACTTTTAACCGTCGCCGCAGCTGCTAATGCTCGCAAATTCGACAAAGCGAGCACTTGATGGGAAGAAGACGCTTATTTCTCGGTTTTTATGCGCCCGAGTGACAATAACACACAGCCCCTGGATATAAAGCGGCAAAGCGCTTATTTTACGCGAGCTCGCGGGGTCAGGATTCTTTATGCCTTGTCGCACACTGTCCTCCTCCTCTGCGGTTCTCCTTTAATTGGATCGTTGCTTCATTTATAGCGCGCCGACCAACGAGATAGAGCGAAAAATAAGCGCGGGTATAAAGCTCGAAATGCGATTCGATCTCCGGAACTTTGTCGAAAATTCAAGAAGCCCGAGTTACCGCGCTGCGAAATCGTACAACGCCGATGCTCAATTACGGAGGTCGCTATCTCATCTCGCGTGTGCGTATACAGTTTTGTGCCGGGAACTTTCGAAAAATATTACACGCGCGCTAAGTTTAAATCTGCGCGCGGCTCGTAATTTCTCGTCGACGGAACTTTTCCGATACGAGTCGCAACAGATGGAGGCCGACTCCTGAGAGATGCGTATTAAAAACGCCAGCCCAGCGCGCGACTCAATAATAACTCGAAAAACTCGCGTCGGAAAACTCAAATCGAGTGCGAACGACCGGTTGCGACCTACATAGCTACTCGGGCTGCCTCCAGATCCTGGACGTGTATAGGAAGAAACGGTAAAAGTACCCGCGGGACACTATCCCCGTGAGAGGTGGGGGATTACATACCTGTCGATCTATATACGCGCTTATATGAGCAATTTATGGCGAGTCTCTGTATCGGGACTAGCGAAGCTCTTTGACGCGTTATATAGGAGAGTAAGGAATGAGTAATGCAAGCTCTCATTTTTCTCGGCCCCTTTTACTTTTCAGTCAACGCCGTTATTACGGCTCATTGAAGCCGCAACTTGCCCGCGTATTGATTTTGCCGGGCTGTGCCGTCCTCGCTGTGCTCTCGCTCGTTTACTCCCTTTTTTCTCTCCGAGCTCTCCTTTCAATGCAGAGAGAGGGAGAGAGAGAGTCGGAGGAATTTCGAGGTTTGTCTTTTGGACTTTTGATTACCTGCTTTTCTCGCCGCGACTTTCTGCTTTGGGGGGACAGAGCTGTGACGATGACTTTTCTTTTCGAATCATCGAGCTAAAAAAGCAGTCCAGAGTCCAAATTGCCTCGGCTACTACTACCGATTCCTCGTATACTGTACGGCGAACGATAAAACTTTAACACCGGCAACGATCGTGGGATCGAGACGATTAGTCCCCGGGGATTTGCCGCGGGAAATATTCGTAGAATTCAATTCGACGCGGCGACCGACCGCAGATAATATCGCGCGCCGGAGGATGATATGCCTTCTCCGACAACTATATATAACACAGAGAGGAGCTATAGAGAAAAAAAGGAGACCGAGACGGAGATGGATTGATAAGCGGCACGGGGGAGATAGGGAGGAAGCCGGAGATTATGCGGGAGAGCGGCGGAGGAGATCGGAAAAAGAAAGCTGCGCTATACCGAGTGCACGAAGAGAGAGAGAGAGAGAGACACTTTACTTTATTGTCCCAGGAAAATTAGTCGTCCGCGCGCGATTACACTCGAGTCGAAAAAAAGAATCGAAGCGACAATTTTTCTCCGTGCACGGGAAATATGAATCGAGGCTGCAAGGAGTGGCCGGAACGAAGTGGGAAGCAAAGTGAGGCAGACAGAGACGAGTGATGCAGATTCGCGAGGGATGACGCGCTCGCGCGCGCGCGCGCGCGATAACACTCGAGAGTTGTTTAACGGAGCACGCGGCAAGGTGTTTATAAGTGGAACGGAAATCGACGCGCCGAGAGAGCTCGGTATTAAGGTCCGAGCGATATTCCGCTCACGTGTACCTCTGGTATCCTATACAGTGTTATATATTCCCTCTTTTCATCGGCTCTTGGCTCCGGGATATTATTACGGATATCGAACGTAAATTACAGATCGAATATACCGTCCTTTCTTTCCGTCTATTCGCGTGATTGGCTGAGAACGAAAAAACAAAGCGGTAGTTGAAACGACGCGAGGAATAATAGCATTACCCGTTTATCAAAATATCGTTTTGTGTATTTGCATCGTCGCGTGTTCGTTGCCGCTGCTCTCGATCGCCTCGTGTTTGCTTTTCATAAAGGTTAATTCGATCACAACGCGAGAGAGAAAGACTCAAAGTAAACGAGCTTCGCTGCAGCTATCTCGTTGGCCTGGCCATCCATCAATTACACTCTGACGCTGATTACCTAGCCGGAAAAATCGCTGCCGCTCAAGTGCTTTGAATCTATCCTGTCGTGCCCATCTTTTTACTCGATGCATAGATGTAAGGTACACTATTTTTAGTTGGTCACTCGCGTCTGACTATAACCGAAGCTCTCCACTCGTGCGACATATAATAAAGCTCGAGTAACCGTCGTCGATTCGCAGCTAACTAATTCCGACGAAAACACGCTCCCTTAACACGTTCGCACTCTGCCTACACGATCGGCTCATCAACGCGTCGAGGCCCTCAATTGAGCCCTGCACTGGCGGTCCTATATCGAGTTCCGTTAGTCCCTCCTTCCTTCTGGTCTTTAATCTTTGAAATACCGGCGCGCGGGGCTCGAGTTTTCGGCTGATACGCGAACGTGTACTTTGCCGCGGGGCCGATAAAGAGCGTCGCGCTGATGCTGGAGTAGCTCTCGAGGGTTGCAAACTAGGTGCTCTCGACGCAGCCCGATGCTCTCTAACGTCTCTCGTATCTCGAGCATGTGTGTGTACGAGTCGAGTGAGTGCGGACTGTGTGCGTGGGACACAGGGCTGACGCGCTCGTCGTATTAAACCGACTGTGCGCAGTGGCTGTTTTTTTTTCTTTTTACTCGAAAAATCAAAATCTACGCGCAATAGGGTTGAATAGTTTGGCGGAATATTTTACTCTTTGCTGGTGGTTCCGCTGGAATATTTAAACCGTTGGAGAAGTTGTACTCGAGGAGCTGCTCGGCTGAATTTTGCACAACTTTTTTGTACAAACGAACCGAGCCCGATGCTCTACGTCAAAATTTTTACCGGGCGTATATTTTTCTTGGAAATTTTACGCAAAAAGCTCGCTTCAATTTTAATCAACCTCTCTAAGAGCGGAAAGTTAAACGAGGGATCGTTAAGAAGCTGTGCAAAATTGAGCATAGCCATTCGAAAATGAATACATCTAATCAACTGTAATTATAATAGAGGTGTTCTTCCGCATCGAAATTAGGTAATTAACTTTGGTCAAACAGCGATTAAATCTTTAATCGCATGCACGCGTTAAATATAATTAATGCGTGCGCTACATTGTATAACATATATGCATAATCCCTTCAAAAACTGCCTCGAATACACTTCTACATTTACAGCACATATTTGCGTTCAATTCAGCATCCGGATTTCGATGCATCCTGACCATTCGAGTCGATAAAAGTTCAACTCTCGTGAACAATGTATTTCTGAGTAATTACCGCGAATGAACTTTATATACACTCTCGCGCACATTCCGAATGGATAGACGCGAAAAGAGCTGCGAATTAGGGCGCGTTGGACGATGTTTCATCGACAGCTTTGAAATAGCCGCATCGAAAAGTGAAAAGCGATGTAGAAGAAATTTACGACGAGCATAAAAATCATCGATCGATCGTCTCGAAGTAGAAATTAAAACGGGACGTGTGCGTCTGGCTTTTCAATGAATCGAGGCATTTCGTTCTATATTCCCGGGACACCGTCGCAAACAACAAAACGAATTCCGCAGCCGAGCGCAATTTACGGGATTGTCGAATTCGACTGTGACGGACGGCTGAGTATTGGAAGGTGGTTAGGAAATTGTGGCCGGACGGACAGTAGAGCAGGTACACCGCTGAATTTTTTCGAGATACAGAGCTCGGCTTCTTTGGCTCGTGTGCTCTGCTGAAGGGTGATCTTTTTATTGGAATGAAGGTGTGGAAGTCAGTTTTTTTTTTTTGAAATTTTTTCATTGGAATCGATTATATTTCCTGTTTACAGCAGAATAAATTTCGTTTTATTATTTCAGCGCGAAATATTATTGTTTACGATCGTTGGTGTATATTTGCGAAATATGATCGTGTACAATTTATTCGTGCATATGGGCGATTTTAACGAACTGACAAATTGCTTGATCTTGCGCGAATTTCGTTTGAAAATTTTTTAATTGTACGTCCTCTGATTACGTAATTCCGAGAATTTACATTATACAACGCATCACTGCGATGACAAGCGTGATAATATTTAAAAAAATGAAATCCACGCATAACTTAAAGGCGAACGATAACCAATACAGCATGAAATCTCAAATCTTCCGTTTCACTTCTGCTTGCCTCGCTTATCTTGCTCAATCTACCTACACAACTGTTTCATCTGGGTCTATGTATTTTTTCTCCTGTTTGTCTTTTCACTCTTCTTTTTCTTCGAATTTTCCGTTCGCGTGTACTTATTTATACTTCGCTCGAACTTTGTATGCTTAACCTCTTCCGACTTTGCTTTGCGATAGAGTCTATTTTTCGCGACAGTTTGCTCCTTCCGACACAGTCTTCGAGATTAATTGCAAAATTAGTTTCAAAAAGTCACGTATCTCCAACAATCAGTTTCCAGCCGATCTCGCGTAGCTCCAGCTTTCCTCCCGTAAAAACGAAAAAGCCATTCGGATTTCGCTCGCTCGGTGCGTGTCTGCTTACCCCCAGAGGAGAAAGAACGGGAATAGCATTGGAGCTTAGTTTCGAGCGAGATACAATTTTTCTTCTGTGGAGAGAGGGAGAGGAAAAGAGCAATTTTCGCAATAAAAATCGGGTCCGATAACGCGCGTGTTTTTGGATAAGAGATACTCAGAAGTAAAGAAGAAACAAACGAACGCAACGCCTTCATAAATCTAAGCGCGACCCCATCAAGTCAGCAGATTTCGTCGCGGCGTTTGCATAGAGAAAAAAGAAATATGGACAGTTCAGCCCGTTAACGCAGTGCCGATAAGCTTCTCTGACCGAATTCCGTCCATCTCCCCCCCCTCGGTTTTTTTTTTTCGCCGTTTCGCCTGTAAAGTCTGCTCGCGAGCGCTTTTTTTAATGCGCGCGCGCGCGCGGAGAGGACGAGAAGTTTGTTTGTTTAAGCCGCTCGCGGTAAACGGGGAGCTTTATAAATAGTGTAACGCGCTGCGCGGTTGAAGCCAGGTTTTTGATCTGGGAAAATGCGGTTTTTCGTACGCGAGCTTGCGGAAGCCAGCCGTAAAAATGATAAGAGCTTTATTGTTGGTCCGGTCGAGGAAACAAAAATAAAATTCATTGGACGTACACAAGATTATACGTCATCGGGATAAAAAGCGCGACGCGGAATCCGTAAGACACAATAAGTATCCGATGCAATCGATATATGGAACGGAAACGGTCGAGCATTTCGCGAATATTTCAGCGGAGTATTCCAGGCATTCGGCTCACGCCAGTCACGTTTCCAGAGACGAAGCTACAGCCTTTCACGATTAATTTTTATCGTCGTATTTATATTACACACCAAGCTCGCTATATAGTTCAAAGCGAAAATCTTTGAAAGGCCGCGTCCATCTATAAAATGTTTACGACGACGCTGATAAACTGTATCGCTGGCCAACCGCGTGGAGTTTCATTTCTGGCCGGAAAAGTTATGTACCGATAGTAGAAATTCGGGCTAAGTGGAAATAAGACCGGACGTCGGGATATTCCGGCGAAGTTCGACTCCCCCAGCTCTCTCGCGGTTAAAAGGAGAGCCGCGGGCCAAAATCGAGTCCATTAACCCGGCTAACGATATTTTCCCGAGCTCGCCGCGCTCTCGCTGTTATATTATTCTTATCCGGAGATTTTGCTTTCTGAACTCAGCAGCGAAAATTCGTCGCTTTTTCCGAGCTTCGCAATTTACAGCTGTGGATTGTTTAATTCGAAGAAAGCCGACGATTTTTCGAGGAATTAAGTTGGAAGGAAAAAGCGAGCTTGATTATGCTCGTAATTTTTCAACGGCGAGAACAAGGCGCGCGAGAAAATTAATTAAGGAATCTTGGGGCATTGCTTAAAAAAATAACCGCGATCACGCGGGCGAATGCCTCTGTATATGTTTTTTAATAAAATCCCCGTGTCTATATTCCACTTGACAAGCTATCGCGAGTCTAAATCGTAAAAATTTAATTGCCCGCGTTCGTAAAAGTATGCTAAGCATACGGCGTTCTCTCGCGAGCTTGCGTCTGGCCGAGTGTTGTTTATGCCTCAAACGGGACGTGCGCACACGTCTGGCATTCTCTGTATATAAGCTCGCGGGAAAGCCATAAAAAGTTAGTCTCTCTTGCAGTAGTGTGTAAGTGACTCCAGAAGCGCCGAATAATTTCGAGTCGCTCTCGTTGCCGGTGGAGCTTATTTACGCCGAGTTAATTCCCGACGGAATATGTATGAAGCTTATATGCGCGTATACATCGTTTCGAGAGAATGAAAAGAATAGACGATTCGCGCGGATGCTAAACAAGATTATACCGCGTATAATCGGTCTCCATTTCACGAGCCATTAATGTAAATCGATATCGCGGCCTCGTGATTCTTCGCGCTCGCTAATTAAACTCGCGCGATATGATCTCGATATATAAACTATGAAATTTTGACGTATATAACCGCGCGCATTGTGTGCCGCGTTGAATGTATATACGAGACAGCGTCATATCGGTGTTGGCGACTCTCAACCGCAAGCTCGCACATAAACAAACTTCGCTTCGCGTACTTCGCGCTGGAAATCCGGAAAATCCCCCTTTTGTCCTCCTCCTCGCGCTCTCGTTCGAAATTGAATAAATAACCGGCTCGCTACTTATATCTAGCCGACTAAGATTCGCGTTTATCTCATAAAGCTAAGAAAAGCTCCTTAAATCCCATTATCTCCGGAATACGCGCGCAAGCTCCAACGGGGATCACTACGGGTATACGCAGTCGAGAGCGATAGAAGTGCATAACATCTGTATACACATTGTATGCGAACTGCATCAGGGTATAACGATCGAGCTTCTCTCGGATTTACCAATGGAAGCGTGCGTAAAATTTTTCAGTTTTGCGGGGGAAACTTATCGGCGCTGTCTGACGCCTCGACGCGATGGAGCTTTCAAAGGGGAGTAAAAAAGGCTTTATCGGCTGCGAGGATATCGACGCCGCCGCGTGTCCGGATATTGAATGGATGAGGAGGGAATAATTTACGCATGTGGAAATAGAGGCCGCATGATGATTTAGAAGCTGATGCGTTATGTGTTGGTGTATATTGTTGAAAGAAGTTGGCTGTAGAATCGCGGTCCAAGAGATGCACTTGAGCTTGTTTCTGAACTATGCGCCGGGGTATAATTGAAAATTCCGCGCTTCATTAGAAAATAACTCGGCTTTATATCGATGTTGAGCGTCCTTGGTAAGGGCGAACGCCTCTGAATGTATTACTATCTTGTATCGTCGACGGAAATGATCGTAGATCGGTTAGACGCAGCTTAGTATTGTCCGAGAACTCAAATAAGCTCGGGAACTGCTTGACTAGAGGACGAGTTACCCCAACCGACAGGTGTATCAATATCAGCTCCTCGATGCCGTCTATAGCGCGGAGTGTACAGGGATGGTACGCTAGTGTGTAAGGAGATTGTCGGGACGTATCGAATCGCCGGGGGAATTCGAATCGAGATATCTTGTTTATCTCGGTGATTTACCTCAAGTCATTCCTCCACTCCGAATGTACGAAACTACAGCTCGCCGAAAAAATATGAGAAAAAAAAACAGCTAGTTAACGAAGAGGCATTAGCAAGCACTATCGGAAAACAATGTGACATAGCCCGAGGGCTTGTAAAAATAGCAACGAGACGAGGCGCAAGCGCGTGCGAGACCTAATTAAATTTACCTACAAAAGCCGCGTTTTCAAAGTTTGCGCGCCTATCGCGCTGCCACTTGAGAAAGGCGCAGAAATGAAGCGAAACTGCCCTTGTGCAGCGGAGAAGCTCTAAACTAGCCGCTGGGCAATCTCGCTGAGCGTAAAAGAAGAGCTCTTTTGTTTCATTTTTTGTTTTCTAGTACACAGCAGAGCGTAGTAGAGAAATTCGGCGTCGTATATTCGGTGTATTTTCGTCGATGTTCAGCCGCGCAAAAACGGGCCTTTCTGGCTCTGAGCTTTCGAAGCTTTTGCTGAATCAGTTAACGCGTCGCCGCTTGCGCGAGTCGAGTTTGTTTCCGCGAAATAAGCTCTGTGTTTTGCTTATGGCTCCAGCTCCCTTTTTGCACATACACACGTACACGACCATCAAGCACAGTGTGTCTGCAGCAGAAGCTTGCAGCAGTTTAAACTCCGTGCAGCTCGTGCCCACGAAGTCGGCGAGTTATCATTGCGCAAACTCGATTATAAATTCGAGCGATTTTTCCTCGCGATGCTCGCATCGTGTACCGTGTGTACTTTAGCCACAGCCGAGGATAGGCCAAACAATATTCCTCCACTATAGGAGAGGAGCTTTTATTCGTACTCCGGGATCAGCGGATGACAAATTGCCGCTCGCTTTTTGCGCGAAATTGCAGTCAATTCCGCGCATTTTCTGCCGGTATAAGCTCGCGAAAAAGAAGGCGGAAGGAAGGTTGGAAAAAGAAAAGGTGCCTCTGCAATCTGCTGCCGTGGCGGGCGAAAGTGAAAGGGAAGATTTTTTTCTTCCTCCGCGCTCGACGGGAAAAAGGGGACGAGCCCGCGGGGCGATAATGAAATCCAGCTCTTATTCGGACGTTGCTTCCGGATAGCGGATGAGCTTACCAGACTTTGTCGGGAGCAGATCTCCGCGGAGCAAATCGTTTTTAAGAGCTATATACGTCGCATCGATCGTTCTCGAGCAAGTTCGAACTAATTAAAGCTTTCGGCGATATTCGAATCCGCTAAATTCGCGGTATAACGGCCGTGAGTCCGTAATGAAGAGCGATCGGCTGCTCCAGCCTCGAGAGAAACTTATCCGGCTAATCGAGAAGCCGAGGCGCGCATCGATCTTCGCTTATATAAACACGCGCGTGAATAACAATATCGCTCCGCAAGCTCTCTCGCAAGTGTGCGTATATACTACAGCGTCGGAGAGTGAAACGCCCCCCTGCATTGTTATATACCGTGTACGAGGGAAAAAAAAAAAAAAAAAAATAATAATAAGTAGAAGGGGGGCGTCGAGATTTCACATTCTTCGATTTCATTATCATAAATCATGCGCCGCATCGGAACTCACGGTTATCGCTGATGGCCGCAGATCGGAATAAAAAGACTCCTCCTCGAGCGGCCAATTCCGCTAAGAGGGTCACGGCTCTGCAGCGAGAATCGTATAAGGGAAGGCAGAGAAGGAAAAACGCCGTGCGAGTGTACGCATGCGCGGTGTCTTTTACGATTAGCCTTCTCTTGGGTCAAATTTCCGTCCTACTGCGGTGATATGATTCCGCTACGTAAACGTCGCTCTTCTTCTTATCCTCGTTGCCGAAAAAACGTTGACATCCTCCCGTTTCTTACTCGAGAGTTAATCGCGGAATTTTCGCATGGCGCAAATTACAGGCTCTCTCCGCAACGTCGAATTCTCCCCGAGCAATTCCCGCTTCACACGCGTATATTCCAGCGTGACAAGCGTCGACACACTGCACAGAGAGAGAGAGAGAGAGAGAGAGAGAGAGAGAGAGAGAGTATAGTCTCTCAACTGTGCACACAGTCGCTCTCGTGCCGGCGTTAATCCCGAGCGTAGCCCCCCCCCCCGTAAATTCGCAAAACGACGCAAATATCCCTCTCTCAGCGTGGACTTCCGCCAATTAATATCGAACCTTGGTGCACCTGCATCGACGTCTCTCCTTTGCATACAAACAACAAGTATCCGTGCGCGTACGAGACAGCTGCGTATATACAGAGGTCCGTAATTCACGCGCGTGGATTTGACGATTGAAGCAAACTTCCTTTGTCGAGCCGAAATCGTGTGTGTGTGTGTGTGTGCGGTGCGTATGTAGGCCGACGAGTAATCGGGGCCAAAGCTACTTGCTTGCGCTTGATTCGATTGACGCCGGTAACAAGGAGCCGTGAATTATCGGAACCTGTAGTGTGTGTGTGTGTATGTGCAGGGGAGGAAAGTTCACAGGTCAGAGAGTCGCGTCAAAGAACAATGATTACTCGCTTGATCAGCTGCAGCGGCAATAATTATTTTTCTCTTTCATTCGATAAATAAGTAGAAGCGGATACAACGACGTCTAGGCTTTAAAAAAAAAAACAGCGCTCAAGAGGAAAAGAGAGCGAGCGAAGCGCGTTATAGAACGCGCGAATATCTCTGCTTCTGCTCGAGCGACGCTCCGTCAACAAAGCGCAGCGCTGCATATAAGAGTTATACTCGTTATCGAAAATTCTCTCGCGCGAACTTTTCTCTACCCGCGAGTTCGAGGAGATAAATAAAAGGAGGAGCCAAGTGCAAGCTCGCGCGGGATCGTTATAGAGTCGGGGGAATTTTTCGTATAAGCAGATTCGCGGAATTTATTATACCCCGAGCGAGAGAGAGAGTTTGCTCCGCGTCGATATCTTGTTTCCCTCTCGGTACTTCTCTGTCGAGGAATTTTTCAACTACAATTAAAGGGAAATCGTATCGATCAAAGTTTTCGCGGAGCGCGAGGGAGAAAAAAATTATCAAGCGACCTCGGAAGGTCGAGTGGCGACTTTTGCGCGCGAGTAAAAAAAAAGGGCTATCCGCGTGTATCTATATATATATGCACGGAGAGAGAGAGAGAGCTTGCGGAAATGAGACTGAGTGCGAGTATAGCGTCGGGCTCTCGGGTCAAGTTTCGCGAAAATTCGGCAAACACTCGAGAGCCTTATAAGGTCCGACGCGAGCTTCTTATATTCCTTGCGAATCTCTCGGGTATATATATATATATGAGCGACTCCTGCCGCATTGCGTGGGTGGGAGAGAAGTTTTTCTAATTGAAATTCGAATCGCGGAAATTTGTGTGCGGCGATATATTTTTTACGAGGGATATATCGAACTGGTGTAAAACTCTTGCTTTAGAGTACACGCGTTATTATTTATGCTGAACTTTTCAGGGGGATGATCGATGGACGGCTGTTATTAAACTTTATGTAGTGGAAAATGGCTGTTAGGTCGGAGATTAATATTCCGGCGTTACGCGCTCCCGCGTACGATGATGTAAAACAGTAGCGTAATCCCGTACGAAAATCGAGGAACGATAAAACGCATATGTATTATTACAACTTCGATTATATCTCCGCATCGAACACAGATCGAGAGATGAGCCATCAGCGACACACTCGTCGAAATATCGACTTTTCGAACAGGTGTGTACGTACCTCGTGAACAAGTGAAATTCGAGGAGGACAAACGATATTTTTTCCGCACCGCAGGTGTATAGCGATGCAAATGCAATCGAACTTGAACCGCGTATAGGTTTGACGGGCTCCTTTCTTCGGAGGTGCGCGCGTGCTTTTTTTTTTTTTTTCTTAAGCCGATCTATGCCGCCACGGGGAATATGGAATTTCGTTTTCTATTTGTATTCATGAAGTGCCGTCGCCGGCGGGGATTCGCAATATACATCCTCGAGTTGCGCGTGGGAGGGAATTATGACGTTAGCGCGAGTGTAATGAAGATTTTGCGGGGGTGTACGTTGTGGTTTTTTCAATTCTGGATACGGCCGCAGATTTGACTAAATGCTGCGAAGTTTAAGCTTGCGAGAGCTTAATTGTAAAAAATCGACTCTCTAACGACTCCCCGCTTTTCAGCGAAATTATCCGGCGCGTATATAATCCCTTGTAATTGCAGCACGAAGATTTAATTTCCCGCGGCATTTGCGCAATTTTCCTTCCCGTCTCTCGACGTCTTAATAAAATAACGTCGAGGCTCCGAAGCGTAGAAAAACTCGCGATCCTCGTTAATATTCGCTCTCTTTGATTTTCCGACTGCCGCGCGCATTATTCGTCGCTTCGATCGGGCGTCGCGAATTGTTAAATTGTTCTGCGTATGTATAGAGTATAAATGTATAGCGAAGTGCAGCACAGGTGTGTGTGTGTATAGTTTCATTACTCGGTCCATCTACATCACAAACGCGGCTCATCCATAGACTGCGTTCGGCGCGTGAATTCAATTTTAATCAGATGCAGCGCGTCGTCGATTCTCTCTCCTGATATATCGGGAAAACGTCAGAGCACGAGCTGATTAAAACTCGAATCCGCGTGTGAGCGCATAAGCATCGCGTTTTCAATTAAATCTAATCGCAAAAATCCAGCAATAACTCAAGCGCCTGTAAATCATCAAAGGGAGACGCGGTAGAGTGCGCGCAACGGGACGTCAACTATCGTCGTTAACTAAACTAATTACTCACCTGGAAGTGGCTCCGCCGGTAGAGAGGTAGCGAGAGCTTCCGATTGCTACGCTCTCGAGTTCCCCCCCCCCCCCTAGCGACCTGTCGTCGTCGTTGAGGCTCCTCCGAGAACCTGCTGCTGCCCCTGTGGTGTCAAATTTATTTCAGGTGAGCTGCCGGTGAGACACTGCGCAGAGAAGAAATCGATGGTAAATTGAATTTTTGCAGATTTTTGGGGACGGTGCTTTCTTTCTTTTCGCAGTGGAATTTACGGTCGTTGCGTTTATGTGCAAGTGGGACGAATGCGCGGGCTTTTCGAAATTTTAATCGCCTCGAAAGTGGATCTTTATTTTCGAACGAGTAAAATCGAATCGGCTTCTCGTATATTCAAAAGCAGAGAGCCGAGGATCGAGCGACCCTTCGAAGACGATAAAGAAATTAATTCAAGATACCTATAATTGAATTCATGAATTAGAATTGCGCCTTAAATGTTGAGCATTCCTGAATTTCATCACGAAGACTATACGCCCGCCTGCATCGCGGCTGTATACTTGGACTTTATTTCTCCTCAGTCTCTCGCGTCATTAAAATTCTAAACATTATGCTTACAAAGCGGCCTCTCGTCTCCCTCCGAAGCCCGGGCTCTCGTGACGAATCAATAATTTAATAGCGAAACAAGCCGGGGATAAACTTTCCATTATAATACGGGAGCTATCCGATCATTTTTTAATGCGATCGATATACACACGGCGCTTTCGAAAAAAGCTTAATTAAAATTTTTTCGCTTTCCCGCGCCGATACAATTGCATAGCTCTTCGTCGATTTGAATTGTAGATTAATTCATCGAATGCCTCGTTTTTTCGTTAACGGCACTGTATACTCGCGATACAAAGGGAATAGTGCATTTGTATAGAGGGGAGCTTTCGATCGTGCTTTCATGAATTTTTTCGCGCTTCGGCAATTACGGGAGTGATCGTCGTTTGAATAAGCGCGATGCATCGAGCTGATAGGAAGACTCGATCGATTAGCTTCTGAATCATTTCGAAATTTTATACACGCCGAGGAAAGCCGACTCGTCGTTAGAAAAACGCGTTTTCAATTGCCACCTCTATCGGTTCGTTAGCGGCTTTTTACCGTTCGGCGCATAAATACCCGATGGCTCCGATGAATAATCCGGTGCTAATGTAAGCTGTACACAGACACGGCTCTCGGTTAGAAAAGACAAACTCGTTGTCCTATATACCTTCCCTCGTTCTTCTTCTTTCCCCGCGCGAGTCGGAAAAAGTTTTCCTCCCCCTCGCGCCGTTTATTGCATCTCGTCAGCTATAAGTTTTTGTTTCCCCTTTGATCGACTCGGCGTTTCTTTATCGCGCGCGGGCTATAAATCAAATATTCAGTAGGAAAAAAGAGAGTAAACAATCGGGAACACTCGAAATCTCGACGCTCGCGCGGTGCATATGAATAAAACACAGGAGAGAGAGAGAGAAAGTGTATACAGAGTCCGAAGCCCTTAGCCGTCTAATCTCGAACGACACTCAGCCGGCGGAGCATCCATAAAAGATAAGCATATAAAAGCGTCGGAGCATCTGTTGTCGCGCGATGAAAGAGCCGGCGATAAAATTTGCAGTGGCCTCAAGCGCTCCACTGTATACACACGCGACACACGGATCTCTCCTTCGTTTTGCATTTCCAGCCGTTCGCGTAGAAGCAACGGAATAATACACGGTATAGAGCAGCGAGTAATGTCGTAAGTGTGCTCCGTGTTTGTCGCGAGAATTTTTCCGTTTCTTTTTCGTCGCGGGCTCCTGTACTCGCTCTCTTGGAAAAACCAATAATGAAGCGGCGATGCCCCGGAGTGATTTTGAAAAAGTTCCTCGCGTGTACTCCGTTGTCCCGATTGACGCTCTCTTTCTCCCTCGACTCTCGTTGTTTCAGTTAATTATCGGGAGATTCGCGCGGATTTTCGTTGCGAAAGCGATATCCTTATGACGCACACGCTATACTGCATTATAAACGACGCGATAATTAACGCGTCGTATTTGATTTCAATTCCATAATGCTGTTTTGTTTTTCGCCGCGTTATAGCATCGCCGGGAAATTAATACAGAGGACGCGTATACGAAACTTTGATAGAGACGCTCTAATCGAACGGAGTGTCCTCTCGCGAATTAATTAAAATCACTTGGCAACGACACGCAATAATCCCCGCTGCTGCAGCGGTTGTAATTTCATTTGGCCTTTCTCGGCGCTGCAGCCCTCGATAACGTCTGGAATCCGAATCACTCGCGACGCTTACTGCTTGGAAAAAGCGAAATTTATCAACGTAATAATCGTTGTGTATAGCTTATACCTAGCTTCTAATTAACGCCGGGAATTCAAAAAACGTTTAGGAAAATGTCTATATAATAACGCTTTTATGATGTACCGGAGGGAGAAAAAAGAGGAGGCTTTTTCTTTTGCGAGAGAGAAGAGAATTTCCATTCATTATACACTCGGTGTATACTACTCACTGCCGGAGGGCGATTTCCGACATTAAGTAGATCATGTCCGAGTCGGGTAAGCCGGAGGCATTCATCGTCGTCGTGTATTTCGAGCGCGTCCCTTTCATTTCGCCCGAGTTTCTTTATTGTACACGATAGAGAGTAATCAAGATATTAGCTTTTATTTTGGAAACTCGTGCAGCCGAATACGTCCTATATTCGAATTCGTCGATTAATCGAACTCGCTCGAGTGTTTTATATAACCGGGAAATTATTCAGTCTCGTTTTTCATTATTCACAACAATGGCTCGGCTTTGTGTTCGTGATTTATCACAAGCCAATGCGCACTCGCGTGGACGTTCGTTTCTTTTTGTCGAAAAATTATGCACCTTTTGAAAGCGAATAAATCAACGAGCCGTTGTTCGCAAAACCTGAAAAAGTCATCGGCACTACGCGAAAAAGCTTCCAAATACGTATTACCCAAGAAGTGTACGTTGACGTCAGGTGTATAGCTACGCCTACGCGATGCACCTGCGGCGGCGTCCCTCGTTAAATCGAGCGCCTACTCACTCCGGCGACGTCGTCGCTCTCGATTTTTTTGCCTCGGAATTATACGAACCGAGGAAGGAAGGGAGGAAGACGCCGAGATTTATGTGGCTGCGATATTGCAGTTTTCGCGGCGAGTTTGCTTTTCCTGCTGTATATACCGAGAGAGCTTTATGCGGGAGAGAGAAGCTCGTTGGGGTGTTATGACGCTGCGCTATTGATTTTTGAGAGTAAAGTTTGATTATATTACGCAGAACAACACAGCCGTCTAATTAGGAAGACAATGCCGTATACAGGCGTTGCCCTGGAGAGTCGCGCGAGGTAACAATGCTCGACAGAGAAGCTTTAATGAGCAGGATGTCGAGGGTAAAAATTGGAGGAAATCACATTCCGTGACAGACGTCGATGAGCGTTTTTCCCAATTTAAAGCCGAAGCTCGGTTCGCTCAGTCTCTTCTTTATTGCCTTTTGAAATTTCACTCATTTATGTTTCAATCCCACTGAAAGCTCGCTTCTCGGTACAAAAAGCAGCGGCTGGCCAGCCTTCGGGAGTCACGAAAAATACGACGGCCTCGTAACCCACACGACGAGCTTTCCTGCGGTTTCTTGGTAAATTCCATAGAACTTTTTCTCCCCAGAACAATGCAGGTATTAATTTACATTCCAAAAGTATACGCTTCTTCGAACGAGGTAGTAATACAGCCGCGGCAGAGTATATATTGATTTTGAATAAATTAAAAATTTCGCGCGCGGGTCGAGCTTTTCGCTTCGGGAAAATGAAGTAGCGAGCGAGTAAAATGGATATGGTATATAGTGGAATTAACCGTGTACGCGCGCAGGAGAGATTATACCTCTATATAGAGCCGAAAAATGCTCGAAAGCTCTGGTCTTTGAATTCGAAATGTACACCATACATGCCAAAGTTAATCTCGTATAAAAGCTCTCATCGATCCGTGCGCGCTCTTTCGATTAAACAACGCCCTTTCAGCCCGCCACATCAAACACCTGCATTTCCTCTATGCATGTGTATAACGCGTGTGCGATTGATTCGGCAATATCCCACGGGACGTCGCCGCGGCGCGAGAAAAGGTCGATCGTACAAAGGTGGCGCGGTATAAGGATACGTATATACTGTGCTCGGCAGCCGTGGAATTGGAAGAAACGAAGGAGAGAAGCACGCGCCGATGAATTGTACAGGTGTCGGCTGACCGCCGGTCTCTCTCTCTCTCTCTCTCTGTAATCGATTTGCGATGTTGGCGCTGATGGAACGATTTCCTCGCCGAGCTCTTAAGACTTTTTTTTTTTTTTTTTTTGCTTTAATCGTTATATAACGCTATTGTGTACACACGCGACGACAGCAGAATGTCTGACCAAACTCGGCTCGTATCTACTTGGCTCCGCAGTGAATAGCGGATAGGGAAAAGCTCCGCAAACTTTGACTTGCTTTATTCAACTTTTCCCGCGAAACGTCGGGAAATACGCGGGTGTGTTTATTTGTTTCTTTCTCTCTCTCTCTCTCTCTCTCTCACTGCGTATGGTCTAAAAATGCATGTCATCAAAACTTCGCCGCAAATCCCTTCCGACTTTGCCGGTCAACGTCGGCTCGAAACAACAGCTCGAAAAAGGAACGTAATAAAAGCTCGTCCCTTGTCTCTCTTGAATCGGAGTGAAATCCGAGCGTCGCTGCCGGATTCGTCCAAGCGACGGGATAAAAAGTGGTAAACTCGAACAAACAGCCGAGCGCGAGTGCCAAACGCGGTTGACTCTTCTCTTCGAAGTAAATAACTCGGAGCTCCTTTGCTTATGGCGGAGGAGGAAAATCAACGCGATTATTATTTTTATGCATGCTACACCCTTAAATTCCTGTCTCCGCAGGCGCGCGAGTTTGAAATTTAACGAGCTTCGATAAATTCCGCCTATAGTTTTAACGAACGACGTTTTAATACTCGACGAGAGCAGGCGGGGAGTTTTAGCTCGATTGTTCGTTGATCGAACGGTAACTACATCTCGGAAATTCAATTACGAACTTTGGAATCGCCGCGCGTATAGGGCGCTTACGCGAAAATCCAGTCGCTCGGCGCGCGTTTGTTAAATACTACGAAAGGTCAAAAATACGTCAAGACACGCGATACGGTACCTATACGAGCGAACGCAGCAGCAAAGTTTTCACAGCAGCTCCTTATCACACCCGCGACACTTGAGATACGTCGATTATAGCATCCGCTGCGATATCGCGCACCTTCACAGCAACATCGTATCGTAAATCACCAAAATATACATGACACTATGACCGCATCGTCGTCGCGATGACGAGGTTAAGCACTGGGAACTCGGTATATAGTAGATCGGTCGTGTAAGTATGACAGATATAGGCAGAGGCGAGAGAAGCGCCTCGGCGGCGCGCTGCGCTGCCCCCGGGCGAACGTGCGTTCGCTCTGATGCCGGCACGTCGACTGCGGCCGTATACCGAGCTCTATCCCGCCTCAGCATCCGACTACGACCGCGCAAGCTCCCGCCTCCTACTCTGATATCTCGCTGTCTCACCGATATATACGAGCTCCGGAGCTTGCGATTGAATCTCGTATTTTTTTCGCTCTCTCTCTCTCTCTACTTCTCTTAAGCATACACAGCTATGTGTGCGTCGCGTGCTTTCTTCGTCATATATACTTATACTCGAGATCTTTTCTTGCGACGCCGAGACCGATGCAGCTGAGATATTCCAGTATGGTATTCAAAAGGCACGGACGACGTGTTCGTAGATTTAGCGCGCGCAATATAACGAGGATATATTTCACGCTTACATAGTAAACGCGCTTTACGATCGATCTGTCTGGCTTTCCTTTGCGCGAGAGCTGACCAGCGGTATATCGCTTTATTTCCAAGTCGGGTCCGACATCGCGTGATTTTTTGATATACGTACATATAGCGACGCTGAAAATAGATAATTTATTCGGAATCGAAGAGATTACGGCTAAACGCCCGCAAAACGCTCCGAAATTGGTATATATAAAGTGTGCGTCATGCTCGCGTCGTATATGTCGGCCAAGCATGGAAACGAATAATTCTTCTTTTATCTCCGCGATGGATTAGCAGTATACGGCGATAGCGATTGAGTTGGCGCTAACAACGAGCGAAAAAGAAACGACTCGCCGAGTGTATTCTATATGGAAATTGAAATACTTTTAGCTTCAGTGCGCCTTGTAAATTATTCAATAACGCCGAGAGCTTACTCTCGAAGTAAAAGCCGAAGATGTAGTGCGAAAAATCGCAAATACAGCAGCGTCTATAGTGTAGTACCTACAGCAAATATAACATCAGCGCCGTAACGAGCGGCTTGTAACAAAAGCTCGGCACATTCATCTCGCGATCGAATAAAAACATATAATACGGGCGATAAAATAAGGCCGTAAATCAGCTGTAATATACCTGTAATAAACGAAAATAGAATAATCTCGCGGCGGAATCGATCGGTTAAATCGACGTCCACAGCATCGCTACAACATATCGACGTCTTATATCTAACTAACGAGGCATGCAACATTATGCAAGGAAGAGTGTGCGCAAAAGCTCTCCTATATCGAGCACAAATAATTACGTCGTGTGCAGCGCATAACGCCATCGGTTGCGAAAGGTATTACGGCCATTACGGAGACCGCCTGCGGGCTAATCCGAATTAATTGATGCACAGCAGAGAGAGAGAGAGAGAGAGAGAAGAGTAACGCGATCGCAGCCGAAGCTACTATAAATATACGCCGGACAAGCTTGCAAGCTCTCTTCGCGCGTAATTGCATAGCACAGCTTCTTCTTCTCATCGGCGAGATCGGCTTTTCTATCATTGCGTTAGATGCGCGTACACCGCTGCGCTCCTATACGGCGGTGACGATATCGCATTACCGATGTGAGGATATAAATACACTCCCGTGATTTGACGAACCGAGTGGCTTTTCGCGTTCTCGCGGTACCTTTTGTTTTCAAACGTGTAAACTCGACGGTTTACGATCGGACAAGCGCGAATGTAGCTGTATATACAGATTTGAGTCTCGCTTTGATCTCGCACTCTGTATTTTACGCGTCGGGCTACGTCGGTTCAGTTGGATATATTTAATTCTTACTTTTATTTTTTTTTTTTTTTTCATCCTCGAGCTCTTTACAGCTCGCGTTATTACATCGATATTTCGCTCAGACTCCTGATGCATTTAGTAGCGACGCTGCTTTTGGCGCGGATACACATTTCCCGAGACTCCCCTGGGCCATTACCACTTTACGCTCGCACAATGTCCGCACATAAGGAAGATGGCGATATGCCGCGCAGCACACACCGCAAGGGCCGAAACGTTTAACCCACATAACTGTATATGGTCTCGAATATACATTATCAAAGCGTCGCTTTCTCCTTGCTCTTATTTGCCTGTTGCTGTAACGCGGCGTTATTTCACTTTTTGGGACAAGAAAAATCATTCAATGCATTTTGGGAATTTACGGGTACAGATATTTGTGTAGTAGTTTGAAGTAGTAATCCCGGAATTGAAAAACAGTCGGTTGAACTCGAGCGCGTGTATAGATCAAAATTTTACATCGATTTGCGATATTAACAGCCCCGAGCTCGGGCAGACCACAGCGCGGGACGTGTTTGCCGCAAATCGAAATTTCAATCTTTTACGCCCTTTCAATCCTCTGAGTTATACAGGCTATGCACACCATTTGTTATTCCATTGAACAAAAAAGCCATGCACGTATAAACGTGAAAATATTTCGCCTGCAGTCTATCGACGTATTCCAGATTACGTCCGGAGAAACGAAGACGTTCCGGGCTTATATGAAAACTCCGTCGCGATGTATATTCAGCTTGGATGTATATACACGTATCTTCTCTGCGAGCGCGTCAGTTGCAACTGGCAGGTGTATAGCGTTTTTCGCTATACCCATATACATATAGCTGTCGCCCAGCGCGAGCTTATCGAGTTCATGCTGGTCTCATCATCCGAAGCGATCGGCTATGGCAGTAATATTTCCATGTCGAGCTCGTCTCCCTGTAGCGTCTGATCGATCGGTAATAATTTTCCACTATCCGCGGATACGCGTGTACATTTTGAATTGATAGAGTTTCCGATTATCCTTTTTTTTTTTTTTATTTTGCGGCAAGGCTGATGATTTTTGCGCGAAATAGACGAGAGGAATAAAGTAAAGGAAAAATCACAGCTGTGCGAGATTCCTAATTCAAAAGAATAACAAAGTATACAGTAGGCGCGCGCCTGCAGCTTTATCCGATTTTCCGTCTCTCGGATATTGAGACACTCGCGCGCGACGGAGTCAAGTATACACTTTCGCGCAAACTGCGACAGCGTTTTGGCGACAGCTGCTCTCTCTCTCTCTCTCTCTCTCTCTCTCCCCTTTATACTCGGTGGCGGATGTTTCTTAGAGAAACTAGGCGCTTGCTCTCAAGGCTATATCTAGCTGCACATTCGACAAAGCCGACGTGGTCAGACTTTGCGCTATCAGTTTCCGAGGCTGGAGGTACAATTAGATCGCGAGTTTACGTCGCTTGTGCGAAGCGTATACGCGGGATTATGGCTGGAGCTTTCACATAAGAGCGTACAGCTCGGAATAGGCTAGATTTTTATTGTACGAGTAGTACATATGCGCTGTATATAAAAAAAAAAAAAAAAAGAGGTAGAGAGGAACCGCTATGACGCAAACGGCCGGTCAATTCTGTTCGAGTCCGTACTCAAGACTCACTTAAAGCTCGTCGGCTGGTGTAAACGAATCGAACCCGCGTGGGTCGTATTCCAAATACTCTTTCTCGCTCGTAAGCAAACAGAAATACACTAGCGCAATTTAACGGAATCAATTCGTCGACGAGTGGAATGAAAAGCTTGAAATTTCTCTCGCTTGAATGAGCGAAAAGGAGAGATCTACGTGTATACAGTGTCGTTAAAACTCGGAAAAGCAAGACGTCGTCGTCAAGTAGAGCGAGAAGAAGAAGAAGAAGAAGACGTACACGCCAGACAACAAACGCGACATTATCTCACTACTGCACCGGCGCGCGGTCTCTTAAATCAGCGTCGTCTCGAGCTGCGAACACATCTGTGTTGTACGCTGATGTGCTGCACCGGCAACGATGGTAATTCGCCAGAGACGCCGCGACGCTTTTCTTTTAACTCGAACTTATCGCTGCGCGCGACAAAAGAGGTATGCATTTTTCTTCCTCGGTGAAATAAATTAAGACGATCCGAGAAGTTTCAGCCGCAAAGCGACGCTATTATCGTTGTTGCTGCGCTTATCGGCATACGAGGATTATTTATAACTGCGCTAGGATGTTTTTATTTATTATACCGGGTGACAGGTATAAAACAGGTGTTTTTACATTTCCACGTTATTTTCCAGATGAATATAACAAAAAGGCGGAATCCCTCTTCCTTGAAATGCATTTTTACAGCCCGGCCAACATCAGCCACAAGTTCGCGACCATTATTTATACAGAAAATTACGAAGCGCGACGAGCGACAAGTCTATAGCGCAATTTCAAAGTTCATTAGACAACAAATACTCGAGAGCGAAGCGCACACGCCGTTAAATTATTCATCAGTTCCAATCGTTGAAGAATCCTCGACTAACGCGCGCAGGCCAAGCATCGCTCGAGCGAAAAAGCACAACAAAAGCTCTCTCGCAAGCTCCTTTAAAATAAACACAGTGTTCGCTGTACAGTCGCATTGAATTATTCCGCGTCAAATTCTCGCGCCAATTACGCAGCTGAATTTTGAATGGCGACTCTCGAACCCGATGTCCCGGAGGAGAAGTGGAGGCTCGTGCAAAATAACGAGGGACAGCCTGTATGCTATACACGCGTACGTAGCGTCGGGCCTTCGGAGGTGCGTACGCGGCTTCGTTAGCCCCTGCGCCGGACGATGTTCGACCGAGGAGCTGCTGGTAGTGGTTCGCCGCAGCAGCTGTTGCGTACGTGTCTTGTTTCGAGGATAAGGTGCGTGTGGGCGTGAAATTGCTACCGGGCTACTCGTGGCGTTTGATTTTAATGAAGCCCCCATTCGCTGCAGCTCGTCCCTATTGAGTGCAATACGCGTTGGTTATACACTTTTCGAGGTTGGCCATGTAATTAGTCATCGAGCCTCGTTTATCTTTCGAACACGTATAGGAACGATAAATCACAGTCTCGCGCGAGCTCTGCGCGGAAGATAATTATGATCTGCGTAAAATTTCCGAAACAAAGGCGTTTAGCCACGCGACACGGTGGCTCGTAAAAGTTATGCCCTTTTTCTCTCGACCCATCATTCATCCCTTCTAATGCACCGGCTGATTTCATTCATTAATCCCCGTTTCGAGAGATTTCACGTCAGGCCTGCATGACGGGATTATCCGCACTTTATCGTCGTTACAAGACCCGAGTGTCTCCCGACGAGGCCTTAATAGACAGTCGCGCGAACATCGTCCTTCTTAGCTGTCCTCATATATATATACCCTAGATTCGAGAACGAAGATTATCGCTCGTATACGGGGATATCGTTCGGATAATGGATCACCCGGGATCCACGTGTGAATTAATCCCCGATGGAGATGAAAGCCAATACGAGAAACGTTTGCTACGCTGCGGAATTTATGGTTGAAATTTCGGGCTTTAGCGTCGGTCTTGTGGCACGTGAAACTATGCAAATTAGTACATTAAGCATAGTGAGGAGAGGCTCTGATTTTTTTTATAAAAAAAAAATGTTCGTCGATTTTGCGTTTGAAAAGCGTAGGATTCTCGAGAGGGCGGACGTCGCGAGGAAGAAGTAACAAGAGAAAAAGACGTAAGAATGAACCACTTTTTTTCGAGATTACATTATAAAGTTTATACAATCTATCAAGGTGTAAGATATAAATATAGCGGCAACGTGTAGTATCAGGGTTGTTTTCCAACCGTATTACAATTAACGCAGACATACTCTTATCGTCCGTGATAAAAAATACTACTAATTTACATACTAGAAGATTTTACGTTCTTAGCTCGTATATATATCGTATTTACAATGGTTTTAGAATTATTTTAAACTGATTGCGCCCTTTCAAATTCGCATGCTTTCATTCACTCTGAATGACTGATTTCTTACTTTCATGGGAATTACGTATGTACAAGATAAAGGATGCAAGAATTCAAAATTTACAAGATATTCCTTGAGACCTGAAGGATAGTCAAAATTTGTATGTAAATAATTCGATAAAAGTAACTAAATCGTGAGATGATTCAACTTTCGGTATCTTCTAAAATATTAGGAGCGAGGCTTAATCATTCGTAATCTCGTAAACACGCTGAACAAGCCCTAATGTTAATGTCGCACAATTTAACAGGATTCTACGTCAATTTTGATTCTTGTAAAACTTAACAAGAATTCGATTCCTAATTTTTTCTCACTGTCAACTGCCAGACCGCTTTAGAGTGGATAACTGTGAATTCGAAAAGCCAGACTAGTCGACGAACATTAAGGCTGTTACTTTAACAAAATTCATCTCGCTAAAGATTATATTACACCTGGGGTAAATCATCATGTTTACAAAACAGCACAGTTAATGCAACAGTATATTCTATTCACTTTGAATCAACCTACTGGTTTATAAAAAGTATCATTCTCGATGCATGTAACATTCTCATTCGCGCTCTTACAAGGTTTGGCAACAAGTAAAAAAGCTTTTTTCTGTAACACACCAATACTACGATGACAAAAATATGTATAAAAAAGTTATAGATACAAGACAAAGCTTTTGATAGCTATAATATTAATGTAATTACAGAAAAAAACAACGAACCATTCTCACAACAGTGAGTTTGATCACAATAAAGGCATTATAAAGTTTCATAAAAATGTTACAACGGCTTCACCGTCTATAACAAACGAGAAATGGCAGTCTCCATCTCGTACGATACAGAGTGAGGCAACGATAAAAAATTTCGAAAAATTTTATACATTTCTCTGTAAAAATGCCTGTACTTGAAACAAGCAACCAAAAAAACTTCATTGCAAATACATGCATACCTTTAGTGAAGAACAATTATTATAGTTTCGATAATAATCGAATTCATCAGAATATAAAAATTTAAAAATGTTGTATAGTATGTAGTGGCAGATATCTGAGGAATAGATGTTTCTTCGTTGTCCAGGTTCGCAGTTGCGACAAAAAGACGAAGGCGATGCATATCTTGTTCCTCAAGCGATCTCTTTGCTGTCTTTATTGTGGTCGCCATTAAAAACATCTTCTCAGAGATCAGATTTGTCCTGCATGACTTCCTCGGAGCAATTTCTATAGTCAGTAGAGAGAAGTACACGATGATCAATTCGTCCTTCATGAATATTAAAAGATCAACTTCGCAGTTAGAGTTTTAACAATAAATTGTATTAAGCAGGGCAAACATGACTAAAGTATTAGTTGGTCAGGCATCTTATTTTTTGAACCAAGCGAGAACACCCTTCTAATGCTAAAAAATCGGTGAGAAGGTTTAGAATAATCATTACTTTCACATCGACGATAGCTTGAATAAAAATATTGTATAAAATCAATATTTTTGGCTTATGCAATCCCAAAAATACATACGCGATATTACTCTAATAATATATTTATAAACTAGCCATTAAAGAGTCGCCAGCGAACACAGACTTATATTATGAACATAAATTCGCTGTCAGTCATATTTTTGTTAATACATTAGTGGTAGAAAATGTGTAACAAGAAAAATAAGGGAATTAGAAACTCTTCCATAGCGAGATGCTGTGAACTATATTTATAATTCATATTTGTAATAAATAGAGCAATCATTTATGAGTTGAACGTATACGTGTTAATTGCGGCATCGATGTTATATGAGGAACACATTTAGATACAGTCGAATGCGTTAGGTTATTTACGTATGAATGAGAGTAAGATAGCATCTTGCGCAAAAATAGTAGCATGTTTCAAAATATGCGAAAGTACTACTTTATCGACCAGGACATTATGTAACAAAAAATAAAATTTCGTAGATATGTTCGATACATGCAAACGGCATGTAATTATAAATATTGATAAAGCACCAATCTTTTACATATCCTCAAGAAATATAGACGAAAAGTGTCTGCATTCAGAATCATACAATGCAAATTTAACGAAAATATTTTATTTATGACAATTGTTTTCTATAAAATAAATATCTACAAACTATGTCTAACTCATAAATAATGTTTGAGAGATTAGTATAGAAAAATATAACAACACTACTTTAAGAATAGTAAAAACGCGCAAAAATCTGAAAATGTAAATTAATGATTTCAGAAAAAATGTCGAGAGTATTGAAATGTAATACTATAAATTCTTTGATTGTTTGAGAAAATGTAATGTCAAAAATTGCCTTATACCTTAATTTATCAGTAGTTATATACTGCAATTTTTTACGATTTCAATTAGCGTTCCCAAATCGATGACACGAAATATTTCCACAATATTAAATACCATTATTGTAATTACAATTTGGCTGCGAGTTCAAAAACTGAAAAATAAACAATTTTTATGCAAACACAGTTCGCTATTGTAATTTTGCACAAAACAGACACAAACACGAAGTAGTACTGTTGACATATGCATTTCGACATACTCCATATTAGGGATTTTGGACAAATTACAAAAATTAATTCGAAATATTACGTGCATTTCATTTTTTGAATGCAATATTATGGAATACTTTGAAACGAAATAAGTCACAGTGCCAGAAGACAAAAATAATGCAATTATGAGTCAATTTACAGCAATTAATCGAATGCATATTTTATTACAAAGCAGCATTCGATGAATTCCGGATAATTTTTATCTTTGTCATCTGGTTACAAAATGTATTATTAAATAGCTGGAATTAATTTATGCACGTAGCAGTTAAATGTCGTCGTTAACTTAAAAAGTCTGTAAAATGACTTGTCTGATCAGTGCCAAACGCAGTATCAATGTAATAAAACAGCCAATCCCAGGCATATTCAATACTGCAAATTCAAGTGACTACTACACGATGAATACTCGTCGTTGCTCATCAAGGCAGTGACTTTACAGATACTCTTTAGCGAGTCATGATAACACAAGTTAGGCAACAAGACTTTTGACAAAGGACAAGAGGCGATGAAGCGAATAAAAGTTAAACAGACGCGCGTGCACATGACGCGTTCAATCAATTAGGCTGATAGTGCATGAGGTGTGCGACTGTACTTTTGCGAGCGTCTTATTTGTACACATTATTATTGTATATATGCACGTGCGAGTGGGTACGTGTTACAACCTTCGAAGGGAGGCCATACTGAGGGTACTGCATTTAGCCTTGCGCGTCGGCTGGACCGACATGGGTGCAACAAGAACCTCGTCTCGCGACGGCGAGCCCGAACCACCGTTGCCCAGTTCCTGGAAATACACATACGATAGTAGTCACATTTTGAGGAATAGTATGTTATTACAAACACGAATACTTTTTTTCTAGGTTACGAGAGAAAAAGTACTCATGTTACTAACTACAAATGTAGGATGAGAGGAAAAGATGGTGCATGCATCACACAAAATCCAATAAACAATTTCTGCACGCAATCATTAAAGACCAAACCAAATCCACATAAAACAAAAAAAATTATAAAAAAAAAAAAAAAACAATTAAAAATTAAATATTTTGCATTATACATATGTATTTCAAAAAAGTAAAGCTGTATTTTCAAATATAGTCTGCTCAATGTTCTAGAAAAATTCACAAATCTTAAGACATTTCTTAAGCGTGTTAAACACGCAACGGCAATATCCTTTGCACACACAACTGCCGACATTCGACAGTGTTAACTTTTGGAAAAACTTACATTGAGCAATGTGGTCGGCATATGATAATTCTTTGAAAAAGAAAAACGTATGTAACTACAAGCAAGTCTCTTCCTTTTTAACTAAAAAGTTTCGCGCTGTAGTTGTAACTACAGTGTAGTTACCGTAAGAATAGACCATGAATCTTAGTTACATTATCTTTGAAAAAATTGTTATACCTATATTCCAATTTATTCAACATACGCCGCGGATTATTTTGAGCCAGTCGAAAAACCGCGCAGCGTCGCAATCAAGTCTTTATAAAAAGAAACCATTCACCGTTTATTTTATAAGATAAGAAAACAGAAAAAGCAATCCGAGTCTAAATTTCCTCGTCTGACTCGACTTACAGCGAAAGAATGAACGTGATTCAGTAATCGATCGTTCGTATCATACTTACTTAATTACAAATTATATCTCCGCATTTCCATATTGATGGCATGAGCATAAAATATTTAAACGGTTTATTTCAATGCTTAAATCATCAATACGTTTTCTCGTAAAAGGAAATTTTGCGGAAATGTGTTTACGTGTGTGAATGCATGAAAAATCACGAAAAACTCACTGTAAAACTCTGCGTAAAAACTTTGTTCAAATGTTTAAAACCCACGCATGTTCGCTTATACGTTCATGTGTAAACCTCACACCTTATGCTTGTAAAAGAAAAGCTCTCTCTCTTATAAACAAACAGAGTATTCGTTATGACTTTTAGACTTGAATCTTTCATGCATTCGAAATCAAACCCTCAAAATTCCTCGTATAAACTCATTATATTGAATTTTGTTTGGTTTAATTCTAAGTTTATCAATAATGTACACATCTGGCCAATTAATCAATTTTTTATAGCGATGGCAAAAAAAAACAGGATTTATATAAAGTATATGTAAATCATGACAAACGATACTGCTACGAGGAGGAAGAGAAGAAACAGAGTAATAGAAATAGCACCCATTAGATCTTGAAAGGTAGCGCGGGTCGGATGCTAATTATCGTTATCTAGTTCTACAATAGCAAATCTACATTTCAAATTAAAAAATCCGACACGCCAACGTCTTGTAACGCTTTTCTCGGCAGCCACCGAGAAGACGAAGCAAGCAGAAGTCGTAGTATATAAAGCAGGATGCCACACTCTGTAATCATTGCATGCGTGGATGAAGTTTTCATTGTTTAACTAACGTTAATATTATTGCAGCTGGCAAGCCTCATTTGAGCAAGTTGCTGACTCGCCGGGGTTAAACTGTTGGTCGAACCAAACGGCGACATCATCGTTGACATAGCGCGCTTCAGCTTGCTCGGCGTCTTGTTGAAACTGAATGCTCGGCCCACCTTCATCCTCGTGCGCGATGCGAACCTGCGACACAGTACAAAAATGGGTTAGTGCTGCATCGATAGCTGAGCTTGGAAACATTGAAGTACAGTGATAAGTGCAAACGCGAAACTTTGCTGTCCCCCTTGATAAGCTGGAAATAGATGTACATGTCGACACATTACTCAATTTTTCAAAACGAGTTTGTATCAACATGGTTAAAAACTAATTTGCCTATATCGATCGACTATTGTGTAAAAAGAGGTACAGTTTTATGTACAAATATAACTGACAGAATCGAAAGTATTCACTGGATTTACCAATTTTTACTCAGCAATTAACCACCCCTCAAAATAAATATCAAGATAAGAATTCTCAGTTGTTGTTTCTAATAACTGTTACATACTACTGATAATTCAAGGAGGAGAAGAAAGTTTTTCGCAAACAAAAGGATGTTTGCAACGAAATAACTGTATAACGAATCCCAAGATGCACGAAACCAGTTCAAGTTTTAGAATACAATTAAATAAAATTAAGAAAAACTGGACAAAATACTTTAAAAATTATAGAATTTCAATTGTCAAGTAAATTGACCAATTTAATTAATAACAAAATAAAAATTAGCAGGGTCAATTCAAATTCAAGCCTCTGCATGCGACATTTAAAACAATATAAAGCAGGAAAAAATTTTGAAATAAAAATTCTATTACTATTTGATAAAAAAACACGAGCATGTAATTGGGAAAAATGATGACTCATGAATTAAGAAGATAAGATATTCTTGAACTGGCCACACCATTACCAAAGCAATCCAAACTTTTTAATTCTATTGAGTGTGTTAAGTAATGGACTCTACGAAGCAGATGGTATGAGGAAAGGACAGAAGCGAGTAAAAAAAGATTTAAACAGCCTGGTGCGAAAACTGACGGTAGTGGGACATGTAACGTAGTTTCACACATGCTATTGAGTAGGAACACATACGGGTCCATATACTCCAGGTAAAAATTATGAAATAGGCTCCTGTAACCAAACGTATCGGCGCCCCATTATTTGTTTGTTTACATGCAAATCAACCAGAAAAAATCATATTTATTCCAGTGAAAATACCATAAATGAAAAATAATTACTTAAAAAGTTCGTGAGCTGAGATATCAAATTTTTAAGTAATATACTTTATACCAGATTAGAAAATATGTAACAAATTGTTACTGCTACTAAGGTAGTACAATTAATTTGCTTAAGAGACCCAAGGATCAAGTCATACTACTAATAGGGCTTTCCCAATTGATTAAATTATATAAATAAATCATAATTATTCATTGTAAAATCGTGTAATAAAAGAAAAAGACTACTTACTTAAATGCTTTACTTAAAGTTCCTAAGGCTACATCACTAGTATCAATTTCAAGCTGACTGTGATCGAGACTGATAAGAAACGTATCCTAAAATCAATAAATAAATACCAGTAAATTATGTGTGTACTCAACTTGTTATGAGTATAAATAAGTAAAAAATATCAATTTACCGCGTCAGCTTTACAAACAGTATTGGCCATTTGCCTACACAACGTTCGCAGGTAATTTGTTTTATTCACCTCCTCGTCAGTAATTGTGAAAGAATACAGTTTTTCTTTCAACTCTTGATTACTCCGAACCATTAAAGCGAACACGTTTCGACACTCTGATTTACAAAAAAAAAATATATATATATATATATATACATTAGTATTGCAAAGGCATAAGTTATGTAATGGAAGCTCGTATCGAGTATAAACCAACCTTCTGTTTCCCGAATATCCACAACCTTTTTAACTGTGCTTAACGACAACATTTTGATATGCTTATACGGCTTGACCTGGCTCATTTTGACAGAATGCAGTCCATTAACCGTATTTGGGCTCTTCATCGAGTTAAACGCCTTCGATCGCTTCTTGCAGATCTCGAGCATATCCGTGAACAAAAAGAAAACGAGATGATCGCCACGGCCGCTCAGTCCCTCGCTCAATTCCTGCACGTCGCACTTGCCAATGAACGAGCGGTGCGAGGACACCAGATGCGGCGGACAATTGTCGATCTCATTAAATATATCAAACATTGCGAGCTGACCCTCAGTCTTTCGTTTATCTTCATTGATATACGTCATAACTTCCTTAATGCTACTTAATGACTTTTCCAAGGCACTGTGATCCGGATTACTCTTATGTGTATGCTTAAGGATATCTAAAATGCAACGTAAAATATTAATAAAAGTCAATAGGATTGTCCCTTGGTATATGATATACTATTAGAACTCACCATTTAACAATAAACTAATACTGGGAAGGCGTTGCACTGGTTTAATCAACAGTTCCTTCAAACTTTGTCTACCGCATTCAGGCTTAGTTTGGCAGATTTTGAGAAAAGCATGAAATCTGGGCTTGTTTTGATCGCACTGATCCAGCATTTCCTTTGTATTTTCAAAGAAGTTCACGTAAGGAGGATACGCTTTCACCAAATCTGATGCAAATTTTAAAAATATGTTTCCTATGCTATTTTCTTCTGACCAGTGATTCGCGCAAAAGCGCAGTTCTTCGAGCATCTGTTTATGCACCTCGTAAATCGGTGGAAAATTACCGAAGATGATTTTGGCTTCTGTACTATTCAGTAATTCTCCACTTGTTTCAATAAGATCTTCTAGTGGCGATTTGAACAGCTGTACAAATTTAATTTTTGTATGGTGAGTAAATTGTCAGCATTTTATTTTGATTGATCAAAACAAATAACTGTATGATACTTACAGTCATGATGGTGCTAAGAATGCCAACGTAATTCGATTCCGTCTGTACAAGTTCTAAAAAGACTTGATGGCGTGGAGAAAGATTTTTCCTCGCACTATCTGTGTTCACAGCCTCTACCTCTGGAATATCTGTGATTTGTCAACAGTTCATAGAAATTAAAGTCTTCCCTCTCACATATGGCTCAGACAATCGTTAATATTAACACAAAAGTCAGCAAACAAATCAAACCTTTTGTTATGCAAATAAACGCTTGCAACTATCCGATTAGAGGTTTCAAATATTCTTTGAAATCGAATAATTTACACTCACTTCAAAAGCATTGCGCTTTGCAAAATAAGCAAATAAAATTTTTTCTTAAACGAGACATGAAGCTAATGGTTTTAATGAACCATAAAAGAAAGGAAGACAAAACTATTCCCTTATGCAATAATTATCACAAATAAAAATTAAAAAAAAAAAACAAATAACATATAACGAGAGTGATTCAACTAACTCACCATCTAGTAATTGTTTATCGGGACTTGCAGTGCAGTCGAGGAAGCTACCGCTAACGCTTAGATGACCTGCGTCACTTATGCTCGAACGTCTTTTGTGTAAGGCTGGTGAATCCGCACCATTTTGTACCAGACTCGACAACGTTTCCGCGAGTCGCTTGCGTTTCCGTCTCGTGGAAGCCGTTGTCGGCGTCGCTGCTTGTTGGCTGTCCCGTCGTGCCGAGGCTGACGGCGACATGACTTGTTCCAGGTACTGAAACGAAATAATGGTTATATAATTTGCGTATTTTAACGTTTGTTTTGGAAAAAGCTCAGGAACCTACATCTTCAAACAGGTAGTCTTTTTCATCGGCTGCACCTTCATTTTGCACAGAGGTCCAGAACCATTCAGCCTTAACTATGTGTGCTCTTGCAGATGCAAGATCAGGTAACGCGTTGACGTTAGATTCGTCTACAACCTGTTGATCAACAATTTCGTATTAATAATTCATACGATTTGCTCCATTTCAAAATTTTAATGCACGACATCACGAGACAGTACAAAATGCAATATAAGGATCTGACGGCGAATGAAGGATTTGGATGGATTGGAAATATCAAGTTTGACCCACAACCGAACATTAATACCGGCGGACGACACGTTGTTGAAAACACGAACTCATTATGTTTTAAGTTTCATTTAAGAATCATCAGTCTTTTAATTTTAAGTTAGATATTTTGACCATTAGGTTCGTTGAAAAACACTGACCACTTATGGAGATTTTACTATGACTTGTTCAGCTAGTCTGAAGAAAGTTCATTACTTGAAAAAGGAACCACTAAGCAAGTGGTTCCAATATTGCAAGTACTTTTTTAATTTCTTTCAGAATAAATTGAGCAAATCAAATCTAGTAAAATCAACCCCTTAAACCAACTTTTCGAAGAAGTTTATACCACTAGAAAGGACTTCTCTGGCGCTCTTTGGATGTTTCTGGCACACTTCGGAGTAAAATTCTTCTGCGCTGTTAAATCTGTCACCGAGACGCACTGTGTCTCCTGCTGCTGCTGTGAGACCCTGACTTTGCAGTCCGAATCCGATCCCAACCTGGCCATTTTCGCTGGGACCGGCAGCGGACTAGGTAATGGTGTATATTTCTGCCTGGTGACACAGTCATCCTCTCGTCGTTGTTGCTGACTCGGTCGGCAAGGCGTCACTGGCATGTACTGCTTGAAGGTAGAGGGAAAGACAATCTCGCTGATTTTCGAGAATAACGCGGAGCTCTGCTTGAGAGCCTTAGTCAGTGTTTTCGAGCTTTTGCGAGTTTTTGTTTTTTTGCCCTCGCCCGCGGACGCGTTTAAGTAGTTAACGCTGTCATTGAATGTTACGCTGGCCGTCTGGTAGCTGTGTCTCTTGGTTACGTGGGTCCGTAGCTTGGGCTCACTTGCACAGCTGGTTAGTTGCTTTTTAGGTGTTCCGGTATGTGACGAAGATCTCTTCCAACGGATGTAACGACGTGGAGTTGCAACTTTCTTGCCACTGTTGTTAAATGCGATGAGCGAACAGGACTGCACGTTTTTCAAGGGCGTGTGCTTGTTACCGGTAAGTGTATTGGTGCCGTAGATTTTACCGTGCTCGTACTTGGAAATTAGTGACACAGACTTTCTCATCGTTCTGACATCGTCGACACCAGAGTCGACATCCATTGTTCCGTCGGTCCATGAATCCTCGGAAGACTCTCCAATGCTCAGCATTCGGTCCATGGTCTCCTCGTCCTCCTCGCTGATTTCCTCGAAGGTCATAGCTGCGGGTTCGCTGTTTGGACTGGGCAAGTCATTGGAGTAGTCCATGCAAATGGCCGAATCTTGGCTGACGTTCTCGTGACTTGGCTTGTCGTCGTCGTGTTGGAACTTGCGCTTACCCATGCTGAGAAGGCGCGACGCGAAGATCGATTTTGCGGGCGAGGGTATGGTGTTGGTGTAAGGATCGTAATATTCAAAGGAGTATGACAGGGATTTGTTGGCGAGAGCTAATTCAAGCTGAAGAGTGTCGTTGGAAAACCTTAAGTATGACAGCGGGTTTTTTGAGCTGTTGGTAATCCTATAGCGATGCTTGCCTAAGTCTGTTACCTAAGCATGTGTGCAAAGCGATGGGCGATGGAAATTGATAAGAAAAAAAGAAAAAAAAAATGAAATATTGTTTATGCTATTCTTTTTGGTGCTTAAGCAAAAGACTATTCACTTTTAATTGACAAATAGTAAAAGTAAATAGCCCTAAATAAATAGCATTAAGTTGAAAAAGATTGAATAGTTTTCTTGCGAAATCGGTTTTTCGACTCTTTTTCTACTCATTGCCCTGTGTATGCTTTGTGATAATGAATTTCGAAAGCGAGGCAAGGCTCATATTTACCACGTGGGTACAATTTGGATCGGTTATCTCTGTAGGTTCCCCTCCTTGCTGCTGCAGCACCTCGCACATGTGTCTCTTCTCATCCTCGGGAAATCCAAAGAAGCAAACACGGGCCCCAAAGAATGGCTTCAGTTTGAAATTGGCGACCTGCAATATGATTGAACGATTGACGTCACTTTTATTCTAAATTTACTAAGAGCTATAAATAACTATATAGATACAGTTCCTGTGTCGGTCAACCATTTGAATAAAGAAAATAATATGAACTCACCAATTCTTCATTGTTACCGCTGCAGCTGGAAAGACTGTCTCTCATATCCCACAATGCAGACACCCAATCACTAGACATGACGGGCACTCGAAATGTTACTGCATATCTATATTTTTCACCTCCACAGCAATTCGCGATGAGGTGCGTCACTTTTAACCCCATTTCTTTCCTAATGCTGCCACCCATATGATGAATCATGTTGATGAGTTTGGTCTATAAAAGTAGCAATAAGAATGAATTTCAATGCCCGTGCATTTATTGCAAAAAATCCAAAACATTCAATATGTATAACTTACCAATTCTTCTTTTTTCCTGAAGCCTGTAAATGCAACAACAGTACCTAGCATAGACTGTGTGTACATTGGTCTGTTAATACTAGGTAACGATTCCTTCTTCTCCGCCAGCTGTAATAAAGCTGTTGGCCCCAAAATCCTGGAAATTAAACATTGATTTGTTGTAAAAATAACATAAAGACTATTTTTTTACTAGAGCTGATTAAATTTACCTGTGTGCACTTTTGCGTAAGTTGTCATATTCGACTCCTTCAAATTGCTTGAGTATAAAATAAGTGCAGTAGGTTGTATCTTCTATATATTCTACACCAGTCTCTGATTTAAGAACTGGAACGTTGAACTGCTGAGCAGCAGAACCTAATGCAGGATCCTCACTGGCTGCACCAACGAGGCATATCCTCTTTTTGCGAGGTATAATTAGATCTATAAAGAAGAGTTCAAGTGTCAGTCAATCAAATTCAAGGTGTTAGTAGAAGAAAATAATGGAAGTATATCTTATATTCGCATAGTTGGAGAAAACAATTTTTGCATGCAATTAAATGTAACTGTAATTTTTTCTCAGGAAAATAGTTGATGGAGAAATGTATCCAAGTTGTAACGAGTCTCATGATTCCATTTAAAACAATGCAATATATACATGGCTTTTAATTAGGCTCAATGGATGGGAGTAAAATATAACGTGAGAAGATGCAAATTATTCCATTGAAATACACATGTGGAGAATAGTAAAGTTTTTATACATAAAAACTGCAATAACTCTTACTGCTATTATACTACCAAAATGTATACTACCTCTGACAACAATGACTCTCACGAGTATTAACATTAAATCCCAATAAAGGGAAACTGTTTTCAAAATTACTATTGCCAAATATTTCAGGCAATTGTAATTTTGCACTAGAACATTAGTAATTTGATTTTATTACAAATTTGTCGTGTAATAATTTAACATAATTTCATAACAATAGATTGAAAACTTATTTGTTTTCCACAACTGCCTGATTCAACATTAACCCTGTAACTAGATTCCAAGCCACTAAGTCCATAAATAAACAAGTATTAGAGATAGATGAATCTACAGAATTTAGGGCCTATGCTGAAGGTCACTGGTCAGGCCAAACAAAGAATATGAAATACCAATGATGTTATCTATGTGCTCTGCATATTCAGAGGTTTACAAAGATAAACTCTTGTACCTGAGACTTGCAAGAAGAAAAGATTACTCACTCCAATCTCAAAATTTACAGCTTTACAGTGCTATTTCAATCACGAAAATACTTTCTCAAAATAAAAGTCCTATGTTTGACTCATGTAAAGATTAAAATGTCCAAGTATTCTTCAATATTTAAGCAAATAATTGAAATGCTATTGTTGTTGTTATGAAAAAATGTATAATCAAAAACATCATGACTGTATTCAACAAATTCAAAAATAATTAAAAAATGTCTATTATTGAAATGTAAACAATTACATAATTTCTGTACAGTAGGTACAAAGTCAAGTACAATAATAATTTAATCCTGTGAGATTGTTCTCTCGCAGCAATAAATAATTCATTGGCTCGTTATTTTTCAAATGCATTCGACCTCATCCAAAATAAACTTCTGCTCCAATTCGGTACTCTCTTGAAATAAACAAAGCTGAGTTCAGTTAATTCACTTTTCACTGATGGATTGAGTAAAGTCATCGGCGAGCACATAAAGTAAATAATTTCCAAGCGCGAATATACCAGAATTTTTCAATTCTTAGAGCAACAATCGAATTTTTCAAGTCATCAGAAATGATATTAGCATACAAAACATAATCCTCTCATAAATGCTCTATTGAAGATGAGAAAATCGACGTGAGTCAAAACCCAATCATCACCTGAAGGAAAACTCGCAAGCGCTCGCAAGATTTCCCAACGAGTCGTTACGAGGAAAACAAGCTCTCAAATGTAATCCCTACACAGCGATAAAAGAATCATAAAAGCCGCTTTTGCCTCTAATACTACACGAGAGCATCCCCTCTGAATGAAAGCTCGAATTCCAGAAGAGTATGACTGAATCATCAACGTTATCTAGTCAACCGATCGCAGATATACAGAGAGAGAACGCAAGACGCACCTCTCCGCAACGGTTCGGATTCAAACCTCCGAGTCGGCATCATCATCTTCGAAAAATTCGACCCCCTCCACGCATCGCGGAGCGTCGAAAAGGACACACTCTTGCGAGTGAGAGACAGAGAGAGAGAGAGAGAGAGAGAGAGCTTATAGTATAAGCGAGTGAGCGAGATCGCGCACAAGCAAACTCTCGGGGGCACTTACATTCAGTCTTGACGGCCTCCTCACTATTTATATCGCTGGTACTGCTGTGCACGCTCTGCTCTTCCATTTTGGCCGCACTGCTGCTGCTGCTGCTGCCGGAGACTTTGTCCACCTCCTCCTCCTCTTGGCGAAGCGACGGGCGAAGAGCAGCGGCAGCTCCTTGAGCCTGTGGCACATACACCAGCCATAACACGGATTAGCACATGTTCAATTTATTTTTCCCCTCAGCTCTCGGGAGGAAAATGCCGAGTCGTCGTGTATTATGTATAATGCGATATATTCGCTCTGTAAACACCACACCGCTAAGTCTCTCTGTGTTGCTGCTGCGCCGGACGGTACGGTTCTACTGCCGCCGCGAGCGCCCCGAATTTTCACGCGCGCAGGTGCGCACTCGCTGTTGATAAAACAGAGCGCGGCAGGCCGATTTCGTTTCGTTTTTTTATTTTTTTTTTTTTTCTGTTACGCTCGAAAGAGAGCTTGCAGCGAAAAGCGGTTGTTGAACGCACAGCTGACGCGAGAATCGTTTCCTTGATGTTCGACGATTGCCGAGAGGAGACACACACGCAGCTTGAGCCGAAAAGTTATATCGATTGATATATCGCTATTATGACGCGTGTTTTCACGCTAAATTTAACGCGACCTGACGTCACCGAATTTCGGCGGTGTAGGTGTTCGGCTAAAGTATATCTATATACGAGTATACGTTGGTCTTTTGCTAAAATTTCCGCACGTGTCCGTCGCGCATATCGAGAACACCGAGTTGGAATGCTTTCTTATCGCGATTTGGAACTAATTGAAAATAAATAGATCGTTGAGTGAAATCGAAAATTACTTCGAGCTTGAATATTCACAGCTATTGTGCGCGAGGGAGATTCGAATGACCCTTTTTACATCATTGCATGCACATCGAAGTTCATATCATGCGGTTCGCGAAGTGTGACGAGTGTGTAATGTTCTGCGCTCGGCTTTGTGCAAACGAAAAATTCTTATCGTTACTGCATTTATTAAGCCTCATGCAGGCTCCTTCTCGGAATGATAAAAATTGATATCTCAATTGTGTTCTCCTCGTGAATAGATAATCGCATTCTATACTCCGTCTAAAATTACGCGTGTTTTATTAACGATCAAAAGCACCGCGGACGTTACAGCTTTTTCATGTTTACGCAATGTGTCAAAAGAAGCGATAAATTTAAAATTCGTTCGATTCAAAAACGAGATTTTCCTCGTGCGTAAATCCCTGTAACGAGTTATATGGCGATTCGGCCATCGTCGTCGAGAGACATTTCGTTTGGAAACTATAGTGAAAAAAAAAACGCGTCGATTAGTGCTTAGTCAGCGGCGTAATTCATCAACGGGCAGAAATGCAATCCGAATCGACGAGAAACGACCGAGAGACGTAATACCTCCTTTTGTGCAGCAGCAACGACTGTACTCGACATTTTCCTCTATACTTTGAAGCCTCGGAGATTAGCGTGTAACACTTAAAATACTATGTTATTGGGAGAAGTTTCCTCGAGCGCACGAAAATACATTGAAATCGTTTTGCAGAAAGTTCGTTAAAAACTCAATCGCTCCAGTAAATCAATCGAGTTTGAAAAATTGTTTTACGATCGATAAATTATTTGCACACTTAATGTAGCAATATTTTTTCCCTCTCGATTTCATAAAGCGCGATAGCGTGAAAATAAAGTCTTGGCACCATGAGAAATTCAGAGCCGTAGCCGAATACTCGGAAATCTTTGTTTCCGAGAGAGAGAGAGAAAGAGCGAATTTATTTTAAGACAAATTTGTAAGGTAAACAGGCTAATATATGTATCAGGCGGATATCAAATAGAGAAAAAAAGGCGCGCGGGAGGATGAGCTGGAAGTGTCGGAGGTGGGGGTGTGTATAATCTTGTTTAACTTTAGACGTAGATTTCACGAGTACCTTGATAATGATAGACTACACGTGGAGACCGTTTTCGTGAAATTAGGCGACAAAAGTAGGTCACAAAGGCGCTCTTGAAAACAAAAAAAAAAAAAAAACAATTATTCGATCGTCCTCGAGATTTCCATCCGCGTATCGAGCTGATATCGGATTTTTACTTCGCAAACGTCCGATAACACCGCTGTAGGTGATTACCCGAATTTCGAAAGGCCGACAGTCCGCTTCCGAAAACGAATCTTCCCAGCCCAATAAAAACGTCAGATACAGCCGCAAAACTATGTCAACAAAATATTCTAGCCGAAAACTCCGGCCAAAATCCATAAAACAACTCTATTACTTTAGCATCGGCCAGTTTTTCTTGTGTCGGGCTGTTATTTTCTCTTCACGTGACTAACTCTCGGCTCTCGTGAAAACCGTCGTTTCCTCGCCGTGTCAATTGCCCGCGCGCGGAAGAAAACAATGGGTACTTCCCCTCCTCCCTGAATAGGCTGTACGTTGCACTTCCGAGGCCTTGGGCCCTTGCACCTGCACAGTCTATTCTCCTCCTCCCGGACAGCGCCAAAACTTTCCCTTTTATGTATAGGCACGAAAATTAAAACTCCCGCCGGTCTGCCATGCAGGTATAGAGGATTTAAAATATTTTGCATTTTCTATGCACCTCAGCGGCGCGCGCTAGGAACCTGTTGGTTTCTTTCTCTCTCTCTGACAGACCCTTGGTCGTCTTCGTTTCTCTTTCTTTCTCCGTCTCTCTCTCTCTCTCTCTCTCTCTTTCGCCATCGCGCCTGACGATCTACATAATCCCGGCCCTCTCCCTCCGCGCGCGGAGGCGAGGTTGTGCCGATTCTCTGCCTCTCGACTCGGCGAAAAAAATAAATCACGAGCCAAACAGACGGAGCATAGGTATATACTCAAGAACGCGAAAGAGTCTCTCTAGAAGAAAAAAGAAGTCTCGAGAGACGAGAGAGAGAGATGAACAAGGCTCTATATATATACACGCGCTTGCTTCTATATAACGATAATACACAGGCATATACGCACGCAGAGGAAAAAGCAAGCAGGGCCGTACGTTACGAGAAACAGCTCCCGGCGACGAGGTTGTCGAGTCTCCTCAGCTGCTGGGCCGCTGATGCATAATCTCGCGTCATCGAGGCCGCGGTTCTGCGGCCGCCCGAGCAACCACCATATACAACCAGCTCCTCACGGGACACTTTACTTCGGTTGTTATTAATATTCTCAAAGCTTTCTCTCTTCCGGAGCAGCACCGCACTGAACACCAAGGGACGTGTGCTTTTTCTCCCTCGTAACGGATTTTTCACACATATAGGTGACACACACGCGACGCGCGTTCACTGCTGCTTCTTTCCGACGATATTTACACTGGCATGGCGCTCTCTCTCTCTCTCTCTCTCGCTCTCTCTCGCTCGCTAGCGAGCGCGGGCTCACGCACCACCTTCACGCCGTTCCGTTGACGACGGTTATTAGCGAGAGAGCGCAACGTTTTTCTATCTGTCTCCCTCGCACTCGTTATTTATGGCGTTCTTCGTCACGCCTCCGCTCGGGGAGGTTAGATAGACAGACTGAAGGTCTGCGAAAGAGACATTAGCCGTATCTCCCTCTGACGGAGACTTACGTTATGGAAAGAACTGAAAAGCGCCGCACTGTTGCTTTGCGGAGTCTGCGCGTTGAGTGCCGACTGCCGAGGCCATCTTTAGAGGACTCACGTCTCACAACACTGCCCCCGTGTATTATTGCGAGCGCAGCTCGTCATCGTCGAAGCAACGGTTCGCACATTATCGGAGTGGGAGGTGTTATTGCCCCCCTACTTCCCCTATACTCTCACTGCGCCGGGCTTTTCAAACCTTTAATAACGGCGGGCAGACGATGTTTACGTTACGGCCGATGACTGTACAGCGTGCAACTTACTTCTTGCTACTGTGTTATGATGTAGGCGGATGTATACGGATACACCCTCGGATGAGGCACTGTCCAGAAAAAATAAGCGCGAGCTTTTATGTGATTGAGTGTGTATAGGTATCAGCAGTTCTCGAATACGTGCTGATTTATCGTCTCTGTTTACGCGTGTTTTTATTTGCTTGGTAGGACAGTGATTCATCTTGTTGATGCAAAGCTGTTTTTTTGCTAATGCATGTGCAAGTACTTTCGCTTTCTCTCGAAAGTAAATAAACTTTGATCGATATAGTAAAACAAAGCTTTGGTTTGAATGATCATGTGAATAAATCGGATCACGCGAACGATCCCACCTGAAACGCTTGCGACCAATAGAAAAGGTGATTCAACCGTGCTTTGAGAAAACGGGAAAGGTTTGGCAATAAATTATATTTATTCGATGTAAAAATATATGTGAATTATACTTAAAAATAACATATAATAAATGTAATGTATGATAGCAATTGAATACGAGTTTTTTTTCTTTATGTAAGAAATTTTACGTCCTTATGCATACACGTTATTATTACTTCAATAGCTCTTTATACAAAAAAATGTATCTAATATATTATTATGTTTTTTCACATATAAACATTATAAAAATTTATTTGTACAGTTATTTAACAGCATATTTCGATTTGAAAATCCTCACTGTATTGTCGGCTCCACCAGACACCAAGTATTTTGGGTTTGACCAGTTGCAACTTAGGACTTTGTCTTCGTGTCCAGTGAGGTCAAACAGCGGAGCTTTGGGACTGCAACCAAAATTTAAATTATTTTAATTTTTTGTTTTTATTGTAAGAATCCTTAAAAGTTGGTACATACCTTCGCGTGTCCCACAATTTTACATTATTGTCATATGCACCAGACATGAAAAGATGATCTTGAGTTGTTGACCAGCGTACTGATTGCACCCATTGTGTATGCGAGGTGAACATTGATTTACACACAGCACCCTCTGAAATGAAAAAATGTACATATTTATTATTATCATCAATTCAGAAAAAATAAAATAGATTCATATCCACTACAAACCTGTTGATCGAGGATCATACAATCTAACATGTTTGTCTGCTGATGCTGCTATTAGAACTTTTGATAAAGGAGAATAATCAACATCAAAGAAACTTTTGTTTCCAGCTAATTCATGCTTGATTCCTCCTAGTTCAGTATCCCACACTTTTAACGTATGATCCCAGGAAGAGGTAACGATTTCTGTCTTATCAGTCCATACAACACCGCTAACAGCTTCCTTGTGACCTTTCATAGTTCTTAATGGTACTCTTGTTTTACTTTCAGTCTTTTTTCTTTTTGAGGCAGATTCTCCTTCTTCTGTATCATCTTGTAAAGCTAAAAACATGAAAAATTATAATCATTAAAAGCTTGTATGATGACTAAAATATTAACATTAATAAATGCAAGACTTACAAGTTGACCAAATTTTTAACATAGTATCCCAAGAACCAGTTGCCATCAAATTATTTGCTGTATTTACACCAACAGCTTCAAGTCCTCGTTCATGTCCTTTGCATATATGAATGCTCTCTACTGAATTGCTTTCGACATTCCACTTCCATAATACTGCAGTCTGATCTTGGGAGGCACTGACAAAAGTTCCATTTTCACCATCTAATGATATCCATGCTACTGCTTTAATAGGTGATGAGTGTCCAGGAATGGTCAAGTGATGCTTTCCTTTAGCTGTCCATAAATGAAGAGTATTATCGTAGCATCCAGTCAGAATCCTATAATTTTATTATTTTGTTGAAACTTATAGAACAAAATTAAACTCATTATCTGTATGAAGCCTACCATTTTTCACATACTGCAACTGCAGAAACCCAGTCATCGTGTATAAGGCAGTCTTGAGGTTCTGGAGGAGGATGTTTCTCAATATATTCAACATCTATTACATCTTCAATAGAGACACCCCTTTCAGCAATATGCTCAGCCAAAGAGGTGCGAAGAAACTCAGAACATACAAGAAAGTCAAATTCTACCTCTTGACTTATAGTGCCAGATTCTGAAAGAAAAACAGTTAATCATTCATTAATCAATCAACCATTATATTTTGCAAAAAAAAGGATGCTTACCCTTTAGAAGTTCATTTACAAGAACATTCAACTCTGATATAATCACTGTTGCAGGTACTGATAAAGGATAATCTGGGACTGCATATCTGTAATTGAAAATTTTACCCGATGAAATAGAAAATCATGTATACAACATTTACTAAAAACTTGATAAATAGCTTTAGAACATTTTTTATACGGTAACCTCAAAGGTTATGCTACATGAGATTATTTTACAATAATAGCGTTTGATCGAATTTAAAGTGATGAAAAGCAACTTTTCTACTTGAATACTTGAAATACATTGTTACCATACATAGACAAACGAGTGTCTTTGAACAATTAATATTAAAATTGCGAATAAACACAAGTTTGTAAATTATAACCTCGCTACGAAAATGAGTGAATTCAGAACTTACTGTTGCTGTTTGGTTACAAAACGAATTTGTATTTGTGGGGTGTCACTGTCTGCATTTTTATTGGCCATTTTGATGAATGAAGGGTTTTATTTACCGATTTACAAATGTACATAAAATAAACACAACTTGCATGACATAGATTTTACACACCGACACACGCGGTTTCTCATTTCTATTCTGAAGTTTAAATCGATTAATCGATTAAAAAAAATGCGACTACAAGTCAACTTCACTTCATTCAAAAATTCTAAATTTCATATCTGCAGTAACCGGTTCGTAAAAAAAAAACAGCTAAATAACAAATTATGATTATACTCTTGATCATTGCATATTTATATGTCCAATTTGTTGACTTCATCGTATATTGAGGTTCGCAACAATATATCACTTAATTTACACATTTATATGGCGCGGCACTGAGCATATTCGACCAACTTCACGTTGGTTCGAAGCAAAGACGGCAACGTTGTCGTGTTTTGATGTACATACCACGCGCACGTGGGTTAAGATCGTGCTTTATTATTTTCGATTTCTGTAGAGTTATGTTATTTGCAGCTGCATATTATAACTCTTTTGATATAACCCAGTGGCTGATTTAATTTTCGAGTGAAAAATTAATCGGCAAGATGCAGCTTCTTATCAAACCGAAGACCAAACCTTGCAAGTCCAAGGAAACCAAGGTTGATGACTTGATTTTGAAGAGAAAGAGTGGTGGAAGCATTATAGATCAACGTCCCTTATTTTCTCAAGATGGAGAGTAAGTTTTGTTTATTTATGTCATGAATTGCAGTAACAATCAGGTGCAGTTTAATTGATAAATTTGACGTTTCAGGATGGTATACGTTGTCTGGAAGCAAGTTATTAGAGCATATAGTGCAAAAACTGGTGACTTTGTCAAGGAATTGGAACCAGCCAAACATAAAATAATAAGTATTACTTTGTCTCCGGAAAACTCCGATACTATTCTAGGTTGTACAGACAGTGGAGAGATTCTGTATTGGAACTCTCAAAATGGTCTTATAACAATGAAAACGGTAATGAGAATTTCATTAGCTTAGCGGCGTGTAAATATTAGACATATACAAGACATTTTTTAAATTATTGAATTTTACTTTTAGCAACTATTAATACCCGACAAAGACGTAAAAATCAAAACCTTTCACATTGCTCATTACACAAGGTTTAAAAAATATGTCTGCAATGCCGTTATAACTTATATTGTAAAACAAGATGATGCTAAGATTTTATGCGTTCAAATGTATGACATGATTCTTGGAACTAAGACTTTATATCAAAAGCTCAAGTAAGTTAAATATTTTAGTTTACTTACAATTTACAGTAGAGTCTTAATTTGTTAAATAAATTATTTCAGGAATTTTAATGAAGTTTATTACATTGATATTGTTGGAAACCATGGCGAAAATCTTATAACAATAGCCTACAATACTTTTTTATTTGTATTGAACCCTATGTGGAATTTAAAGTTTCTTCGGTAAGTTTAAATTATAAAATATTTATAGTTGATTACATGAGCTCAAAGAATTTTGTGATAAAAACTTATTTTTCAATAAAATGAAAGCTACAAAATTGGAACTGACAATGGACCCGACGTGAGAACTATCACATGCATATCTGGACATCCCACAGAAGAGTGTGTGGCAGTAGGAGATACAAGTGGTCGAATTGTATTATGGAGACAACTTACACACTATGACGAGAGGCAGCCAGTCAAGACAACCTTCCATTGGCATACATTACCAGTCACAGAAATCGTTTTTAGTACATCAGGTAATGTATAATGTTTCATCATTAATAGATGATATTAAAAATTAAATTAATCATTTTATTGACGTTTTAAAGGAACCCTGATGTACTCTGGTGGTGGTGAGTGTGTTCTTGTAAAATGGCCATTGGAAAATCAAAAAAAAAATTCTTTTCTTCCTCGGCTACCTGCTCCTATTAGACATCTTACCGTTGCGCCAGAAAAAGGGTATGTGGCAGTATCTACTTTGGACAATGGTAAGTTTTTCAAATTCTAAAACAGTTATACAGCGTTAGTACACGAAATAGTCATGTTTACTTATTTTTTTCTACTTAGGTATTCTTATTGTCGATGCACAAAATAAGCTGACTGCAGTAATTCAAAACTTCACTATGGGTATTACTAGTAATCCAAAAAGTCTATTCCCAGCTGGACTGGCTGTAGATCCAAGAACCAACAGTTTGGTTTTGAATGGTCGTACTGGCCATGTTCAATTTTTTAACACTCACACCAAGAGCTTGCTGTATAATGTAAGTGATGGAAGATGGTCTTGAATGTGTGCTATGGAATGCAGGTAGATTTATTTTTAACTTGAATTTTTCAATTATTCCAGTTCAATATAACTGCTCAAAATTTGCTAACTCAAGAAAGGAATGCAATAATTGTAAATACTGAAGTTACTAGAGTTGCTATTAATGATGATGGTACTTGGATGGCTACAATGGAAGAGCGAGATGATAGTGTGTCTTATACTGAAGTAAGGCTTAAATTTTGGGAGTTTAGTACAGATAAACAAAGTTTCATTTTAAATACGTCAATTGAACTTCCACATGAAAAAGGAGTAAATGCATTGAAATTCAGACCAAAATCTCTCAACAACAATCAACAATTTGTTATAACAGTTGGAAAAGATGACAAGTTTAAAGTCTGGCATCTCACTGAATCAACTTCAGATGGTTAATATTTTTCGTATAATTCAATCCGATCGTACGTGAAATGAAGTTGAAAACTAATTTTATTTTTTTTTATAGACAAAAAACAGCATTGGAAATGTTACAGTGTTGGATTTTATCGAAATTTGCCGGCACTGGATGCCGGATTTTCCACTGACGGTTCTCTTATTGGTGTTGGTTTTGACTCCACTTTAACGCTGTGGGTCCCTGAAACCAGTGTACTGAAGCAAAGTTTAAGCTATTGTCTATATCGACAACCTATAATGTAATAACCACATTTTATTCTTTATACAGTAGTTTTTAGGCCAAATAATATGTAACATACAATTTCAGCCGAGTGGAGTTTGGTAAACAGGAATGCTGTCATCTCGTGGTAGTAGCTTCTACTGAACACTTGGCTGTTTGGGATCTTTTGTCTTTAAGGGTTAAATGGAGTGTATCCCTGAACCTCACGATATTGACTGCAGATCCTTTTTCTGTTTACATGGCAGCGTTCACCACTGACAATACGCGTAAGTGCGGTTTAAGCTGGTAATTCTCTATATTCATTGCTATAATCATTGCTACATTTTTCAGTTGTTGTCTTCGACCCTGGACATACGGACCCTGTATATATTAGAAAAAATGTTGTCGAAAAGGACGTCGCGGTCTTGGCCGCTTGTTTTGCCCCGAATCTGCAGGACAACGAAGAAAGCTCGGCAGTTTGGCAGAAGAAGTCTCAGCTTCATTTTTTGAATTCGGAACAAGTTTGTATTCTACCAATGCGTATAATCATCTGCTGCACTGTTCATAGATATTAAATTTGTAATATTATTTTCAGGAGCTGCTTACTCTAGAATCCGAATCGGAGTCGAACATAACGTTGGAAAATTTGTCTGCAAGTCGTAACTTACCGTTGACGGCTTTCAGTCGCATCACAGCTGCGGAAAAAATTACGAATACCGAGAAACCGGCCTCTTACGTTCACGACTACACGAGATTGAGTGGAAAAGGAGCCGTGGAAGAGGTACGTTTGTCAATTCAATAACTCTCGAAAGCACATTGTTGAGTAACAATATTTATTTCTGAAATTTGTCACGAGATCAAAATAATTCAACGTCTCATGCTAATTTCTTATCGTACAATGTAAAATCTTATACATATAAGTAAAAATAATCTAGTATCCAGAATGAGGACTAACACAACGATAGATAATAAAAAATAACTTGGGTCGATCAACTGAAAATGAATATGAACACATGTAATCAATAATACTGGTTCTTTCATGGTGTCGTTCTTATGAGAGTAAAATGCAAACAAGAAATTTCGTTTACCTAATAAACAAACGTATATAGGTACTCAGTCGAAGGTGATACGATATTTCTTCCTATAAGTCGTGTAATGCAATTTTTTTCCACGTGCATATTGTACACCCTTTTCTCAGTTCATCAAAGTGCAGTCTGATCGCACCGCAATGAAATCCAATGTAGAATAGTCAACGATTCAACGGTTTTTTTTTTCTACGTTCTTCACACTTTACCCCGGTACCATGCAGACAGGCATTATATTTTTCATCTGTACTTGGATAATCATCGTTAGAGTTAGAGTATGTTATGTAGATGTGTTCGTGTGTTTGTGTATGTATATAGATACGCTATTCCCGCGGCGTCGTCGATAAAACTCTATACTAATTGATATATGACAAGACACCGAAACATTTTCGAGGAGCATCGTCGCAACTAGCCGGGGTTGTGTCGCACGAGTGTTCCAATAGGCCAGCGCTGCTGTCTTAAGTAGCGGCTCTCATATCGCGGCCTGTTGTCGAATTTGTTTTTTTGTCAGTGCTTGCGGCCGATCCGATAGTTCCGACAGCGGCGCACCAGGTCGAACTTTCGGTAGCGCAGACAATGCCACTGCGGTATCTGCCTCATGTTCTCGATGGCCTGCAACCAAAAATCCGCGCGCACACGCCTGTACAGAAGTGTCCTTTATGCTATAGGCGGGCGTAATAGGGGAATTTTAATCGCGCGAAATCGTTTGTCCCTTGAACTCCTGGAAAGCGGCGTCAAGTGCATCAGAGAAAAAGCTCTCCCAAGTGGGTCAGTCGGGAGAAACTGTGTCATTATGACGGCCGTATAACAGTCAGTCGCAGGGGACGATGTTTCCAAATCGCGAGGCCTTCGAACGTCATCTTCATCAGTACAGCGACTTTCGCGCGCGTCACTCAGTGTATTGAGAGGTTCCCTTCAATAATCCGATTTATTTTTGCAATTCTATACCAACCCCACAGCTCAAGTTCTAGGACGTCGCCTCGAAAAGTTCGCATTCGATAAGCCCACAATCGTATCAGCTGTACTCGCCCACGTTTTCCATTCGCGCATACGAGGTAAAAGCGATCCGCCTCCGACCGCGTTATTTTTCGAATAACGTTTTCTCCGAACGCGGATCAGAGACTCAAAGGATAAAACGCGTCCTTTTTTTTTTTTTTGTTTTTACCCATTGTATACCTCCCGCGAGGTTTTCAATTTAGAGAATAAAATCGTGGGCTCGAAACATTCCCTATACGTCGCACAATGTATATGTGCAAAGAGTCGGGTCCCAGTTATATTGTCGCGCAGTTCATTCCACCCCGGGCCGGACGCGCGATTAGCAGCCGTCGCTTTCTGGAAGCGGGCGCCGCCGCGCGTTATAATAGTGCCGACTTCCTGCGAACGGAATTGCGGAGATCGTGTTGAGAAACAACGATGTGGAAAAGTACGAGGACCGAAAGCGCATCGATGTATATAATAATAATAATATAATACACAAGTGGAGACGCGTGTCCATATCTATATATATGTAAGCGTGAAATAATAATCGCCGCGGACGTACGCTTGCGACGCATCTCGTCGGCTATGATATTATAGCGCGCGAAACGAATGACCCAGATTTTGAAAGAGTATATATACGTGCGAATATTACGAGTGTTATATAGCGCGCAGCCGAGAACGTTTAGATGCGTTGTTAGATCGAATTTAAATATTCTCGATTAAATAGACGAATGTGCAAAATTACAGCGTATCGTGTCCAAAGGTCGATGGCCTCTTTCGGCTCGGGACGTCGCCGATCGTTCCGTATGCGACGGTTATTAATTTGTTTGCGCTCTCGAGATAATGCGTTATATTCGTGGTGGGGGGGAAAAAAAAGAGCTTTTCGCCCCTCGATTCGAGTTATTTAAAAGAAAATACTCACGGCTTCGGGATCACCAGCCGGATAAGCCGAGGAGGTAGCAGCCATGAGGAAGACCAGGCACGCTAAGTACACCAAGAGTCCAAAGCCCCAGAACTTCATGCCCAAGTTTGCTTCTTCCTTTTTCGAGGATATAGCCTGGCGTTGCCTACGTGCACGTGCTTGCGACAGTAGAGCTTGCGACAGGGGAAATAACACGAGTCGCGTTGAGAGCTGGCTGGTCACCGGGGAACTGCGAGTTTCGCTGGTCCCGGCATGATCTAATATAGAGTATAGCGCGAGCTGCATCATCCCCCCCCCCTTAAGCGTTATATATGCACCGGAGCTTTTCTCCTCTTGTACACTCTCATCGGATTTTCCCTTTCCGAGGAGGCACCTGCTGTTTACTGTTTACCCCAGTGCAATGCAAGCGGGATTTACGCGCGTGTTTCTTGAAATTTTCCGAGATATTTTCAATTAGACGGGGATTGTTTGCGTAGCGTGTGTGGGTGAACGTTTTGCGCTTTAGAAAACAATACGAGGAGCTTGGAGCTGAGAAAGTGGATGTTGTCTGTTTTGAAAAAGATTTATCGGTTTGCTCTCTTTTTCGCTTGTCGTGTATAATTAATCTTGAATGTAAAAAAAAAGTTTGCTTTCTCTTTGTTCTTTGTACTGATGAGAATCTCACTTTTTGAAGAATGCTACGTGATTATTTATGAGTTTTAGCGTAGTTTACTGCCTCTTACTGACTCTACAGCTGGAACTCTCTCGTTCAATTTAAGCCACTAACGCTCTTCCGGGTTCATTTGAAGCGAGAGTTATTTATTCGTCACTTGCGCATCAGATACGTAGATTATTGTCATTTGAATTTATCAAAGTAAAATTTTAGCGAGATGATGGACGGTTTTATTGTACAAACAAACATGTTTACAGTCGTTACTTTGCGAGGTCCAAGTTGTAGTTGGTAAAAAATCCTTATGAAAATTGAAATCCAAGGAAAAACCGAACAGCAATAAACTGTTTTCTCGTTTCTGGGTGAATCGGAATATTCTACACTCATATACTTATACAACACATTGTTTATGCTCCACAAGTCTAACGTCTCGACTAGACTCGTTGAAATTTTCAAAGCTTCGCCGCAACGCCAACTCGCAACGCATAACGCAATAAAAGTGAGCTCGATGGTTCGCGATTAAGATCGTATGCTGCGCGCACAAGGCCCTTTATGTATATTTTTAGCCGTATCTACAAAATTTAGCAAATTTAATTTTAAAAACGTTCCAACATCTCGAAATCGCGGGTGAGCCTCGTAAAATTGAAATGACGTCCGCGACAGGAGGTTCAGCTCCTCTCCAGTTTCGGGAAGAAACCGCGTCATTCGCCTTGACGAATAATTTTCTCACACACGAGAACAATCATCCATTAGACGCAGCGAATCCCTGCAGCTAGGTCAGACGTCATTACGGTGTATAACACTCGACCATCCGTTCGCGCTATTTCGCTGTTTTGTACAAAAACATTCGAGAAATGTCGGGCGCGCGCTTTATCGCTCCGCACATCTCGCTAATTGGCCGCGCGCGCGAGCCCTATATGCAGATACATTACCGCGCAGAAATGCGAGAGCGCTAATTATGATTTTCCGAAATTTCAGCTCCTGATGTCGGTTCCGGCTCACGCGCTGCCCCCGATGAGGATGCTATGCATGCCGTTCCTACTCTCGCTCATGGGTACCCAGAACAATAAGAGCAAACAGAGCGAAAAGTTTTCGAGGTAAGAATTTCGTGCGATCTACTAGTTCGTTCATTCTCATCTGATGAGACATTTTTCTTTAACAATTTTTTATTTTCAAGGAGCAATGCGAATGTCGAGGAGGAGGAGGAGGAATTGGATAGCGATGAGGAGGAGGCGGTAACGTCTGAAGCGTTTCCGCTCAGCAAGGACAAGGTGGACAAGGACGCGAAAAAGGAAGAAAAGCTCATCCATTTTGATTGGGACCGAGAGGCCCTGTTTTGACGAAAGAAATCGCTGACGTGATATTGCTGTTGTTGATAATATAGATTTTCGCATCTATTGATTGTTGAGGAATATAGTTAGCTTTGTACAACGTAAACAATATTTTTTACTTGTCTAAAAATTGTACAAAAATTATTGACGAATACAGTTTGAAAATAATACATATTATTCAATTATACAATACATTCTTTTTTCAAACGCAGCTTCGACATTTTTCTTGTAATCTCGTACAACCTACTGCAATTGGTTATGCGGCGACTTCTACGAGATCCCGAATGATTTCCTTGATTGCGCTTCCGTATTCTGGATTACTGTTCACTAGCGGTACGACAAATTCCGACCTATTTTCAAAAAGGTATTTCTTAAAACTGACCGGGTCTTCCAGAATTTTACCCATTTCACTTTCTGGCATCAGCAAACCCGGTAAGTACATAGCTGCGAAGGCGACACCGAAAAGTTTGTATTCTTCATAGGTTTTCCAAATCTCTTCAAACTCTGGTATTCTCAAGCTCAAATCACTTTGCTCGAGTGTCGTGCAGAACTCCGAATGATAGTGTTCGATTAGTTCGCGTTCATGCGTTTTCCGCTGTTCCGGAGTACAGTTTATGTACATCATCATATTCAAGTCGATAGCCGGAGACGCGTATCGAAGGCATTGATAATCGACCAAAATACACTTTTGTGGATTACCAGCGTTCAGCATATAGTTGTTTCTCCAAAGATCTCCGTGATTGATCACGTTGATTTTATTTGACGAAGGCTTTGCAGCCGCGATAAGAAAGTCACGTAACTTATCTATATTCGGAGATTTGAAACCAAATAGCTTGACTAGATCGGGTACCATCGTCAAAGTATTGTTTAGAAATCCCTCCAAGAATCTTTTATCCTGCAGAAACATGACATCCTCGAAAATTTCTGGATCCACTTGATTCAAAGGCTTTCCAAGCTCCGTCTCTGCCAAAAGGGAGGATGCGTGAAATCGTGCAAGAGTTGATGTTAGACACTTCAAACTACTGTAGTCCTGAACTTTTAATTTTGATGTTGAGTAGCCGATCAGCCCAAGGTCTTCAAAAAATATCATATCCTTTATTGCTAGCCAACATTTCGGGGCGAAGGAGTCACCTTTCAAGTGTTTCAACATAGATGGAACGATTTTATTGAAAAAATTTACTTCTCTCGGGAACGGCAAACCATCTTGAAATGCTGAAGCTTCTGCATTTTCCACGTCTAAAGAGTGTGCTGACTTTACGAAGAAATGGTAAACTTGAACTTGCGCATTATTGGGTAATTTGTAATTTACCGCAAGTGCGTAGTGAACAGCAACGTATCCTTCTTTCACTTCTGAGTAAGGTCGAAGTTTGTAATCGACAATCTGCACTTCAGGACCAACTGCATTGGCCATAGCAAGTTGAACATTTTTCTTGAAAACTTCAATTCTCTTACCCAACGCCATATTTCTAAGCAACCGAGGATACTATCTTCATAAAGAATGCACTGTTAAACTGCCTGCCTCGTGCCGATATTTCTTCTATATATATTCAGACGTAGTCTTATCTCCGAAAAAATAGAACTCACGAAGCTTCGATAAGGATAGATGATTACTAAATACTTTTTTATGTTTAGTCATTGATATGGCTTGGAGATAAAATCTTAAATGAGGTGTTTTATTGTAAAAAAGGATGTTTCAAGATTGACTCTGCATGAGCAAAGATTTTGAGGTAGCATCAGGAAATTGTCAAATAACTCATAATTTAGTTCGTAAAAAAATGTATTTTTAGTTTTTTTATAAATATCTAATGCATAGATGAAAATTGTCTTTCAAAGTTAACAAAGAGAGTAACGCCATCGCTTCTATTAATATCATACATTACACTTATAACATACGTTTACTCGTTTCATAAGTCATAAAAGGATTATCTATATATGGAATCCCTTTGTTATATCTTCCCGTAGCATCTTTTCCTAAAAAAGTAATATGAGTTATATTTAGATTTAAATAAATCTAGAAAATATTTATTGATGTACAGAAATTACTTTTACCATGGTTGTACTAAAGTCAAATATCTCATTATATTTCAATAGAATACGTGCATTATCATCTTGAACTGCAGATATAGTGGTGAGTACATCGTTTATCATTGATTTTCTTTCAGCAAGATTAGCTTTCTTTTCTTCTAGACAATTTTTCCGAGAATGCAATTCTCTATTTTGTTAATATTAAAACTTGCATTAGATTAAGTTTTTTTGTAATTATTAGTCTAATCCTAATATAAAATACCTTTCTTTATCTTTGTATTGATTGTCTAATACAAATAACAGCTGTTCATGCCCTTTTTGATCTTCATCTTTTGAAAGATTGCAAGATGAATTTATTTCCATATTTGACCATTTATCAATATCTGCTTTCAATAGGTTTAATTCTTTTTGTACACATTCTAATTTTTCACAAGTTTCTCTGAATCAAGTATGTTTGTGTTTACAGAAATTGCCATCTTATAGTGTTTACTATTTTAATTAAAAGTTAACAACTTACTTTAACTGTTTATAAGTTTCACTTGCATTCGCTGAAAATTTATCATTTAAAGTTTTTACTAACTCTTGAGCGTTTTCATTGTTTTTAATTTGTAGTTTTTTTCGAGTAATTGAATCATTCAAAACCTGTCTTTCTTCCTTTTTCATCTCCAAAACTTTTTTCAATTCTTTTGAACGTGCTGCATACTCTTCTGGAGACTTTACAATTTTAGCTTGCAAATCTGTCGTTTCTTTATGTAACTGTCAAGAAATTAATTGAGTACATTATTATCAGCTATTGTATTAACTGAGGACTTTAAATTAATAAATACCTTTATTGCTTTAGTCTTGAGATCATTGTAGTTTTGATTAACATTTTGATGTTGAATCATAACATCTTTCACTTGTTTTTCTAACTCAATGGACCTTGTGCTGTTCTCTTCCATTTCCAAACGAATTTTATCTATTTCTTGTTGCAACTAATAAATAAATAATAAATTTATGTATTTTTTCACCAAAATATATACAGTTTCAATAGCAGTAAATATATGAAAACTTACTTGTTGTTTTAATTCTAATTTATTTTCTCTATCATTGATCATTGCTCCAGTCTCTGCAATAATAGCATGCTTTTTGTCTATCATGTCCTCTATATCCTTTTGTTGATTATCGAGCTCTATAAAAGCCATTTCATTCTCTGTCATCTTGTTCCTTACATAGGCAAAAAAGTTGAATAAAATCTTGATCTGTCTACGTGCTTTTTTTGGACCTAAAGTATTTGAAAATAAAGTAATTCTAAGGACAACAGAATTTAATTATAGTAATTTTAAATGTTGTTAAATTAATTTACCTGGACTTGTGATATCTGTAAGACACAAGTCTTTCAGAAATATTTCATTACAAACAGAAGACAAAGCTGAGTATAAATTTATAGCTTTGATTGCATCGGAAGCTGAGTCAGGGCAAGAAAGACACTCTAGTTGATCCATTGTTGACTAAAAAATATTAGGATTAGAATTTATTATTATAAAATTATCTACATCAAGGCATAGATAACACAAGAAGTTAAATATTTCACACCTTAGATATTTCATTGCCGTCAAAATTAAACTTGTTCAAATACTCTGTTATAAGATACAACATGAAATCTTCTGTTGGGTTTTCAAGATTTTTCATATCAACTTGAATACCTGCTTCCTGCAGGACACTTTGTAAATTTTCTGGCTCCATTTCTTTGTAGTTTTTGCAAAATCAAGCTTATTAATAGTTTATTTCCGATGGAATTAACGTTATAATCTATGGCACAATTTATCAACTATGTGAGTTGAATAACTATTTACAAAAAAATGTATTACTTTACAACGTAGGGTTCAAAATTTCAGCCAAGCATCCTCAGCAACGCCAAGTATAAAGTATGAACAAACCGCCAATATAAGTATAACTATACCAAGAATGCGTGTATCTGTTTGGCGCTAGTGTGCTCTTACACCATATATGTAGCTATATATATATATATATATATGTATTTACGCGCATCCTCGGTCACGTACGTGGTTTAGGTAAAAATAAAAAAAAAATAAATAAAATTATTAATGAAGTAAATCTTTATTAACAGATCAAAAGATCGTGGTATTTTTGCTAAAATCACTTATTTCTTACGAATATATTTTTTTAAATTAGATTGCAAAAATAATGCGACAATTTGAATATTGAATCTCTTTATTGTACAGTCAATATTTAAAAATTCACAAATGATGTTGCTAGCACGTTATGCAATACCTATGTAATAACTTAGAATAGTACCCTAATTACAAAACATAGTCTAGCTCGTATCTAATATATTGATTCTTTGGGTCATTCATTATTCTTGGATAGCCAGCAACAAGAGCATCTTGTCCACCGATATACAAAGAGTTATATATCTTCCAATACACATCGCGAACTTTCCTTGCAGGATGGAATAAACCCTAAAATAAAAATAAATGGTTATCAAATATTACCTTTCTTATTTCCCACTTCCAATAAAAATATTTAACCACGCATACCTGTAAAGTGTACTGTAGAATTTTAATTGGCCCCAGTGATACTCGTAAGCCATCCACAGCATCCATAAATGCTTGAACTAAATGCGGAGAAGTCTCAAAAACGTTCGGCCATACGTAATTTAATAGATGTACCAGGGCATCTTCACAGCCAAATCCGTGAACGCCTAACGACATGTGCTTGATTGCTGCACAAGCTGTTTGTCTGTGCACGAGATCCCTACATAAATTGAATTAGTTTTAATTTAATGTACACAATTGAATTATATTGAATTTTGTAGCTATAAAAAAACTATTACCTGTCCATTAGGGCATCTTCAAGTAATGGACTGACAGCGTAAATATAATCTTTACCCATTTCTCCAATATACTCAAATAAGAAAGATAGAGATTTTAAAACACCGTTTTGAACATTTAATTCTGGAACTCTGTATTCATTCATTAGTGCTGGCAATACAGTGAATGGGCTGCATGTTTCAGCAACAATAGCGATTGCTACAGTTGTGCATACACGGTTTTGACGCTCTTGAACTTTCAGATTATTTAATAATGTCGCCAAGACATCGTGAGGTCTGTAAAGAACGAGAACAAACTTTATAATTTACAATATATTTGAATTATTATTTTAAACTGGATAATATTATTGATGATATCCCATACCCAATAGCTTTGGCAATATAACCAAAGGTGTTGACTGTGGCTCGTCTTATAGCTTTTTTGTGGGCCTTGAGCAGTTCCAAAAGTTCGAAACAAATCCTCATCCATTCACGTGCCGATACATACTCGGGTCCACGGTCGGCTATCCTTCCAACTAAATCTATACAATTCTCCTGAACCTATATAACATAGACATAGACTATGTGAAATTATGCTTGATTATGGGAATATTGCGTTTACGAAGGAATAATTTACCTTTTCGTGCCTGTTCTTCAAAATAGGCGTTAACCTTGGAAGAAGGTCTTTTATGGGCGGCGTCATTTTCGTCATTCCAATTACATTGACAATGCCTTTTAAAGCTCCTAATATACTACCCAATACTTCGGGGTATTCTTCTCCCAAGTATTCATATAGTACAACTCCTAAATGTCCCATGAGCTTTTCTTCTTGACAAGTCTTCATAACAACCGCTATGCGAGATATCAGATCAGCAGCTTGCTGCCTTACCTTCGCCGATTTATTATTAAGCCTCCATAATATTGTACCACAAATTTGCGGCAAATAGGGCTTTACTCGTTTACTAAGTGTATTCACAATTGTGCCAAAACCGTTCAGCATAACTACGTCCTAAAAAAACAAATTGTTTAAAGATATAAATGATATAAAAATGACATATAATTGTTACATTTTTTTATTGTTTATCATACCTCTGTCGTCTGTTCCTGGAAAGCGTATAAAATACCGTCAATTAGCTGTTCCTCGAGGCGAGAATCAACGTCAGCTGCCCCAAGATTGCTCATGATTTTTTCGATAGTTTCCATTACCATCTTTCTGTACTGTTCGTTCTCATCCTTCAAATCATCAACAACTCGGTTGATGATTTCAGAGGCCCCAACTTTATTTGCAATTTCAACCGTAGTATCTACAAGCTATAAATAAATAATTTGATGGCACGATTATAATGACATTTTAACAAATTAAATAAATTATTATTATTAACTAGATTGATACCTGTCGGTAGTTCCTACGATCTAGGGCCATTCGATGATTCCAGAAATGTTTGAAGAAATGTGGCAAAATTTCATCTTTTATATACTGGGCTTCCACACCATCAGTTCCACAACATTGTTTTACGACCTGCCAGCGAAAAAAAAAATTAATAAGCAGAAAAATATAATCTATTGCAAAAATAATTGGACGTCAATTAATTTACCTTTAAAACAATCTTCTTCATTTCTTCATCTGGCGACTGGAATTCTCGGATCAGAATCAACATTACTTCTCGAGTATAGTAGTTGGCATACTCAGCATCCATAAGCGGTATCAAATAACCAATGGCTTTGAGAAAAGCTGCCAGACCTTTGCCTCTATGCGTACGAATACCTTTCCATAAAGGCTTCAGTACTGAGTCGAAACTTTCAATACCGTAAGGAGTGGCTGCTTCAGCCAATGCCGCTATAGCCAAGGCAGTGATGGTACGAACTTTTTGTTGTTCATCCACCAAACCTTAAAAATAAAAATTTAAAGATGAATAAATGATTCAGCAATTGCGAGCTCTGTAACATTGAAAGTAAAATTAATCTTACCATGCTCAATGATTTCAACCAAACTTTTCAAATGAGGCAAGATAGCACACCCCATTAAAATAGCAATCTGTTGCACTATCTTGATACCCGTGTGTCTTGCTTGCCAAGATTTTTTACTTCTGCATACAGCTTTCAAAAAAGGCAAAAGAGATGGAATTCCTAAAGCCGACGCGACCACAGCAAATGCTCTGGCTGTCGTATTTCTGACATATTCGTCAATGTTGTCAATATCGGGCCTCATGGTAGAGATCATAGTAGCCAATCCAGCAGCTTTTGCCAAGTTCGAAATGATTTCTCTGCCTTCTACACGGGCATAATAATCTTCGTCAATTAGCAAAGGTTCAATGACGACGAGAATCTGTGAAGATGGTCATTTTGTAAAATTAATACCGATTAGTGTAATAGATAATGCATAACCATTTTGATAAGATAAATAGTTTTACCTTGTGTACATAAGGCCTGACCAAATCATCTAGTTTGTACAAAATTCGATCGATAACTTTAACGAGTAAATGTCTTTCTTGATCTTCGAGAGTTGGAGACATAAGAAGGGGTAAAATTTGATTGAACAATGGACCAGCACCGAATTCTCTCGCTTTGTCCGTTATTTGTCTCAAAGCGGCTTTACGCATTGGTGGTGTGCCATTTTTAATTTTCAACAATAACTTCATGATTTTTCTTTCTTTCTGTTCCTCTGGACTTAGTGATTCTTCATCAACGTCCACCAACAGTTTATCAAAATACTGAGCATCTTCTGGCTTCATGAAAGGCAAATTTCCCTTTGGTTGATTGTCGATTAATTTTGAATTTTTATCTTCTTGCTGAATGAAAAATCCCTGTGGTGTTCCAGCAATAGGTGTGGGAGTTGCCGTTAATTTTCTAGCAGGCGTTCTAATGGGTACGTAACCTGAATGCCAAAAAAATAATTAATTACGATTCAAGTTTGCTTTTTCTAGAATCACGAAAATATTTTAAATATAATAATAATTTACCTGCAGGAGGCTGCAACACTTTATAGCCCGGAGGAAACATTGCGTCAAGCTCATCGTCCGATAAGGGACGATTTCTCTCGTCTATTTCCCGCTCCCATCGGTAAGCCTGGAGCTGTTCTGGTGTCATTGACATGAGATGCCCGGGTGTTGGAGTGGCCATTCCCATGGCTTTTGAACCGATTGGAGTTGTGCCACTAGGTGTCAAAATAGAAGTTTGATGCGGAGTAGTCAAAGGCGTCGCTGGAGTCTGCGGCGTCATGGATCCAGGAGTTTGAGTAGGAGTTTCATCCCAACGACTTCTTCTCTTACTCGCAGACGGCGTCGGTGTTTCTTGTATTAAATCTCCAGCTACTCTATCGGTTCTTGGTGTCTCAGCCCACCCACTGCCGTGACCAGGGGTTTCTATTTAAACATTTTAATTTTATAATTGAATACTTATGAAAATTTATAAGTGTTTCGAAATTTAATTCATGTGTATTACCTCTTTCCGTTTTGGGAGTTTCGTCCCATCTGTTTCTTCGACTAGAAACTACTTTTTCAAGAGGGGTTTCTCTCCCTGGGGTTGTTGCACCGGGAGTTGCATGACCAGGTGTTGCATCCCAAATTCGTGTGCTCACTCCTGGTGTGGCCCCCGGTGTTTCCCCTCCTTTGCCATGGCCGGGAGTCTCATCCCACCTTACAACAGCTGGTGTGACCTGAAATTCAATAGTTTATTATTAACGAAATGATAACTTGTTTCCATCAGAAATACTACGTTTCTGTAGGTTTATGTAGGTTTTACGTACATCTGCATTATCCCACGATGTAGGGGTTGCTGCTGTGCCAAGTCCTGCAGTCGGCTTTTTAGCGGTTGGCGTATCATCTGTTTGATCCCAACGACCACGTTTCTTGGGAGCTACTTTTGCTTCTCCGTTCGTTTTAAGAGTTCCATCTTTAGCTTTCTCAGCTATTTTCTTACGCAGCTGTTAATAAAATAATATTAGTGTTGTGATTATTGAATTTGTAAAAAACGATAATAGTTAATGCTGCTCATATCTTATTACTTACTTCTGATTCTTCTCCTTTTAGGAGCTGTTCTTTCATAATTTCTGTGTATGTCCTTGATCCGACATCTGGAGTCTTTCCACCTGTAATCAAGAAACAAGTCACGCAAAACGCGACAATTAGAAACTTGGATGTATAACGTTATGAAGTTTGATTATTTATCTGACTGAAATCTCCTAATCGTTTTGAGATGAATCTCTAGATCATTATGCCCTTAGAATATCGAAAGTATATTCCAAGTATAAGCTACTGAATGAACTCGAGGCCTTTACCCGCTTGAAGAATGCAATAAGTTAAAAAAGACAAGAAGAAATCCTAACTAAAATTGTAAAGCAGGTAAAACAGTTGCATCAGTAGCTGGCATACATTATACGTACGTGGAGTTTTGGTGCCACAGGCAGAGCACTCTCCTGCTCATATCATCCAGTTTGTAAAATACTTGACATCTAAAAATCAATTCTGATCTCGTTATTAATAATGTATGCACTCAAACCATTCATACTGATTTATGGGGCTTTTTTAAACCTGAATGATAAGATAAAATAGTTCATGTCTTTACAGAGTAAGGTGATTGACCAAACCAAGATTTCAAAAATTTCAATTTAAAATACAATTTCAGTTTTTTCAAGAGAAAAACTTTTATCTTTATCATTAAATCGTCAGGTTTAATAGGTGGATTTTTACAATTTAGTCGTATAACCTTCGACTTAGTATCCAGGATAAGCAGATGATTCCACATGTGCAGACCGTCACTAAGATTGGAAAAAAATGCAGGAATTAGTACGTACTTGGAAGAAACACATTCATTCACTTCATTCAAACCAAAAGTTAACGATAACACACATCTCTTTTTATGTCATCCAACTGCATAACTACTACTGTAGCTAAATATCTGATTTTATATGTGAAGCCTATATACTTTACATAAGAAAATAAAAATATCGATTTGATTTTCATAACATTTTTTTAAGATATCAACTGAGAATATTGAACAAACGCAAATACTCATACATAGCATTAAAAATAATTTCTAATTAGTTATAATAACAACCACCTATCTTTTAAATATGAAAATATTTACACGTTTTCATAAATTTACTAAACTAATTTTGAACAGATTAATCAATTTCTCAATTGATATTATCAACAAATGTTGTAGTAAATTATATTTTAAGTACTGTAGTTAGATAAAATTCACAGTTAGAAAAGAAGAAAGATAATTCTAAAATATGTAATATCTTAAATATAAAGAAATTGCGTAACTATCGAGTTTTTAAGTACCTGCTTATCTTTTTAATCATGAAAAGTGATAAAAATACTAACCTTCTGCAAATGGATCAACACGCTCTGGTGAAATAATCATCCGCCGCCTTTTTTGCCTATATTCATCTTCTCTGTCGGCAATCGTTGGTCGTCTTCTGTCCGCAAAGGGATCATAATCCTTTTCACTCTACAAATGTGGACAAACGTGTTTTATAATTTGTTACTACTGATCATGAAGTACGAAAAATACAAAAAATTTGATAGCAGTTTCTTACCTGTGCAACATCGTTGAGTAATGCAGCTGGAGCATTGAAACCCCTCTTGTTTGTACTAAATGTACTTGGTTCGTAATCTTCATCCTACAGATGAAAAAATAATATAAAGTCTGCGTATAACAAGTAGAAGGTAAACGTAAATTAATCCATGTATCTACTTACGTCAACTTCATCATTAGCTGCAATGGATGTGACGTAGCCATCAAACTTATTGTTCGTCCCATCGTAGATATCTTGATCATAGAATCCAGTTTTGCCTAGAGCTACCTGATCTTCTTCAACAGCATTAGCTTTTGCAGTTTTCTTCTTCTCCTGTATGTCTCGTATCTGCGCCTCAATATCTGGAACAGAAAATTGTTTGAGACATCCATTTTTTCAGATAAACCAACGATTGTCACAATGTTCAGGTTACGTTGCGAGGACTTGTTAACCTGATAGAATCGTCAGAAGCTCCGAATACAAGTACTTGGCTGACTTGCGATCTATCCAAGTCCAAGTCGAAATAAACAAAAAGTTCAAAAAGGTGCCGGGAAAACCCGAGAATCAAGTAATCGTAGCGTCAACGTAAGCACACATAAATTGCAGTAAGGGAATCAGGAAAACTTACCTTCTCGAGTTCTCGGTATCTGATCCATGTTTGCGTCTCGAGGACTGACGCCTCGTGCTCTGCACTTGTCGAAAACTGTGCAGGAATCGTATCACACTAAACAACTATTTCGGATGAGAAAACTGCGTTGAATTATTTCAAAGGGACGACTATTTGTTACTCATATACTTATACGATGCACGCGTTACAAGCACACTATTATATATACTGCTATTATACATATACATATATATATATATATGCTGCCATGTTTGCATTCGGCAGCGCCGCTAACGACAATTCAAAATATCAACGCGCATGCGCACTCTGACATCAGAATGCGGGAAAATTTGAATTCACGAGGAATTTGTAAAAATTTAATCCAAGCATCGTAAAAGCATCTTCGATAGTTTTCACTGCACTTAATTGCAAATTTTTTTTTGTATAATTTAATCATTAAAAAAATTGAAGTAAGTTCAAAACGGTGCTCGGTTCAACAACAAAAATAAAATATAATCCTCAGAATAAAAAAATAAAAAAAATTACAACAAAATCCATAATCGCACGCGCAGCGCACGTGATCTGCAAACGCATCAGATAAGAAGTACACGGAGCTTATGTTGAGAAACAAAGCTGAAGCTCCTTAATCAGGCACAGTAGCAAGCGGTAAAGAAACAAGAGCAGCGTAATGAAGACTCCTTTCTACTTGTCAATTCAGTCCTCGGAGAGCTGCACACGCGCGTTTATTTTTATCCCTGCGTTATCAACGGCACATTCATGCGCATAAGCCGCTGCTCCGCGTACCGGCCTACATGCGAACTCCACACACATTCAGAAAAAACGATATGTATATATATACACACACATATACTTATACACTCGCGGTGCCGATGATGGCCGCGACGGCGCAGTAAGCAGCGGCGCGTATGTGTCCCTCTCTTTCTCTCTACTCTACCTACTCGCGCACGACACGCTCTCTCGTCAGTTGTTTTGAGTCGGCAGCGCGGTGCACATTACGTGTCGCAGTTTACTTACGCAGTTCTACATATTCTTCCCCTCGCGCTCGCTATACCATCCTTGGCCATACACATATCCCGGCTCTTCGCATCTGCGCGAATTGTACAGTTCGAGTGATTGATCGATCGATCCAAGTATATACCTACAAGCAGAGGATAAGTTCGTGCAAAGCCGCGAGAAAAGGAGTGGAGAGCACGTTGTGCCCGATAATACATTCGGTCCTCGTTTCTTCCTCTTATTCTCTCTCGGCGCGGCAGATATAACCTCTCTTTAGCCTCGTCGCCGGAACGTGCGGGCTCTCTATACGCAATAACATCCGTTCGTGTGTGTGCGCGTGTGTGTGCACGGAGAGAGAGGAAAGGGTAACTGCGCAAAAATTCGCAGTTCCGAAAGCAGCATCGAGCGACGAACCGTTTTTTCTCTCCCCTCGCCGCGCATCATCGTAGAAGCGAGCACGCCTAGAGCAGCGAGAATCAGCTATATATAAGCGAGCTATCAGAGAAGCTTCGCGAGAAGCCGGAGGGAGCGGAGGAAGGGAAAGAAGGCACGAAGAGGCCGAACTTCGTGCCCGCGCTTCCTCTCGCTCTCTGTGCTTTCGACGTCGTCGTCCATCAGCGTCGTCGTCCAGCATCGCCGTCTTCGCTCTCTGGTTACATCATTGTTCGGCCACCATCGGGAATCCGCGAGTGCGCGAGTGTACTCGAGCTGCGCTGACTGTTAGCGGATAGCTCCAGGCACCAGCTGCACTGGTCGGGAAGGACACGGATATATCAGCATAGAAGAGAGAAAGAGAAGGGAGAACTCGGGAGGATGTCGCATCAGCGCGACACCGTCATACACCTCGTCGCCGGAGGGTGGGTTTCTCCTTCTTTTGTTTAGCTTCGCATCTAACCTCGTCGCTATATACACATCAGCCGTATATATATATATATATATATATATATATATATATATATATAACGATCGAGTTGTGGCTTCTCACGACCATCGCCGAGTTTTTCGGGGAGGCTACGTGCCGCTCGGAACGCCGTCCACGCGCGCTCTCCCGCACACCTGAGCCCCGTGCCTATGTATTATTTTCCTCTCCGGGATAATTATAAGGTAAACTCCGTCACAACAACAACAACAGCAGCAGAACCTGTAGCCACATGTATAGACATCAGCCGGTGTTGTTTACGTGCATTCTTCCGACGATCGTTATACATACGACTTGGCGCGTTGTACACGTGCATGCCGCCGATGTAAATATAGAATAAGCTAGCGATGCGCTATACGGTTTCCGCGGTGTAGGCGTGCGAAGCATGACACGCGATCGATCGCTCGCGGGGCTTTTGGCCGCGAATGTATGTGTATATAATTTCTAAAAGTCGTCTCGGCTGTTCGGAGAGAAAGCGCGAGCCGTTGAACGAACTTGGACGACCTTTCGAGAGCGCACGCCGACGGAACGTGAAGGCTTCGTGCGCGAGTGATATTTTCAAGAGAATTGTAAAAATTTCCGAAATAAGTAGGACAATCTCGATGCAAAATAAAAAGTGGATACTTCACGATTGGCGCGTGCTAAAATAGGCGTGTTGCCTCGGAGAAAAAATTTTCCACTCCGTCGTGTGGATGTATAAGAATTAGACGAAAGACAAGAGAGATAAACATTCTCTCCGAAATAGCATCGATTTTTATTCTTCTCCGACGAGTGTTCCGGTGCATTACCCTCTCGATCGACGCGTATTTTCAGAAGAAACTTCCGGGTAAAACAAGCCGCAGTAGTAGCCGGCATGCCGATGTGTCGCGCGTTATTACGCAACCTTACACTCGCGCGCACTAATGCCATCTGCGAATAGAACGAAAGTTTCTTTCTTCGCCGCTTCATTATCTATACTCTCGGAGTGCTTATCTTGGCGATTTTTTTTTTTTTTTTTTTTTTTTTATATCTGATGAAGAGTTTGTTGGTCTATTTCCTTTCGTCACACGGAATTTCTGAACGGCTGATGAATACGCCGATGAAACCTTGGCAATTTTTTTATATTCCAAAAAGCAGAGACGTGGTCAGGTCCGAAGTTTTTTTTCTCCTCTTTTCGTGCATATTTGTGCCGCGCGCGATAAATAAACATGAATTCGCGCGTTATTTCAGTGGCGGAGATAGCCGACTGATTGGCGCAATGAATTTTGTACGAAAATACGTATATCTATCTGTGTGTGCCTGATATATAGAGGGAGTTTGCGAGACTGGCTGAAATTTGACGCGAAAACGAGTTCGCTCACAGATGAGCAAGAAACTTGTTGATATTGACTTTTTTCTCTCTGTCTCTCGGGAATGCCTGCTCTCCGCGGACTGAAAAAACAAGTTCCGCTGCAGAAATTACAGGCATCCATAAGCGCAGTAGAAATAGAAACCAAAGACGTTTCATCGCCTAGTTTCCCTTCTTTTTTCCTAAAGCTACAACACTGACGGTTTCATTCACGCGCATAGACAGTCGCTTCGTCTCTCAAGCCGTCTTTGTCAACAAACCCTTGCCGCCGATTTTGTCGATACGCGTAGCGGCTTGGGTATTGCAAAAAAGATTTATTTATCTATGCAATACCAAATAATTTTGCGCAATTTTGAGCGCGCACGGCAGTAACCAAGCATGCGAGAGAGTGAAACGCTCTATGTAAACACGTTTTCCTTGGGTTGCAGGAAATTTTCATACACATTTTATTGAGCCAATGATTTATTTGTTTTATGAGTCGCTGACGCTATTAATAATCGTTTTACAAACGTAAAGACGGGCTTAATAATAAGTTGGCATCTCGGCTCGCTTATAACAAGTAAAAGATTTTACTGGCTACTCGGTAAAAGCTATGCTTCTTTTTCTCGCGGTACTGGTATATTACGTAATTCGAAATGTTTTTGAAAAGTCGGTATGGTTTGTGTATGATTCATTTGAAAAGCGATTGCGCGGTTCTAAAATTATAACACAAAATGAAACATTGTAAACGCATAAGGCGCGTTATTGTGCTACAAATAACAGATGCTATAGTTTTGAATTTAGAATACGGGTTTTCAATTTTGCTTCTAAAACTCCTGTCATCTTGGCCCTCGATGATTTTTTTTATTTCACAAAATTTACATTCAAGCTCAAAATAAAATATATTTATCTTCTCCACAGAGTTGCTGGAACTGTCGCGGCGATCGTAACATGTCCTCTTGAAGTAGTGAAGACTCGACTGCAGTCGTCCTCAGCAGGCTTCTATCCACCGATTAACAAGGAGTTGGCCTCCGGACATGTCACGTGTAAAACGGGTTACCCAAATCCCCAGCAGCGAAGAAGGCTGTGCACCGGCGAATCGAGAAGGTACATATTATGACTCACTTTATTTCTTCTTATATACGTTAAAACGTTATATAAATAACAGATATAAAAAAGCGTTTCCAAAAAAAAAGATGATATTCATAACTCAATTTTTCAATTCCAATTCATTTTCTCGATGGCGTTAAGATTATATATCAATGCTTATTTTGGTATTGCACAATTTGCAATCATTATCAATGTTTATGTACGCAAGATTCAGATTTAAAGTAGGACAAGTGCATGTAAAAGCGTTCTTCGAAGGCTAACGAAAATTCGATTTTTTTCCTCTTGTATAAAGCAAAAAACCTTCCTTTCAAAATTGTTAAGGATTTTTTAATGAAATAATTAGGGTTTTCTTTTCACTCAGATACTCCTTGGTAACGCTGTCACACTGCGCCGTATCACCTTCCCCAGGAGGTCGTCCACATCACATGCCAATGCCTCCAGGAATCATGCAGTGCCTGAGGCACATCGTCGAGCACGAGGGTCCGAAGGCCCTTTTCAAAGGTCTCGTACCAAACATCATAGGGGTCGCTCCGTCCAGGGCTATCTACTTTTGCACCTACTCACAAACCAAAAATTTCTTCAACACATGCCTACCTCCAGACAGTCCTCTTGTACATATGTGCTCCGCGTCTTGTGCAGGTCAGTAAACTCTTTGTTTTTTTTTTTTTTTTTAATATAATTTTAAATTTTCCTTGCAAGAAAAATACGAGGAAAAATTGAGCGGTTATTACAAATAAACTTTATTCAATTATTCATGAATGATGTACGAGTATCGTACATCGCAAAAGGTATGAGTTAAGAACGACCTATGCGTTAATTACTCGATGGTTTTGCGTGATCATCGTAATAAATATTAACAATAATTGCGGTACCTTACTTTGCAGTGGAACTTTAAATGGATCGTAACACGACGTAAAACATTTGCTAATCACAATTAGCGACATACGTATAATGCTCTGTACTTACACAAGGAAAGTTTTTTCGCGGACACGCCGTCTACTAGTGGTTCGATAAATACCGGAGCATTTCATTATTGAAAATTCAATCATCCTGAGGACTATTGTAAATGTAATCACCTACTGTTTGTCATCGATCTTTGTTTATCGAAATGACTTGTCCAGATGACGCGTCGCTAGCGTTCATATTACAATCTAATTTCGCATCGCCCGGTTCAAATTTGCGGCAATTACGTCATCGCGCAGAGTATAAGTGCATCATCAGTTGGATCTTTTCCAAAAATCAAGCTTCAAAGTTTTATCGCCAAGAGAAATGTACAACGTAAACGTCAATAAGATAATTTCAACTCGTGGCTCAAGTACTTTAACGCAACAGTTTCTACAATTTTTATACGTTTAAAAAAATATACAATCTCCAATCGTTTGGTTTACGTTGCGAGCGTTAACTCGATATCTCGTCCACGGCGTAAAATTCCGGTATTCTCAGCGCACACAGAAAAATCAGGCTAAATTAGTAACTCGCCGTTTAATCAGCTCTCTTTGCAGGAAAAATTCTCACAAAGCATCTAAAATGTTAACAACAAAGCACTCGCAGCTGCTTCATTCAATAACCAATAAGATAACCGGCGCGATAAGTGAATTACAAATACAAATCTATCATCGCGCGACTGTAGTCATCGTAGCTCATAGACATCCCCGAAAAAACGAGAGTCCAAACTACACATGGGGAACGATCATCACGAGTTTCGTATCGCTGTGTGCGCATTTCAGCTCCAAAGTCCGCGGCGGACAAATTTCTCCGACTGCACAGTCCCATTCATCGACAGAAGTGCAAGTGCGCGAGAAAGAAAGGACTGAAAATAGAGGGGCACACGGACTACGCGTTGTTATTAATAGTTTCCGCAATCGGGAATTATGCGAGTGATAAGAGTCGATAAGCTCGGGTCGTCTCGCGCTTCACTACATCGCCGTCGACAGTTGCTCGTTATCTCGCCCCTATACACAAGCACCTCGACTGTCCGATCAGAAAAGAGAAGCGCATTCCGGCTACGCGGGGAGCCAAATTCGTGAGAGACGGAGAGGGAGAAAACGTCCACGGGTGCACTCTGATCTCTATATCCACTCGTCCTATCGTACGCTTCCCGGCTTTTGCGTCGTATTACCGTGTGTTATATATATATATGTTTGTATGTTTTCGCAGATCGAGCGCGCGCCGGCAACGCCGGCGGAATTTTTTCGTCGAAGCCCTAACGAACTTCTTGTTTTTATTTTTGCGACTTTGTTTTCCTACTGCCTCGAGGGGTAAGAAGGGTATCGCAGCCATATGGTGCGCGCTATATAGGACCATAAGTGCGTCATAGCCGAGTTGAGTCGAATCGTGCAGCTAAGCTGAATAAGCTCCGAGCTTTTGACGCAAAATAAACCAAGTCGGATTAGTGGACGTGCTATAAATTAATTTTCGCGATTTTATCGTCGAGACTGCGCTCTGCCTGTTTGTTTGGTTTTCGATGATGAACGGGGTTTCACCGCGTGTGAGATTCGCTATTGCGTTTATTATTTTAATTATACTTTGCAGGTTTAAAGAAATAATATCGAGATCATAAAAATCAAATCAACTGAAAATGTTAATTCGATTTTTATCGCTTTTTAATTATACAATAAAAGACGTAGGAATTAGAGACGAAACAAGGTAACTTTGAGCAGAATCAGAAATTTCCGTGGCGCAAGAAGACTACCGTTAGTTCTCTTTTTTATCAGAAAGCTTTATTCGTGTGAGAATGCGTATAGTCCCCCGCGAAGAAGACACGTTGAGCAATCGGCTTCGTAAATAAAACTTGGCAAACAATCGTCAATCGGACATGGACAATCCCACTGAAGTACAATAACAAATCACGAGGGAATTTTTTCCAGCGGCCGGATAACGCGTTTGATTCGTGCATCAATTGCACGTTATTTTTCAAAAGCATTTCGCGTTTCCTGCGGTATTCCTTCATTATGCGACAAAATGCACCTACTCAGCCGGTACAACATGGCGTGTTTGAGAATCTCGGAAGTTTGTTATTTAAGCAAAAATGAGAATCCAGCTCACATTACATAATAGCGTGTCATTCGATTTGAAATTCAAATTCTTTCAAACGAGCGATACGTATAAAAGCGGAATACCTTCGATAATGGATTGGGTAATGCCGAGATTTCAAGTTGATTGAAACAGTTGCATGTACGCTTTTAGTAACTCGTGCCTTTCTCTGCTTGTCTCAATGCGTTTTAAACACTTTGGCGTATTTCACGACCAAATTAACGTCTGTTTATTTTTTTAGGCGAAATTGGTATTATTAATAGTGCAGATCCCGAATAGTCATGAAACACAAAACCGTTTTGGACCGGCCTTTTTCCCACGACTATTTCAACTTTCTGGCTCTCGAGCTAAGATAGGTGTCGCATAGGCAATTCTTTTATTTTCTTATTGCCTCTATCCGCGCACCCATGCCAAAGTGTCTTTTCTTGGGCTTGCACTGCCCAAATTATTTGGAATTCTAAAATTAATCATCATGTCAATTTCAAGCTGAAGTCTGCATATTCAACGCTTTTTTAAAAACTGTTATCCTCTATATTACAGATAGTAAAATCACGTTTCAGTATCATAAATTAAAGCCACAACGTTTCGCTGAAACAAGAAAAATTGTCGATATCGCTATCGTCAAAACCTCCACACTTAGTAGAATTCACCGACGCAGCCAGTCGTTCGTCAGCACACAGCCAATTCAGCGAAACATATAGTATCGAGCTACAGCAATGAAGAGAAAAATCACGACATCCCCGCGAACGCTCATCAATGATTTCGCAATCCTGTCGATACATGATATACCACTGCACAGCTTTATGCGCCAACGAAGCAAAAAGCCCCTTTTCCGGCATGTAACGAACACGTCTCTTTGTCGCGGGAATAGGAAAGAACGAGACACGCGGCGGAGTAGGAGGATCGCGCGAGGCTCGTTATCTCGCGAGCGAACACGAGGCGATAACGTGGCTCGTCGAAAAGACTCAGCAGACTTGAGCTCTGACCTCGAGCAGCGCGTCTCGTTCCGTCACTGTCTTCGTTGCCGCCGCTTCTTCGCGGGGGAGCCGCTCTGCGTACACTCGTTTTATGTACTTACGCGACGCTCGTGCAACACACATGTGCTTCGACTCGAGCTCGACGATTGCCTTCTATCTTTCATTGATTTAGCGTGTTTATGCGCGGCATTCTGGCTCTCGGATGATCCGTGGATCGATTGCGTAGATTCTTGGATTTCGTTTTATTTTTTTTATGTACTCGTGATTTGTGGAAAACTCGTAAGCAGTAGCGTGATGAGCCGTCGGACCGTAAAACCAGTGTCTTGTGCGTGGATTACCAGTTAACCGAGTGTTTGAGATGTAATGAGATTAGGGTATTACATTGTTTACGGATAAATAAAGCAGTGTGTTGATTATGCTTGTGATCGAAACGATGTTTATTTGATCGCTTCTTAATTTGTGGAGTCGTTGGCAGGAATTGAAATGTGCGAGATTTGTGCGTTATCTGTTTACAAAATTGATCTCTTTTTTGACCAATTATCAATTTTCAGTTGTACGAAATTTACGTTATTAGATTAGTAATATTCATCGTTCAAAACTGATTTCATTAATACAAAAGTAAAAGTTGTATTAATCTTGGCAGCAAATTATCGCAATAAATTTCTCACTCAAGGCTGAAAATGTCAAACTCGAGCAATTTCTTGCTGTATCTACAGCTCGACAAAATTGCTTAGATACTATCACAGCTTGATACGTCTGCGTCAACGACAAAATAGCTCAAGTACATTGTTGTGACGAGATGACGCGGATACTTTGGTACTGCGGACTTTTTTTATCTAACCCGACGCCCCCAATTGAGTTGGCCATTATTATCGGTATTCGTCTCGGTTATGATCGACTTCGCGTTTCTTATAACACGATTAACTTTTTTTCACGACGACTGAAAATTAGTTGCGCTTATTCAACGTGGTCGTTCAGCTGCCGAAGTAAACGTGGCAGACGTATTCCAATGCGATCTAGCGAATAAAATTATTTCTTCGCGCTATAAAAAGCCGCGATGAGTCAACTTGATTGCATGCCGTGCAGTGGATATTGTTCGGATTTAGGAGAACGTTTATATTTGACTGGAGCGCACGAATTCGTTAGTCTCTCCAGCCGGAAAGACGTTGATAATATTTATTATTACGTTCTCGTTCGGATAATCGTCATACAGGCAGCTGCTCGGCACATACGGGTGCAATGTACACGTGATAATGAATTAAAAGCGTTATTTTATAAATATATTTTTACTCCGAGTGCTTTCACACTTTATCTATATCGAGATGATAATTACAAGCCAAAACAAGAGACAGTGTTTTTGCGCACTAGCACAGAAAAAAGGATAAGGATACCGTGACACTGTGCTTCTGGAACTTTTTAATATTCACGCATACGTAGTCTCGTGGTAAGGAAAAGTAAACGCCTGATGCCAACAGATCTTCGATACCTTGAGCACAACGATTGCATGCTGTTGGTCACGTAGGCACCTTAACGATGCGCCCTATTTTTCGAATCTCGTGTTTTACACGCCGAACCGTTGAAATTAAAAATAAATCAAAGCAAGATTTTTTATATTTATGAGCGTATAGTATAAAAATAGCTGGTAATCATCGATTCGTGTGCTTCGACTGGAAAATGTACTCTCTCGTCATTTAGACAACCGAGTATAAATTTATCAAGTCGCTACAGATAGAAATAGAATTAAAATCCAATGTGGGTCAAGCTGTGTATTTTGCGCGCGGTTTTGGTCACAATGTTGTCATTAAATTATGAACAAATAAGAAGTATCAGATCGAGAAAATTCTTTATTTCCGTGCACCTTCACCTTCGTCGACTTATACAAGGCATCTCGCATCGAAAACCACACGTTTGCTCACGCACACTTCCAGTTCGGTACACGTTTCGAGCCTCCGGCGAACTAACATCGGCTTTAATTAAACTCCAAAGCCTCGCGATCCAGAAAATTACGTAGCGCCGCCTCTGGACACACGAGGAAGAAAAACAAGTCAGCCCATCATCGACAGCGCAAGCGACGCATCAGCGATGAATGAGAAGGAGGACACGCGCGTGTTGTATCTCTTTCGGCCCGCGTAATCCACTATATAGTATACAGCAGCGCACGCGGCGGCCGGAGAGTGATTGCGTTTATTTTTAGCCTATAGATGAACAGGCAAGAGAGTGAGTGTGTGAGAGAGAGAGAGAGAGAGAGAGAGAGAGAGAGAGAGAGAGAGAGAG
>QLSS01000003.1:1376250-1398696 GCA_024372645.1 Trichomalopsis sarcophagae
GAGAGAGAGAGAGAGAGAGAGAGAGAGAGAGAGAGAGAGAGAGAGAGGAAAGAACCGACGTGTTTACGAAGCAAGCGCGGACTAACGATCGTACGTCCTTGAAAGCCGGTGATACTTCATTAACGTAGGTCGCAAGCTTGCGCGCGACGCCGTTTCTCCGATGAGATGATGACCGCTGCGGAGAGGAGGAAATTCGATCGAATGTCGATAGGTGTAACCGTATGAGAATTGCAGCTGCTGAGTGCAGGCAAGGAAATTTTCCAGCGGTCGATCGCTCTTCAAGCGTGACTAACTCGGTTGTTGAATCTTTTACTTACGAAATCGTTAAACGAGACAATATTGACGATACTTTTAAATCCTGGCATTTCGTTGGGATTATTCCTTGTCGCGAAAGTTCAGTCTAATTTTTCGCCAGCAAAACGATCTCCTCTGCGTAATCAAACAATTAGAATTGGTGTCGAGACTCGCCGGAGGCGTCAGTCTGGTTTACAGCAAAATTGACATCTTCGCATGCAGCTCGCGAGACTCCCCCAATTACATTGTTAATTCCGAATGTCGTGCATCCAGGCTTAAATGCTCTCTCGCGAAAACAGTTTTCGCTTATGCTCTAAGAATAGCCTCGCGAGTGCAGCATCACGGGCTCTGCTGTACTCTTTGCCGACAATTTGTTCTAGTTCGCTCGTTAGTTTTTTATGTTGACCAAAAACGATGCTCCAATTTTGTCATTCTTTAAACAGCTTTGATTGAGTCGTTAATCGAATAACGTTCGATCATTTCGACAGTACAACGAATTTGTTGTTTTCCAAGAAACCGCATGGACACGTTTCGAGTAAAAATAGAATCCTATCAACAGTCGAAACTCGTTATTCAGAATTCCATCTACCTTATATATATATATATATATATATATATATATTTCCGCTCAAAATAACGACCCGCGCAAAAATGAATCACGTTCTTGAAACTGCAGAAACTGCACGAAAACACAAGGAGAAGCGTTTTGCAACTCACTTCCAGTCCTCCCACTCTTTGTTTACCAACTATAAAGAATCCGTATAGGTAAGCTATCCTATATCCGGCTGAAAAACGCATACATAAACACGACACGAGCTGCCTGTGTCGCGTTGAATTGCGCGCTATCTTTTCTTCCCCACCGACCGCAGGGGAGGGTTTCCCCGAGCTTTTTACGCGGCGCAAATCGCGAGCGAACGACATTGCACGGCCGTGGCATAGAATGAGGTCAACGCGCAGTAGATATCAATTTTCGTCTTATATATATATGTCGAGCTCGAGATCTTGAGACTGCGACGCTCTTTGTTTATCGCGTGTATAATATGCGATGTACGCTGCGCTGCAAAATATTATGGATGTACGCTCTTTCGGTTTTTCGACGCAGAGACTGCAGCACTCGAGCGCGTATTGGATTTCTCGCGATGACGCGTATTGTATAGCGGACGATCGTCTGACGAAGGCGCGCGAGAATTATGTTTGCATTCCTTTTTCCCCTTGCTGAAAGGAAACGTTTGAAAAAACGCGTAATTCAATCGAGGAGTTTGTATAGCGTAAAAAGCGAGGAAAATTTGATAACTCTCGAGCTGGTATAGCAGGAGCAATTAATCGAAGGCTGATAAGCACACAAAGAATCCCCTGCAAACAAATTATCGTTTCCCCCACAAACTTTCTTATCGCCGTGTCAAATTGATCATCGGTCGGCCGGTGGCTCGATGCATCGATCTGATCGATCATTCGGCTACGTCTGGTTATGTCCCCCCGATTGCCTGGCGCCTCGGCTTAGATAAGCTCCTCGTTATCATCTCGACTCGAGGCGAGCGTTACGCTGTATATAACATAACGTATACAACTTGTTACGACGGACAATGATTGGTATGTCCTAGTCCTCGGATTGCGCAAACAAAGATGCTTCCCTTTTCTTCTCGAATTTATCGATGGAATTGGGTTGTTCATAACTGAGGGAATGTCGCGACGGTTTATGGCTGTTTTTCATTGAGTACATGCCTGTTAAATCGAGTAATTGCGACATTATTAGTGTGCACTGTTGCTTGAAAGAGTTTTTGTCGACTTGGCGAACTGGAAATTGAAAGTTGAATAATGAATATTGAATCGCGGTTGAAAATTATTATTATTTCGAGATGAATGACGCAAAGTTGTGTATTGCTGCTCGAGTTTCGATTTCATCGTTCGGAAATTTTCCTGTATTTTTGAAATATAGGATAGAAGTTCGTACAATTTTGGCTGAATATTCGCGAGCTATGTCTATGCACAACAACTAGATTGCTTACGTTAGATTTAAAAAATGTATATAATACATTGATTTATCAGAGAGCTCGCGTTCTATTAAAAAACGAACGACACTGATAAAACTATCGAAAGCTAGAACATTCTTTCCCTCGAAAGTCGTAAGATGCGAGTATTCTACTACCATAGATATCCTATCGTGGCATATTCAATTTTTCAACGGTCGCCTATCAACTTTGGCGCTAAAGTTAGATTTGCAATTGCGCACATAACCGCGCGCGGGTTCATCGAAATATGTCAACAAAATAATATCTTCAGCTGCGCGTTGAAACTGTTTTCAAACAAAGAACATCTCATACGCGATAATCGAGTCGACGTATGCAAAAATTCCTACAAATTACACGGATTCGTCAGGCGCAAACCAAAACAACGAAACTTTTCCCGCTACAAACAAGCGAAATCGATATACTCTCAACAAATTAAATCCTCTCGATGCAAATTATTTTACGCCTGCACAAGGAACGATCGAGAACCGATGCGCTTTGAGGGCGCCTATGTGTGTAAGAATATAGAAAAAAAAAATACAAACGTTACAGCTCACAAAGCATTGTTTCGCCTAATGAAACGAAGGTTTCCACGCGCGCAATTAGCCTGTCAAGGAAAACGACTTTTCTCGCGAAGTCGTAGTATAGGCGCGCGCATCAAAACCACCTGCGCGAGCGGTGCACTCGAGCAACGAACTCTTTGGTGATGATCAAAACAAGCGCTATAGCCGCAAGCGCGAATTCAATACTACTAACTGCGCGGCTTCCTTCAACGGCGCATAAAGCCGACAAATGCGGGGATAGATTATACATTGTGTGTGTGTATGCGCAGCTATTCGAATCGACCGTCCGATGAGTGCATGCATACTTGCATGTGCGACTAGATGCGGAATAAAGTATGTTTGTAGGAAGTTGACGGTACGGCCGAAGGCTAAAAATAGACGCGAACAGGTTCGCGACTTTTTACCTTGAATAAGTTTCTTTTCTGCTCTTTTATCTATTTTGTGTCGTGGAGCTTCATTTTTTTTTCTCTTTAATTGCTCTCAAATTTTCTAAGCGGAAAATAATCTCGATGTATACCCAATAGGTTCTCAAAACGTATAACCATACGAGATGTACGATTTGTTTACTACGGTGTGTTTCACACGGAAAATTCTTTGCATCCAAAGTAGCCTTACCTCACAGATCCGCGCATGATATGAATAATACTCGCGCGCGCATGACGGGGAAAACAAAAATTATGCTGATCCGTGTAACAGGAGAGTTATATACGAATGCACTCGAAGCTTATTGCGCATCGAAAAAATCGTTCTCGCTATAAGAAGACACGCGAGTCGTAGCTTTTTTTCTCTCTCGTCGCGAGAGCGTTTTTCAATACCTGCTATAAACAAGCGATACGAAGCAAAAATCTCGCATTAAGAGCAAAGTGCGGTCGACTGAGCCACCCCCCGATGCGCCTCTGACCCACTTACCCACCCGCATCGCAGAGGAAATTTCGCGAAACTATTACCGTTCTGTATAGGGATACGGTTGTAAATATAAATAAACCACCGCGCGACATTGATTTTCGTCGTTTGCGTTTCGAAGATAGAGTAGCCCATGCCAACTTTTGTGCGCTTTCAGAATTTTCGAGATGGAAATCGACACTATTTCTAGGTTACGCGACGCAGGTGCTTGACCCTCTCGTGCTACTTGTGCTCAGAGTTCAGAGCGAGCGATCATCGCGTATAATAATACGATTGCAATTGTTGCTACCGCGTGGATGGAAAATCACCGCACATTTTTAATTCAATAACCTTTGGTTCAAACCTGCCAAGTATAATTTAATCTTCGACTCTCTCCACTGACTAAAACATTATAAACCATCCTTGGTGCGACAATCGCGAAAGAGCATCAGCAGCAGCAGCAGTTGCACACGCGTCTAGACGCTCTTGTGCAACTCTTCGGCGTCGCCGATTGTTAATACAGTGAGTAATTGAATTTGCTATGAGATGTGCGCACGTGAGCGGGCCAAATGTGTCAGGCAGCATGTGCTGCGCTATCTTTCACTATATAGACAGAGCCCCCCGTGCGCGTGTGTGAGAGAGAGAGAGAGAGAGAGAGAGAGGACGATGCCCCGGGTCTTCTCGAAACTGGGTCAGCTGTGTGCTTTTGTCGAGCTTTTTTCTCCGCGATGCGCGGGTAATGGACAAGGTCGCACCTGGAGAGAAAGTTGCATCGAGAGACAGCGATTATATGCGTTGGGTGGATGTGTGTTTATGTTTTCAATCGTTGCGCAACTCGCCGGTTATAAAAGTTGTTCCGAGAGCGCGCGATGTGTATAGATACATTATGTGTTTACATCCTCGGTATAAGCGCACAATTCAATTCTTATCTCCCTTTCTCGACGATGCACTCGTAATCGATACATCCTCGCTTTTTAATACAAATTTTATCTAATATACTCGAAAAATCTTATCGAAGCTATCTCGACGATCGTAGAAATACCTTAGCATATATTTTTAGATACTACGTACAGAGAAAATTGATCAACCGGACGAATTGTGAAAGACTTTGTTTTGATCGTTTCAGGCTTCGTCTCGTGCACGGCAACGAACCCGATTTGGTTCGTCAAAACGAGGCTGCAGCTTAATCACCACACGAATCAAACCGGCGCGCTCGAATGCATCCGAAGGGTATACCAGCAGTCGGTAAGCGAGACAATTTTTATCATTATATTATGCATGCGTTTTTCTATATAAATAGAAGCAAAGGAAGTGCGCGTAGGGACACTGGATAGCGCGAGAAAAACAGGAAATTTCGCAATCTTGATGATAGAGAGAGATTGTGTGTGTGTGTGTGCGTTGGGCTATACAGACGCGAAAGTCCAACCTGCGCGTAAAAACCGGTTTTCAGCGTCGTAACGATAAATCGGCTATTCTTGGATTAGACAACCGATGCAAACGTCCCACATTCGAGAAGGTAAACACTGTACGACGAAAGGTTCGTTGATACCAAAATGATCGAAGAGACGCGGATTAAAAACACGGCGCTTGTTTTTTCCATCCGTTTCGAAGTCGAGTTACTTCGTTGGCACGGAGCCGCGGGAAGCTTCTAAATCGAGATTTGCAAACTGCAAATAGCAAGTCGCGGCTTAAAATTAAAATAATCGCGAAAACACTGAGTTTAGTAAACAAGCGGGTTTATGTCGCGCACTCCTGGGAATTTGATTCTCATTAAGACTCGCGCACGGGATTCGCGCTTGGAAAGATAAGACAAAGTTTTACGCTATTTCGCACCTCTTTTGTGCGACTCTGTGTAATAAAATAAATGCGCGATGACAGAGGCAGTTTCTAAGAATAAATCTACGCAAAGGGATATTTTTTTTTAGCGAAAGCTCTGCGTGAATGGGGTATTATGTTCAAAGAAGCCGTGAGCGGATGGTGGCAGTTATTTTTGCCGATCAATGGGGAGAGGGATTATCCGGTCACTGTATAGGACGTCCAGAGGCTGTTACCGTTGATGCTTCGAGTCAGGGAGTCAATTTGAGTCCATTAAGAACGTCTGAAGCGATTTAACTTCGATCGAAAATCGTTACGAGTTTCTGCGACTTTCACACGCGCATCGTCGATCTTAGCCGTAGCGGAAAATTTTACCTTTTCAGTATTATCGCTAATTTTTCATATTCTCCACAGGGAATCATGGGCTTCTACAAGGGCATCGTCGCCTCATACTTCGGCATCAGCGAGACTGTAGTGCATTTCGTCATCTACGAAGCGATCAAGGCCTGGCTGATCACGAATCGTGCGCGAATGCCGTCGCCCGACAACAATTCCAAAACGTCGCGCGACTTCGTCGAGTTCATGGTCGCCGGCGCCCTCTCCAAGACCGTCGCATCCTGCATCGCCTATCCACATGGTAATGTCCTCTGTTGTACAGCGATCCGATCTTGCGAGACCGATACACACATTTATAGAAAAGAAGCATTTGGAGTGTCTGCAGTTGAAATTAGAATAACCGTTGCATTAACAGTTTGAAATTATTTATGTGTATAACAGCCAAAAATGAGATTTTACGACAACCTGAACAGTGATCTCCGCGCGGTTATAACTGAAAATGGGCCAAGTCATGAATATTTCGCACTAACCGACCGAATGTTCTTCCGTGGTTCCGTTAAACTTTTACGAGAAGCTTCTCGAGATATAAAAAGCTCGGGCGACTGGGACGCATGTAAAGTCAAGCTCATTGAAATATTGATTTTACTTTGTAAGATGCTTTACTTGCAATATGTAGTACTTTGTCAGCGAAGTAGAGATTATTTTAGCGCCTCATCGATTGGCTTTCAATCGATGTTCATTGCAAGGCGCCGAATCGTTTTGTCAAAATTACGAAACATAAAAAACAATTGGTCATTGGAAGCAATAACACGAACGGTCGAACTTATGCCGTATGTAAAGAGCGCTCGTCATATTGCCATAATCACCTCTTTTACGGCAAACGAACTTAACTTACGAGTAGTAAAAAGCTACCGACATGAAATTATGTACAAACAAAGTCGTTAAAGACAGGGGCAATCACAAAAGAGCCTCGGGTATAAAAAGACCATCGCTCTCGCATAGGCGTCTCGCCGCACCGAATTCACTCAGGACAATCGCCTTCGTGCCAATTCTTAACAGCCGGTTCTTAAATTCGGTCCAATTCTCTAACCTTCCATTTTGGTCGATGTCCAAAGCCCCTCGTTCGCTTATTGCGCAAGACGCACGAACCCGTTCATTGTACATACAATGTGTCGGCAGAACGCGGAGACATTTGGACGTCAGAGATTTATTATCGGTTTCGCGTCGTATGCCCGCGTTTCTCTGATTTGATGAAGAGCTTTACGCAAATTGAATTGATATCCGGTCACCTACTCAGAACATGAATTTCTTATTGTAATTGAATTCATGCGACTTGGCCTTGCATTTGCTATCTAAGTAGGTTACTTGTTAACCACTTATTGCAATTTCCAGATAAATGGTTTTATTGTGATAGTATCTCTTCGAGTAGTTTAGAGATTCAGTATCGCTATAAATTAACGGTGTAGTTTTCTTTTATATTTACAACCCGTAGCGGTGATTTATGATCCAGTAAAGTGAAAATGAGAAATTACGATTTTTCATCATGTCACTGAAATATTACGACTAAAAAATGATTATAAGCTTAACACAAATAATACGAAATATCACAACACTTGTAAAGGCTGACAGGGTGAAAGAAGAAAAAGAAATTAATCTTTGAATGACGAAGACTGATTGATTTATTGAAATGCGATGTTATCTCTTGTCGATGCCGTTCCATACACACCTTTAGTCTCTTTTATCATTATTAACGCGAAACCAGAGCAGTTTGTACAAGTATAAGAGGCGTGAGCGAGCTCTTTACGATGAAAACACGTTTTCTGCATTACAATTACGGAGGCGCTTGATTTACATAGATTATCGAGGCGTTAACGGCGCGATATGCGACTCTGTTTTGACGGTGAGAGATATTGTTCTTTGGTCTTTAATTGTGCGTGTTATCATTCGTTGCAATAAGCCATATCGTCACGCAATCGCCTTATCAAAAATTCGCACAACTTCGCGTGCTGTGCACGTGATACAAACTTTGTGAATTCCTTTCTCTGGAGTGAAAAAAACGGTGGTTTCCTCGACAATTGCCTCCCTTTAATTTTGCCAATGTGTTTTATGAACTTTATTAACAACTAACAAATAAATTTATTTTACAGAGGTGGTGCGAACACGACTTCGTGAAGAGGGCAACAAGTATACCGGTTTCTGGCAGACCACGAATACAATATGGAAAGAAGAAGGTCATCGTGGCCTGTACCGCGGACTCGCTACGCAGCTAGTTCGACAGATACCCAACACCGCTATCATGATGGCCACCTACGAGGCAGTAGTTTACATGCTGACCAATCAGTTTGAGCACGCAGCGAACAACAACAGCAGCTCGATTCAGAACACGCAGTTCTACTCCGACTCGAAAAATAAACGCGAGCTCGCCTAGGGATTGCTAACGGCCCCAGAACAATAAGGAGGGCCGTGCTCGAATCGAAGACAATTTACGATAGCGTTTAACGACCGTTTGAGGCTTTCGATTGAACAGCTCGACGAATGATTGTAAATGCGAATATTCTGTTACCTTAAAGTTTTGAAATTTGATATTAGGCTAATTATAATTTTAAGATTTATGGTTTCGGCTGCATTTTTTGCACGTAAATTTACCATTGTTTTTCGAGGAGTTCAACTCGGAACATCGGGACCGTCCCACTAGCGCGAACGAAGTATTGTGTGACTTGATGCCGGGAGCTCGAATATCCCGCGCTAGGTCAGCCACCCTTTTAGATGGAGTAACGAATCACTAGCTGCGCGCGCAACGCGCGCCACTTTTTGAATCTTAAATTTCTTCCAGACTTATTTTAAATTATTAGATTTTACGAAATCGTGTATAATGCACCCGATTCCAAAAGTATGTATCGGTCGAACGTAAAGCTTTAAAAAAAGTGCTTTTGAAATTACATAGATTTTTTACCCTGTTGATACTTGCGTTCGTGTTAAGCGTCATTTTTGCACTTCGACGAGTACGGATTTCTCAGCGCTGTTATTATACTTCGTTTATATTACACAAATGATAGTTTTTGTTCGTTTTTTGTATAGAAAGGACGATCGGTAAATCCTGTAAATATGTGATAGTCGTTAGGCGGTAGAATCTACTCGTAGATTCTTAGTCTTTACATTTCTTGGAGACGTAACGACATGTTGTATATATTGTTCTACTTCGATCAAACGAGTGAGATGGAGAGAATATTTAAGTATTAATTATGTGGTTTATGAATCCCGTCATTATTTTCATTTTTTTCTTAGCATTGCTCGATCGGCGGACTGATCGATGCAAGAAGATGCGATGGGAATGGCATACTTCTGTGATTTTAGCTTAGCTCGAGACCCTGTGCAAAAATCTGTTACATTATTTGGGCATACACATGTATACATTTTTGTTCGCAGCTAAAACGCACATTTCTGAAATGTAAATATAGAAACGAAATTGAAGAATTATACATGGAAAGAGTGAGCGTCGAGGAATGTGTGAGAGAGTAATTATGTTCGCGAAAGACTGAATTTAATTTTAGAGTACTTATGTCGTACTGCGTACGTCTAGTGAACGGACGGAAAAGAGGAAGATTAAAAATCAAATTCAGATGCGGGAGAATAATTATTTGTACTTTGTTGACATCTTTAAATTATCTTTCTTTATCATACAGAATATTACGTTTGAATTTTTTATTGAGACAAGAATTTGATGCTGTTTAAGATATTGATGAAGAAGATGTTTTTGAAACGAGACATACTATTGATTTAGAAAGCAGGCATTACCGTTGTTATAATGTTTGTCGTGCTTTTTTGTAGATTTCTCAGAAAACAATGCTAGTTATATATTGAGCGCAGTAATTCAGTGCTGCGTTTAAAATTTATAAATGGAGCATTGAATTGATTTAAGGAGTTTCTCGACTGCAGAAACAACACCATGATTTAAGTATCGATGTTGTTGCACATTGCGTAAATAAAGTCAAATATTTAATAAGCTTTCAATGCAGTGCTTTCTTACATTATAGATGATAAATGAACCAAAAAGTCAATCATATACTATCTTGTAGAAAGACATTAGCAACAACTTAAAGGAAGAATTCGAGAAAAAAGTTTTCAATTGCGTCGAGAAACGATGTTCCTACATGTATTAAAGCCTATGTAAACTTGTACACATTAACTTCCCCTGTTGTAATATTTAAAGATATTAAAAATGCATTGACAAAACTCTGGCGTTTTTCATTACTGTTGTCCCCTATGCATCCTTAATATTTATTATTCAAAGTGGCTCCGATAATGTCGGATCTGATGACTAAAATATCCGACATTACAATACAGCTTATAATATTCGTCTTTAATTAATTTTTCAACTAATTTTGAAATTTCATTTTTTGGATTATTTAATTTCAACGAAAGCAATCAAGTCTAATAACTTTTCTCTATTTCTACTAATCCGCTTCTCATATCAGCTTCGCGTATCTCAACGAAAAAAGACGAAATATTCTAAGCATTAGAAGAAGAAGAAAAATTACGTGAGTAATGAACATCAACAGTGCTAGTCTAGCACAATACAGGAACGCCATATCGCACTAGTAATAAAAGAGAACGACGTACTCCCGACTTATCTTCCTCGGATTATCTGACAACTTTTAGTTTTGAGAAATTTAAGAGGTCCGTTAAAGTAACGTATTTCTTCGAGATAAGCTACACACGCTGCTAATTCGAGTAAAACACGATTCCCGAAATTATTGCCGCAGGTGAGGAAATCGCAGTGTCGAATCAATATTTTTACTCCACTCGGTGAAAATGCACGAGATCAGAGTTTCCCATCAGGAACGTATCGTATGTATATTCAAGAATCTTGAAGGTAATAAAGGCCTTGGCGGAAGCTCCGCACGCGCGAGCTTTACAAGTCCCAGGCGCAGGTATTTGAATACCGCGCGTTATTATTCCGCATGGGGTTCTGTTACATTTCCGAGTTAATCTCTTGACTGCGTAATAAGATTTTCCAGAACGCATCGGATTCATTATGAATAAATAACTCGTATATTTTATTTTATAAAATGTTGATTTATTATAAATGAACATCGAAAATAATCAATCGAAATATACCGAGATTCAAAACTCGGCCCTGTCACTCACTTCTGTCCTACTTAATTAATCGTAGTTGACATCTTCGTCCTTGATTTCCACGCTGATCGGTGTGCTCACCGATTTGGCGGGTCTCATCGGTTGAATCCTCGAAGGCCAGGTCTCGTCCCTTAAAATCTTGACCGGTTTCCTGCTACTCCTCGTCTTCCTTCTCCGATTCCCGATGGCGTAGCGCCTATTCTTCTCCTCGTACTCGTCGTCGGTGAGGAACTCGTCGTAGGCCCTTGGTTTGCGAGGTCTTCCGGCCTTCCTCTTGGATTTGCAGCCGATCTGCAGATCCTCGTCGTCCAGCACCTCCAGCCGGACCATCGGCTGAAGCCTCGTGGACCTGCGACAGGAGGTCTCGACGTTCCTTCTCTGCTTGTCCGCGAGGTCATCGTCGCTGCTGGTTATGGAACTGCCCACGAGGTTTCCGGAGTCGTTGCCGATCGACGGATTGTCGACGTCCACAACGTCGTCCACCGGCTCGACTTTTATACGATCCGCCGATGTGAACGAGTCTTTAGCCGGGGCGGGGGAAGTGTCGGGTTCCCTTCGCGCCTTATCTCTGGATTCCTCGGCTCTTCGCTGACGCGACGGCTCGGCTACTGCGTCGACTTTGTCGCGACATCTCGATCGGCCTTGAAATCCCGTTGTTCTAGCGCTGCTGCCGTCGGGCGGGATTATCGCGGCTTGGCAGATCAACCGATCGGTACCGATCACAGCTCCGATCGCCGATGCCGGTGGGAGAGTCGACGCATCGTTGTCGTTCTTTCTCTCGGCTGAGACACTCGTTGAGATTTCACTGTCGAGGGAAGCTACTATACGGAGGATCTGGTTGACGTTGTCCAGCGACAATTTGAGGCAACTCAGCGCATCCTTGCGCGAATCGATTAGGCTCTGCAGATAGGGATCCATTGTCAGTGCCGCGACGCGAGCGAGACGTTCGTACTGTTTGACACTTGGAGAGAGACTGAGGGCGCTGCTGCCGAGTACGATTAGCCATGGGCCATCTGTCTTCTGAAGAGGAGGCTATCGTTATCTGGAGAGTAGCGTTGGTTGCATCTCAGAGGGCCCTGTACGCGTCTTACATGTTAGCGAAACGTTTTCGAGTATTGTTGTCGGCTCGTGTCATATGCACAGCTCGAATGTACCGCGGGACAAAAGGACGAGGAAGAGTCTTTGTCAGAGTATTTTTTTTTTTTTTTAAACAAAGAGTAACTTGAACCTGAAGATACACCTGTGTCTGCTTTGAATTCAGTCATCGCTCTTTATCCACTCAATCTAGAGCGAGATTGTAAGAAATGAAATGTAAGGTACAGCTTGATGGTTCAATTCGAGGCACGTAAAATATTGAAAATGATTTTCAATTAAAAAACGCAACGACAGTCACGAGCGGCTCAATCGAGAGTATAATAATAAAAAGAAAATAGCCATCAGCCTTTTGTTGGCACAGCGATGCGCGAAGGGGAGGCATAACAAAGGGTCTGCGATCGTTCCATATAATATATCGATCTGGGGAAAACGACGAAGAAACGAACGCTAGTTTCCCTTTTTGCCTTGGCTCCGGATCCCAAAGTCAAAGCGTTTACGAGATTGTAGTATACATCCCGAATGAGCTTGCAAACAGCGATGAGGGAAGTGAAGGGGTGCCTATGCGCCACCTATCGTCGCTGCGAGAAAACGGGCAACTTTTAAATAATAAAACTAGAGAATTAGCAAGCTATATCGAGCTCCGAGATGCACTTTTGAACGCCGAAGTTTCTATATTTACGGCTTCAGTCAATAATAGGGGGAAGTAGAAAACGAGGATCGAGCGGTCGTCGACCTCTTGCAGCCCGAGGCAGTCAAAATTGTATAGGGGCGAAAGAAGAATGAGCGGCGGGGGTCGAAATTTCCCGCGTAACGAACTGTCCCCTCTTTGCTTTGGGGCGTTCTATATAATATACCGTTTCGCTCGGAAAAAAAACGCGAGCCAGTAGTAACAGACCGACATGGTCGGACAACCGAAATTCGCGCTCTCTCTCTCACACACACACACACGCCCGCATCCTTCCCGATAAGGCGTAGTCGTCGGAGTAGTCGAGCGAAGCGTTAAGGACGCGTGTCCGCAAGCTCTCCCATGGGCTTGCGGAGCGCGTGCGCGTTATCGACCTGACGCTTCCATCACACATACGACGCAGCCCGCGTGTAATATCGCGTGCAGAAGCGAGACGGAGAGAAAATAAAGCGCCTCGCCGCCGGCCGGACAATGGCCCTATCACAAAGAGAGGCGACGATGCACTGCTCTCTCGGCGCCTGCGTAAAGCTCGTCGGAGAAAGAAAGAAGAGCTTAGTCTCCCTCCAGGAAACCATCCCCCCCACTGCTCGCTCGCAGTACAAGGCACACACGCACGAGCCAGTAACGTGTACGCGGTGCCGTCGCCGAGAATCAGTAGAGCAGCGAGCCTCGCGCAGACCGGTCCTCCAGATCGCTCGCGCTCTCTTGTAAATATACACCCAAGTCGCACAGCAGTGTTCACGTGCCAAGGGGCTACACTGCGCTGGATACGAGAGCCTCGAGGGTGATATATAATGACAGTCTAGAAACGAGCGTCTATCTCTCTCTCTCTCTCTCTCTCTCTCTCTCTCTCTCTCTCTCTGTGTTTACGAGGGGGCTATGCGCGAGATCAGCTGCTGGACGCAGGGGCTCCTATAGATCGCGTGTCCTCGACGCTGAGGATGACCAAGAGGATGGAGGGCAACAACGGCTACCTCAGGTCGCCGATCATCGGCGAGCAGGGCGACATGCCGATGACCGACAGCCCGGATGTTCCCGCCACGGCTGCGCCGGCTTCGCTACAGGTATCTATATATATATATATATAGATATATATGCACCGCCACGACTGACTCTACTTGCACTCGTTCTACTGACAGACGCGCGCGCGCGCGCCGATCCGGTTTTTATTTTTTCGAGTTTAACGCTCCGAGCTATGCATTCTTAAGGTACATTATTTAGAAAAACATTTTGGAAAATTCGAAAAGCTTCATATACCAACAATTTCCTATACGCTCACGTTCCAGGTAAACTACGGTCGCAGCGGCTCGACGACGACGAACGTCGTCAGGCCGAACGGCCGTAGACCCATAGGAAGCTTGGGCTCGGTGACGAGACGACGTCGCGGCCCGACTAGCAAGCAGCAGCTCATCAGCATCCTCGTGATCGCGCTGCTGACCATGTGCGTCTTCAGTCTCCTCTTCACCCTCAACATGTCGAGGGAGTGCACTCAGGAGCCGTGTAAGTGGATTATTCCTCGATTAACCACTCCGACGATTCAATTTCGCCCTGTACAGCCCCGGGGCACTGCGCAAAAATTCATCCCTTCCCAATTAAATCATAACGCCCCCATCTCCCTCCGACTTCTTCCTCGCGGTTTACTACCTCTCTCTCTCTCTCTCTCTCTCCGCGCAAATTAAAGCAGTAAAGCAAACAAGAAACGCAGAGAGTATATATAGCGAGCTCCCGCGTAAATTCGAATTGCCTCGCGCGAGAGATTGCGCTCGTTTTGCTGGGTAATTTTTTGGAAAAATTCATTTCACCAGAGGGAGGATTTTCCATCAGCGCGAGGCAATATTTCGCCAGGCTATATATATATATATATATATATATGCATAACCCGGGCGTTATCAAAGTTATTGCCTCGTAGCGGCAGCGATGTCGCCGAGAGATTGGGAGGATGCAATATTAACAAAGTTTTCCAAGTGCGATATGCTTCGTTAAACTTATCGCGCTCGCGCGAGTGTATAGTTTCTAGGTGGAAAAATGGAACACCGCAGCAAGCTCCAAGTTTGCGACCAGACAAGACGGTCAAGAAATTCAGGACGCTTCGGGCCAAACTGTAGCTTATATAGGTAGTATGTGCGCGATATACTCGAGGGCAAACTCGAGAGAGAATTCTTGCCTCTCGCTCCATCGCTTCGGGGCTCTTGCCGATTTTTCCGTTTGCGCTGCTTCGACGCTGGAAATTCCTCGGCGTCGCTGAGGAAAATTCAGCCGCGCTGCGTTGCGATCAGTTGCTCTCTATTACGCTTGAAATTTCGAGCGAAATTGAATTCCTCTCTGGCTTCTTCTATCTAGCAGAGTGTGCGCGTTATATCGAGTTAGCCAGTGCATTATGGTCTCGAATAAATTTCAATTACACGCTCTCTCTCTCTCTCTCTCTCTCTCTCTCTCTCTCTCTGTCTCTCTTTTCTCTCGTAATTAGCGGAAAAAGTGCGGAACGAATAAGTATAATATATACATCAGCGTCCCGTATAAAAGCTTTGAAAAGTCGCTCAAAGCAAACTTTTGCGCTGACGGAGAAAATTAATTTTTTTCCTTTGGAGCAGCTCACGCTCGGGTTAATTATGCTCGAAAAATTTTAAAATCAAAGTCGCTCGTGCTACGGGTGAAAGTTTCCGAAAAAAAAAAAAAAAAAAAAAAAAAAAAAAACTATCAAAAGCGCCGACGACATACGGAGTTACGCGTCCTTCCGTCTGTCTGATTCTGTTTGACGCGCGCGAGACGTAATCGAACCGAGGTTATCGAGTTCTTTCGCGATCTCAAAGAGACCGGATCAGTTTTATGAAATTTATTCGGAATCCGTTGCCCGCGCGTGTATTTTTCAGTCAAACTATTAATAAGCGGGATATCGAAGAAGCAGCTGTGTGCTCGTAAAAGTTTTTACTCGAATCAAAGGCTGCAAGTAGGTTACCTCGATAAATCGAGCGTTGATTTTTTTCTTCCGTACTTGTACACACACACACACACACACACACTTCGCGAAAGACCAAGTTTCCAAGTCTCGCGCAATTTCGCTCAACTTGGACGGGTTACGTAAAATTTTGAAGGACTCGCGCGCGCGCGCGCGTGTGTGTGTCGGGCAGTTTGTATAATGGCTTGTCAAAATCCACAGGTTAATCTTCGATCTTTGAAAGTTCTATTCCCTCGTTGGGAAGTCGAGCAGAGAAGTTCGAGACGCTGCGTAGGATCGCAGGATATGGCATAGAGGAGTCATTTGAAACGGTATATTTGCCTGTTGCGATAGTATAGTGATCGATCAACAGTATCGATTGTAAATCTAGCGATAGCAGTTACAGCTTCAACATAACAGTTGTATATATGAACCGCGAGAGAGAATACCGATGAGGGAAATAGAAAAGCTCCAGAGCGCCACCTATGTTATGAGTAACAAACAGCGAGTATATAATTCACGTGCAAGATGATACACTGCGCAATAAGCCGCTTATAAGTCGTCTCGAAGCGCAGCTGAGAAAAATGAATAGGCGCACAGGAGTGAAATCCGCGAAAAGAGCAGCTCGCGTACGTGTGTCACGATGAGAAATTATGTAAGAGAGATCGGGAAAAACAGAGGGAAAAAAAAATTCAATATAAACTCGTGACACGAGACGATAATTGTGGAATATCATAACAATACTCGCGGCTTTTCACGGGACATTTCAATAACAGCCGCTTGTGAGAGCGAGCGAGTCTAACATTTTGCGCGTTTGCACACGACACACTCTCGCGAGCGCGACACAGAAGGGAAGACAAGAGCACTTTGTCCTTCAGCCGACTGACACGACAGCGCGTGCTGCCAATTCCTATGTGGATGTGTATATACGTTGCATTTTGGCGTCGGCGACTTTTATCGGCACACGCGCGAGACACTTGTTGGTTTTCGTTAAACTTGAATTTTCACTCGAAATTGTGTAATATATAAAGATACGCGGATAAGACAAGCGCGCTAAAAGAGTCAGAACTTTGGCGGGAGATTCAAGAACTTTTCGCTTTATCTTCTCGTTTCTAGCCCCAAATCTCGTGCAGGTTATTTCTTTAAAAAAAGAAACACACACCGCGACTGTCAACGCGATGCGTATAAAAGTTGTGCTACGAATACCGCGCTAATAACGGCAAGAGCTGTATATAATCCGCATCGATGCGAAAGTTTTAATTGCAATTAATTTCGCGCAACACGTGCGTCGCGCGGTTATTATCGGCGAAGCGCATCGGTTTATAAAGTTTAACGCTCGCCGAGCCCGCACAAATTAAATTCACCCTCCAAATTGAGTCAACGTAACCGGCCTGGGTTATACTCGCACACTCGAGAAACGCCATGACGAAGAATTCGATCGAATGGCGCGTCGAACGTTTCGATAAAAGAAATAAAGTGTCACTCGTCCTAATGACGATTGTAGTTCTCGGTATTCTACGAAGGAGGAGATAAGAATGGATATAAATAGACGACAAATTACATCGGCGTAATAGGCTGTGTATTGGCTTCGTTTCCTTACTCTATATTTATCCTCCTTGATAAAATACCGTAATTTCTGTTGCAGATCCTAACGTCTGCTTGACGGAAGAGTGCGTCCGAACAGGTACGTGTACATATGCGCCGATCAATATTTTCGAAATTTCCAAAAAAAACAAAACGAAAAATCTCAAAAAAACCCCACAGCGGCGAGTCTGCTCTCAGCGATGGACAGGACAGCGGCGCCTTGCGTCGACTTTTTCCAGTACGCCTGCGGCACGTGGAACAAGCTGCACGTGATCCCCGAGGATCGAAGCTCGGTATCCACCTTCGAGGTGCTGGCCGATCAGCTGCAGGTCATCCTTAAAGGATTACTCGAGGAGCCGCCCGACTCGAACGACAGCAACGCCACCCTCAAGGCCAAGCTGTTCTACAAGTCCTGCATGGACATCCGTGGGTACAATGAAAGCATTACCGAAATTCGCCGAGAGAGCGTTGCCATTTCACCTACTTTTTCCCCCGCGTGTAATCCGAACATCGGGTTTGCCCATCAGCGGTATGATATATCCCGTCGTTATCCGGGCCGCGCTTACACGTATCCGCGACACGAAAAGTCACTTTGCCGCGCAAAAATCGATGAGATAGACGATTCAAGATAGAGAGATAGTATAAAGTAAAACGTTGGTGATGCGCAGCCAAGATCCGGGAGATCGGGGACCAGCCACTGCGCGAGAGGCTGCGTTTGCTGGGAGGCTGGCCGGCGGTGGAGGGCGACAAGTGGCAGGAGCCGACCTACCCGATAGAGGAGCTTCTGGGCAAGCTGAGGGGCGAGTACAACGAGGGTGTGCTGCTCGAGCAGTGGGTCGGACCCGACGACAAGAACTCCTCGACGAACATCCTCCAGGTGCGCCGGCAAAGTAAGACCTTAGCCGTCGACTAGGGCTTTTCTTTACCGGTCTCTCTCTCTCTCTCTTGTTTATTATATCGAGTTGAAACTTGTTTCGTTACGTCATTTACGATACAAGTCGAAACAAATTTTAACTCGCCGCGTGAGCGTGTAATTCGCCGAGAAGTTTGCGCCGATGAAAAAAGTTGTTGAAAACTCATAACTCGCAGCTCGACCAGATGCAGTTGGCGCTGCCCAGTCGTGATTACTATCTGAAGAGGAGCAGCGAAGTGCAGCTCGCGGCTTATCATCGCTACATGACCAACGTCGCGGTCCTGCTCGGGGCCGATCCTAAGAACGCCTCCGAGGAGTTCGAGAAAGTCATCGCCCTGGAGATCGAGCTGGCTAACGTAATTGACTTTTTTTTTTTTTTTGGTTAATCCTAGTAATCAGCAAACGTAACGTCAGGTTTCTCGTTGACGCAGGCTTCCCTACCGGAGGCTGACCGACACGACACCTCGTCGATCTACAGGAAGCTGACGCTGCGCGAGCTTCAGCGTGAAGTGCCTCAGCTCCGTTGGCGTCTCTACCTCGAAAAGTTCCTCGTGTCGCCGATCACCGACGAGGAGCCGCTCGTCGCTTACGCTATGCCCTACTTCGTGCAGATGGGCCAGATCGTTCAGAAAACGCCGAGAAGGTAACGCGCGATTAATTAATTCACAAAGTAAAGGAAAAATAATCCAAACTATCCGCCTTGTATACACAGGACGCTGCACAACTACATCCTCTGGCGGCTGGTGATGTCGATAATGCCGCACATGATCGACGACTACCAGCAGAAGCGCATCGAGTTCCGAAAGATCCTGTTGGGCATACTGAGCGAACGAGTTCGCTGGTCCCGATGCGTCGAGTGGACCAACAAGAAGCTGGGCATGGCTGTTGGCGCGCTCTTCATAAGGGAGAATTTCAATCACGAGAGCAAGGTATAAATCGAATACTCCCATCGTGCCATCCCTCGATATCGTGCGCGATGTGCACGCGCGACGCTTCGACGATCAAAGCCGACCTCTTTTCCTATGCGATATGTACACAGAGCTCGCGAGCTCTCTTTGGTCCGGCGACTATTTCGGCTCGTGTACCACTGATGCGGTATACGAAAGTTGTATTTTTTTTTCCCCCCTCCCCCCTAATCGATAGCTGCACACGCAATTTTCTTAGACGTGCGCGCAACGCACGTCACACATTGTCCCTATCTATTTCGATAGGCTGATTATAAATATACGTCGTCGAGCGCGAGACCTTGAGGAGATTGAATTTTAAAAAAGGGAACGACACACACATACACTGGCGGAGCGTCTGTTAGCAAGGTATATAACGTGTACACTATGTGCATTTTTCTAGGAAACCGCGTTAGAGATGATTCACACGCTGCGCGAGGCATTTAACGAGCTGCTCGCTGAAAACTACTGGATGGACGACGAGACGAGAGCCGTGGCCAAGAACAAGGCCGACTCGATGAACGAGCGCATCGGCTATCCCGAGTTCCTCAAAGACCCCGTCGAGCTCTCCAACGAGTACATAATGGTACCGTATAGCATATACGACAATCCGGCTCTTCCCTTTTTTCTCTCTCTCTCTCTCTCTCTCTCTCTCTCTCATTTGAAATATAAAAATCTCACGTGTGCAGCTCAACATAACGGAGGAGCGATTTCTCGAGAACATATTCGCCGTCCTCAAGTACGACGCTTACCATAACTTGCAGAAATTGCGACAGCCCGTGGACAAGGACAAATGGTCGACGGAGCCGGCCGTCGTCAACGCGTTCTACAACCCGAACAAGAACGACATAGGTGAGATCGGGGGCATCGAATTGTTAATAATTTGAAAACGTGGTGAAAAGTATACAGATACATGGCCATTCTGTCGACAGTCTTTCCGGCTGGTATCCTGCAGCCGCTGTTCTACTCGCAGCACTTTCCCAAGTCGCTCAACTACGGCGGCATCGGCGTCGTCATCGGCCACGAGATAACCCACGGCTTCGACGACAAGGGCCGACAGTTCGACAAGGACGGCAACATGATGCAGTGGTGGAACAACGCGACGATCCGAGCGTTTCGCGAGCAGGCCCAGTGCATAGTCGACCAGTACTCGAGGTACAAGGTCCAGGAGGTCGACCAGTACGTAAACGGCCGCATGACCCAGGGCGAGAACATCGCCGACAACGGAGGCCTCAAGCAGTCCTTCAGGGTGAGCTTAATCCGGTTGGTCCGAGGAGAGGGAAAAATGAAAGAACGGATAAACGATACTCCGATGCGTTCCAGGCGTACAAAAAATGGGTGGCGACGCACGGCGAGGAGCCGCTTCTGCCCGGCGTCAACCTGACCCACGACCAGCTCTTCTTTCTCAACTACGCGCAGATCTGGTGCGGCTCGATGCGTCCCGAGGACGCGCTCACCAAGATCCGCAGTAGCGTCCACTCGCCGGGGCCGGTAAGGGTGCTCGGCCCGCTGTCCAACAGCGAGGACTTTGCCAGGGCCTACAACTGTCCCAAGGGCTCGCCCATGAACCCGACGCGCAAGTGCAACGTCTGGTTAGTCGAGTTGGAGTGAAATTTTTATCTCTGAGTAGGATACGCCTCACAAAGAGGCTAATTGGCCCTGTTGCAGGTAGTGTCGAGACGTGCCAAAGCGGACAAATTTCTTATTCACCAAGAGAATATTCCGAGACACCGAGGCGGAGAGTCAAGCGGAACAAGAGGAGAATTGAACAAATAATAAATCAAACGGAAAGACGAAGCTTTCTACCCACACACAGCTACACATCTATCTCACACACGGACACGCGAGCGGCTCTCAAAGAGCCGCGTCGCCCCTCGATCTCTCGTTCTCGTCTAGATGTTCGTCGTCTTATTTCGTCGTAAGAAAAACAAAACAAACAAATTTTAAAAGAATGCACAAAACTTGACTCGAGAGTCGAGATAATCATATTCGAGGGATTAACTGGGAATGTTGAGGGTACTATACGTATGAGATATAAAGATAAATGAAAAGAGACACCGATGTTATGCGTTTGTTGAGAGATTTACTCTAGTATTGGAACATATCATCCATACATTAGCATGGTCCATGCCGATCTTGCTTGTTTTTATGTAAAAAAAGGTGGAAATAAAAGTACTATACAACAGACAGAAGGCTCGCTTCCCACATGTCTCGCTTGCTCTCTCTCTCTCTCTCTCTCTCTCTCTCTCATTCGATCTCCTTCCTATACTTCCTTCCTTCCCTTTACACAATGTTCACCGTCTCTCCCGTCTATACACTATCCGCGGAGTCGTCTGCTGCTTCGGTCGAGGCCGACTTTCCGCGCGTGCAGTGTACTTGTAGTACAGTAAACGCGCGACCGAGGCACTCGACTCCCGCAGGAGACTACTCGCGCTATCGCTTTTACACAGATTCGTATATTATAATATACTCGCGCGCTACAGCTCGTGTTTTTTTTTTCTCCTTCTTTTTTTGTACATATTGCACGTTTCAACGGGGGAGACAACTAATCGATCGGTAATATACAATAATACAATCATGTTTTACGATAATTGGTAATAATAGTAATAGTCAATGATGATTAATAATTAATAATAATTAATAAGCAATAACAATTATTTAATTCATAGTAACTAATCGCTTCGTCGACTATGTATATGCATATATAATGTGTATATACGCCTACAAGAGAAGGAAGAAGAAACAGAAGGCGGAGAATCGAACCAAACGGATATATAGGTATATCGAATGTAACACACACACGCAACTTTATGCCGGGTGCTTAATTCTATACGTATATATATATAGTAATTATATATACTGGCGACGATTTCCGGTATCCTTCTTCTTCTTCGTTTTCTTCGCTCTCTCGACCTATATACGCTTCCTCGTTATATCTCGCTTTTCGCTTTCAACATTTTTCTCATCTTTTATTTACAGACACGTGCAAAAAAGAGGGAAAGGAGGGCTTTCTTGCTTAATCGAAGGAAAAGAGAGAGGACTTCTTTCTCGTTACTATATTTCGTATATATGTATATATTTTTGCTTTTCTTTTCTTTGTCGCGAAGGATACTTCGGTTGCTTAGGCTTCTTGACCAAATCATTCCAGCGACGAGAGGCGGAAAAGGTTAGTATTCTCTCTTTTGTTTCTTTATATATACTTATATGCAAAGAAAAAGACTCGTCTTTTTTTCTTATTGTACGCTATGTATATATATA
>QLSS01000003.1:1398726-1455958 GCA_024372645.1 Trichomalopsis sarcophagae
ATATATGTGTGTGTCATTTTTTCATCGACTCCCTCCTCCTCGCTCTCTTTTACATACATTCGCGCTCACGCTTCCTCTCTCAAACTATCGCTATTTACATGGTTTTGTCGTCTCTTCTCTCTCTCTCTCTCTTTCTTTACTACCTCGACGCTCTCGCTTCATCATCGTTTGTATATATTTTTCCTTCGACTCGGTATTTAGTTTATTATTTTTCTTCATTTATCATTATCATTATCATTATTAATATTATTAATATTATTATATCAGTATTATTATGTACATACAACCTGTGCACCAGCAAAATCGACGACGTCCAGAGAGGTTTCGTTAAGTAGCTTAAATATCCTCTCTCTTTCAATAGTCTTTATTTTCTTCGCGGTTCGCCATTTCTTCGCGCTTTTTCCAAAATAAATATATCTATCAACTTTAAAAATTTACAATTTTCCTTTATCGCATAAAATTGCGGCAATTTGTCCAGCACAGTGCATCCACAGTGTTATATATCAAAATAATAATACTTTCCATTTCGAGATAGATTCTACCGTTCAACAATTGAAAACTCTCTTGGCCGACGTCGAGTTCGCTGACAAGTGCCTGTGTGTAGACTGGCAAACGTTAAACGTATATTCTATTTTTCATCATCGGCTGTCTCGTGCTCCTCCTCCGTTTCGCACATTATCATTTGTATTTTCATTTGTTTCCAAAAAACTTTTCGGGAATATCTATATCGTTTCTTATGCGCGCGGCGCGGCGCTCGTCGGGTCATCGTGAGCCGTCTCACTTCGCGGCCGCTCGCAGACAACTTGCAGGAACACGTTATTTATTGTTATTGTTAATTTGTTTTTTTTCTCACAAAGAAGGGAGAGCGGTCCAAGAAAAGGAGGCCACGCGATGACTCGACGAACGCGAAGACGCACGTGCAACGAGGTGTGTGATATACACGTTACATATATCATCGAGGGGAGGGAAAAACGGTACGCGTCGCATCGCTCGGTCGTCAGTCTATTTTATCGCAATTCAAACTTTGCTGACTTTCTCGCTGTCGCCTCGCCAATTGCCTCTCGAGTTAAAACAAGATATATGTACAAGAAATAAAACTGTTCGATGCTGCGCGCAAAGTTCGCCTGAACGGAAAAAGAAAAGCAAGGGTGGACCCTTCTAGTTTCTCATTAAAAACAAACGCGCACTGATATAAAAGGCAATTAGAGAAGCGACCGAGTTTCACATATTTGCAAAACAATGCCGTGCCATTTTGCGCTGTGCACTTGGTTCGTTTTCCTCTTACAAATTGCTCATCAACTTACGCGAGTCTTGCTCCATTACAGAGTCGCTGCAGCTTCGCATAATATCTCTCTCAATATAAGAAATCAACGCCTATCGTCTCACGCGCAAGGACCTTTTTTTGTCTTCTTCTTTCAAACTCGTTATATAATTACTGTGTATATTGTTATTCACTTTTAATAATCGTTAGATTAGAATATAATAATATTGTTGACGTATCGTTTCTTTCTCCTATTCCACTCACTCACGCTCTCAAACTATATTATCGATCGGATGCGCTACAATAGACGCTGCGCACAATTTACAAATACAAATGCGCCGGATGATTTTTTTTTTTTTTTTTTTTTTGTTTTTCATATTGGTGTATTATGCATTATATAGAGTCTGTCTTATAATTTTTTCTTAAGGTTCGTCGTTTACAGTGACGCAAATAATTTGCGCAGCTCCGTCCCACCGTCAGCTCTCATTCAAAACTCGTTCTCTCTTTCTCTCAAACGAACTCTCATTTCAACTGGTTGATTAGTTTAAAATGTATAGGCATGTGTGTCTGCGTGTTTCTCTCGTAGATTATAGTCGTACATACATAATAATTGTCTTGTCTACAAGAAGTGACGCGCGTCCATCTTTTCTCTGTCAATGGTTTTTTGCTTGCATATCCCAAACGAAGAGTTTGCTACATCGTTAATGAAACGAAGACAGCTCGAAGCGTCTTAGCGGTTAACTTAAAATTACACGTATGTACGCGTTTCGTCTTAAAAATCCATCTAATAAGAAGCTTTCATTAGTCTTTATAAAAAAAGAGAAAGTTAGCGTAGATTTATCTTATAAAAAAAAACGAAGTTTCTTCGTTCGCATACGCGCATAAAATTGCAATGATTCGCGAAAAGTACGAACGTAAAATGATTGTACGGAAAAACGAATATCTCGCTAAAAAAAAAAAAAAAAAAAAATTGGAAATCAACGCTCTTTCCAGTGGCAGTATACAATAATGTTCATCGTAAAAAAAATTAAAATAAAAAAAGAGAGAGGAGAAAGAAAATACTTGTCATTGCCGTGCAATCGTAACAGTCCATTTTTGTCGCCGAGAAAAAAGAGATGACTATACAATACAATTGTGAGCGTCTACATTAATGTATATATCGTGCCTGTGCGAACGAGGTAAACGCGAGTTGAAAACTCCGTCCAAACGAGAGCGATAATAATAATAATAATAATAATAATGCCAATTGCCTAATTTTCACATAATTTACCTAGTCGCCTTAAATTTTCCTACTCGCGCAGTTTTATTTTTTAAAAGGTACAACAATAAGGTTCAGTCTAATTTATTCCAAAGCACCAATCATAAATCCCGGCAATTAACGTCCATTCGCCTCGACGACCTTCGGAATTTCCTAAACAAAGTAATTGTACTACACTTGCCTATACTTTTTATCGGACGCACGCATACAGGTTCGATCGATCGTTTACGCGCGCGTCGAAACGAAAAAAGGAGAACGGAAAAGTCGAAACTCCCCGCGCAGTCAGTCGCTTAATTTCGAAACTCACACTCTTATCGCACGCGCACGTTCGAAGTTTTCATAAGGGTTATAATTATATAATGTACAGACGCACGCCACGTGTTTTGTTTTACGAGAATAGATAGTCGCGCGGCCGCGTATATAATTAATTGTAATTTTTAATTAATTATTAATAATATTTTATAATTGTAATAATAGTGACGTACTCATGATAACAATAATATTAATTATAATCATAGTATACGTTTATATATACACGAGAGGGTTATGCACGTTTATGTGTGTGTTTGTGTGTGTCTGTGTGTGTGTGTGTGTGTCGTGTGTGTGATTCTCTGTTCGCCCTTCACGAATACGGTGTACATGTGTTTTAGGCGGAAAGTTGCCCCAATGCACAGCAGTATTTTCGTTCACGTTATATATCGGGGAAAAGGGGGGTGCACAGTACAGCGAAAACAATGCGGTAGAACCGATGACGGCAGGTCATTTGCGCCGCGCGACTGCCACTACAGAGTAGAGTAGACTTAGTCGTTAACTACCTTGGCTGCTACTGCTGCTGACTACCGGAGAAATTACTTGTCGTCGTGTACGACGCGATTCGAGCGACGTAGTATTACAGCGAAGACGATCAAAAGAGGCGCGATTGCGGGGATGTCCGCGCGATGCAGAACAACTGACGGAGTATTTTTGTTCGGGTTCGTTTTCCTTCCTCCCTAACCGCGTTATTTTTTTTTTCTTCTATTATTCGTTTATGTTTTTTTTTTGTCTGCGCTTCGTTAGAAAAGAGGAAAAATAATACGATACAGTATAGACGAAGAGTAGAACTCTATACGCTTGGCAGTATGTCTTGAAAATTACAATCGCGCCCTTACACATTCGTCACGCCCAAGATCTTCGCGGCGTGACTCGCGCGTTTACATAAATATATATATATATATATTTTTTGTCTTTATCATTTATTTGTTTTTCGTATTCATCGACATCGCGAGGATTATAATACGTGTATATCGCGCCCCCCAAAATACAAGAGAGTCCAACGAAAAAAATCGACGTCAAAACGTTTGTTTTTTTTTATTTCTCAATGTATAACGCCCTTTGGCAGTGTTCGTCAATAGAATTGCGTTTATTCTTTAACAGTTCGTTTGCTAATTGATTCCGTCTCCCTCCTACCTTCTGATGCTTTTCCGCAACGATTACCCTCGAGGGCTCGTTTGTACGCGCGCTGAGGCGATGAATATTTATTATTTTGTTTTTATATAATTATAAGCGCGCGGGCACACAGTTTTACGCGTGGGCATATTGTAATCGCGGTGCTCTATCTCCGAGGGCGCGCAGAACGACTGAATTACACGAAGAATGCGTAGAAGGAGAGAGATAGAGATAGAGTGCGTTCTTACAAGAGCTGCGGGGGCAAATTAAGAGCGACCTGCCGTCGACGGGAAGGAGGTATAGATTATGCGCGAGATATCGTTAATAACGGCCAGCGGTGGAGGCTAATCAGAACGGGAGGGCCGAATTCCGGGTTGTTTTTCTTTTTTTGCGACCGATGACTGCGCTTCACACACACCTTTCTCTCTCGAGCGTTAATTTAGCTATCACATTTTAGCAGAGCACGGAGATTCGACGTGCCTGCCTTATTGCACGGAGAATTTGTTTTTGCTAAACAGCAGCGTCACGCGAAAAGCGTGAATACTTGAGGAGCTGAAAAACTGTGATTATACGTCACGATCACGGAGGGCCCTGAACGAACTTACACGAGTACGCGTGATAATTTTACAAGCCTAGTGATTTGAAATTTCTAGAGTACGAATAATCAAGTCTTATACTTTGCAACGGATTTGATAGTACGATGCTTTTGTCCTACAGAAGAGCTACGAAGATAGTTACGGTTTTCAGAGCGACAAAACTGAACAGTCAGCGCAGTTTCGATTGAATTATTTTCGACTCACTCCGAAAACGCAAAACAACGAGAGAACGTTTTTTTTTTAATTTACGAGACTTAGAGTTGTACTTTTCCTTATCGCTACAGAGTCCTTATGTAAACGTGGGCGTGTGGATGTGTGTATATTTGATGTATATAACATGCGTCACCCTATATATGTATCGGCGTGAGAGGCTTCTTCAGCGGAGCGAAAAGCTACAATAGGCAATGTTAAGTTATATCGCGAGAGATGCTGTCATATCCTCATACTATACTGCGCAAATCGTCATTCACAAATCCCAAACTGACACATTATGTTATACTCTTTCGCATATTGTTCAACGCACATGTCAACGCTTACGTGTCTATTATACAGTTTAATTATATATATATTCGTTTGCTAGTTTGCATTTCATCATACTTTTACATCTGTATATCTGTTACTCGGAAAAAATGGCTCTCGACCGAGCTTGGCGTACAGCGACGTGCCCGAAAAAATGTTTCTCCAGACGCGACAGGACGAAGAACAAAAAGAGGAAAAGAAAACGTACTGGAAAAAATCAACAAGGTTCCGCCCTCGCGCGCGCGGAATGGCAGGTACGCACGTGACACGCGAAATGTATTTACATAGAAAAGTTTATTCTTTTTTTTATGCATGAGGTATGTTGTGTGTACTTATGATGTATGCGCGTTAACGACGACGAAGACGACCACGGCGACGGCGGTGCGTGTAGTGGGGGGAGCTTATCTTTCTGCGTTTTCTTTGACAATCCGTTTCTCGCTTTTTTTTTACGGTCGAAATGCCGCTGACAAAATGTGAGGACCGACGTGTGCTCGCTATGCCGGAAACGAAGTGTCAGTGGAAACGTTATGCGCGTTCGCACGAGTTGCGAAGGCAAACCTTCGACGAATAATTTGTGTCGTTATACTTTCTATCAGACGTTAATTTGTTCTTTCGAAACAATGCATAGAATGAATCGACTCTTTTCACATTTTAAAACAAGTTCAGATACGAAAACTGGATCAACAATCAATTTCGATTTTATAAACTTTGAGGGTTGAAAAATTGTTAGCAAAGGACTGACTGTTAGTAAAATCATCAAGAGTGAAATAAATAGTTGCCAGGACGAAATTAAAGAATAATAGAAAATATATTATCGATAATGTACAATTGATAACGGGCAAATTCGTTTTTTAAAAAAGAATTATATCATTTACAATAATAATAATAAAATTACTATAATAATAATAATATTAATAATAATTATAATAATAAAAGTAATTATAATAATAACTAGTAGTAATAATAATATTATAATAATAAGTCATCTCAGGCGTGCAGTGCGAGCCTCGTGCGAGCGCGTTACGTTCTTCGGCACTTCGCTGGACGACACGAACGCAATGTTAAAATCAAGCATGTCGGGTGGCGATGTAACTTCTTTTTTCTATCATGTGTATGTGTGTGTGTGTGTGTGTATGTCTCTCTCTAATATTGCGTTAGGTAATGTTTCTTGGCTTTTGCAATACATGTTTGCCGTCTTCAATGCATTTCGAACCGTTCGCTTATACATGGGGCGTTTATCTCCGAAAGTATCAATTTATACGCTCCTCCGGCGACATTTCTTTCTGCTCTTACATCCAAAGTGATTTTTCTCTTCCCTTCTCATGCGTGTATATCGCGGAAGATTCGCGCTATAAGTTAAGGAAAGCTTCATTCTCTCTTTCTCTCTCGTTTGAACAATGACGTTCGCGATATATTTTTATCTATTTTTGTTTGTTTATCTCGCGCGTTCACTCCGCGGCGTGGCAGTGTCTGCCTTGTGGCGTTACGTAGTTTAGTTTACTTTTTTTTCTACATACTTTTCAATTTCTCGTGTAACTTGTGTCAAAAAGCCGAGGAGCGGCGAACGTCAACCGCTACCCCGTTGTTCGGAGGTTGACTATGTCTAAACTTTGTAATAGCTATTTGTTTTCTGTTGTCTGCGACTTTTTTTTACTTTCTCGTCGCGTCTCTAATAGCTCTCGGTCAGCTTGCGTCGCGTTTCGCCTGGTAAAGTACGTCTTCTCGTCTATTGTTTTATGCTTGCGTTTCACTATTTAAATATATGATTTATTTATATATATCTTTTTTTAAGTTTGTATCGAACATGATCGCTCGAGAGAATCCCGACCGCCGAACGGCGACGGTAGCAAAAATCCTATGTAAAATGACATGCCGCACTTATATGTTATATTACAACATAACACGTAACTATATAACGTTTATAAGAAACGGTGTTGTCTTTTGTCTTTTGTATCTCTGTGTCGGTAGTTTGGTTTTCATGATTCTCGCACGACGAGATTTTTCCCGCGTAAATGTTCGGTGTCTGTTTGTGTTTGTATGTGTGAAAAGGTGTATGCTTTCATAATAATTTTCTAATTTGTGTGTTACTTTATCTATACGAAGTGTCCCTTTCGCGGACTTAATTTTAAAATTTTCTTGCACTACATAAGGACAATATATGCATCGAAATTTCAACACCGGCGTCCAGTGGGATACGCCTCGCTCGAAGGCCCTCACCACAATTGAGAATCCAAGCGCTTATATTTTTTGCAGTCAAATACACGCTCACGCAGTCTTATTTTAAATATACGATTTCTTTCGTTCGAAATATTGCGCCTCTAGTCCCTCGAGTTTAAAAAGAAAAAAAAAAAGAAAAACAATTACTTTTATCTTACGTACGTCAAAAAGACGACTAAAAACCGAAATATTGACTCTGAAATTCATAACTCCTTGCCTTTCAAAGTTGCACGTGGAACGCGAAAAATTACACAAGCGCGTAGTCTGCGTATAATACGGCCGTATGTACGCGATTTGAAACTGTAAGAAATCGTATTTTCTATGGAATATAACCGTAAGATCAGTTTTAACAGTATAGAATTACAGAAGTACAACATCGAAAATCTTACATAGTTTGCGCGCACCTTCAAATTACAATTTTTTTCTCAAAATTTATTCGTGTGCTTCATAAGCGCGTTTCGGTGTTTGTATGTGAGTGGTGTGTGTAAATGTCAGCGTTTCAAAGAAGTATATGTGTGTGTGTTCATATCATTTGTCTTATATACGATCTTCGCTTCGTCGCGATTCCCTTTCGCGCCCGAAAACTCCCGGGCTCAAAACCGCACCGAATTCACGACACCGTCGATTAAAACTGCTCTATCGTTGTCGTCTCGTGTAGATTTTACGATGTTCCGTTCTTCTTAATCTTTTTTTATTTTGTAAAATACGCTAGCATACTGCGTCGATTCAAATTTGTCCTTTCGCATCCTTACTTAGTATTTAATACGATCTTCGAAAGCACACGCACTCACACGCACTCAGTTTCTCGCCGCTTCATTCGTTACGGATTGCATTGAAAATTGCGTGCGTTCCCTCTATATCCGTTCTTGCACATAGCTTTTTACGCTCGTTCGCCATTCTTCAATTACACGTCACACTCGCTTGCTCTAGTTTGCTCATCTACTGGTTTGTTTTTAATTTTTTGTCTACCTTGCTACCTTCGTCCTCCTTTTCGCCGCCTTCCTCGCCTTCCTAATAATAAACCTTATCTTATGAACTTCATCTCAGATTTTTACATTATTATACGCTTTTGTTGATTTTATTACAAAATTAAAACGGACGGTTAAATTTCATATTTTTTTTTTTCGTTTTGTCGGTGAGCCGATGTCCGCTGCTGAAGGCACAGGGCTTTGCACTTGAACTCGGTCACCTATCCTAAGCTGACTGACTACAACCTACGTTATTCTCCCTCTGTTTCGCTCTATAGACTTCTCGCAGATCAGCAGATGCATCCCTCTCTCTACAACGTTCGTTAGCAAACTTGATTATTTGTTCCTCGACGATTTTTGTGTTATATAGCTTCTCGGAAAAACAAGCTCGATTGCCATTCTCACATAAGCAGTTCTCAAACTCTCGTGTGCGCGCTTTCTCTCGCTCGCTCATATAAACACCGTACATACATGCTAGCAATATATTATTATGCTATGTGTGTGATATAGACTCTATCGTATTCATTATGCATTATATCGAATTATATCGCGCTCATATTTTTCGTGACTTACGCTTCTCAAGGCAGCTGCTCAACAGTGCCAAGTGCTCGTGTAGTCTCTTGAAACCTCGCACGCGCCGCTGACACGCTTCTTCGCTCCCATTCGCACGTACGTCTTGTATATAGCATTCTTACTCACACTACGGTCAGTCACACTCACACAGTAGACGCACATCCGCACTACGTATGCCTTACACCTATACATTACATTTATGTATCGATATCAGGGCTATCCGTCAGGATAAACTTCTTTTATATATGTATAATATAGATTCATATATATATATATATATATATATATATATATATTTTTTTTTATATATATAATTTGTTTTCATAATATATAAGTGTAGGTAGTTCTTTATATAGTCTCTGTACTGTCTCTACGTATCACAGCCTGGGTGCCTTCGCCACTGCCTTTTACGTCCTTTCGCTTATCTAAGCTTATATTTTTTGTCCCTTCTTATGCGTTTTCTATCTCCTTCTCTCTCTCACTCTTAACAATAGATTCTCCCTCGTGTTTCGTGAGCGTCAAGTGTATCGATAGGGCGGGGAAATCGGTCGTCAAACGAACGAAGCTGCATCTAGTTAGGTTTTACCTTTTCACGAATAAGAACAATAGGGCCGTGTACGAAACAAGGGGAAAACCGATAACAACGGTCACAAGTCGGCGCAGACGGTACACACATCGTATCATCGCAGCAGAGAAGGATACATAGACAAAGAAGAAGAAGAAGAAGAAGAAGAAGAAGAAGAAGAAGATAAAGATGACGAATAATCAGAAGAGTACATTAGTACAATGCAGTAACAGTATGTATTAATTAAGAGGAGTGGTAGTAGTAGTAGTAGTAGTGGTAGTAAGCAGTTAGTGTTGTTGTTCGTCGGTTGTCATCGTCAATGACAGAGTCAAGCGCACGAGTTTCGCTGGGCGATCGGTATCTATATTGACGAGGACGATCGAGAGGCAGTGGCATAGTGGTGCACTAGTAAAAAAGTCACGCTCGGCGAGCACGGCGACGACGCGAACTCGCTGCTGCTGATCGACGACGCTGGCCGCCGGTGGCTCGCTGCTGGCTTTTTCCCGCAATTGTTGTCGTCGTGGTGCTTGTTGTCGTTGTCGAGCGCCGGGCGACTAGGAGGCCACGTCCCAGATCTCGGCGAGCAACGGCGGCAGCTTCTTCTTCTTGAGCTTGAGGTTCGAGCAGGTCTCGCTGTTCTGGTTGCCGAGGGTGCGCAGCTCGGTGAGAACGGAGAGCAGCTTGGCGAACATGGCGCTCGCCTTGGGCTTCCGCCTGCTCTCCACGTAGGCCTTCAGGGCGTCCAAGTAGATCTCCTGGATCTTCTCGACCTTCCAGCCCTCGGACACGTTGGGTCTCTCTGCGGGCGTGCGAAAGCGACAGTTAGGTCAGTGAAGAAGGATAAAAAAAATGCAACAATGGGGCAACATACCTGAAAACATGACGATGGCGGTGAGCAGGGCGTACTCGGCGTTGTTGACCTTCATCGAGTACATGAGCCGGCCAAAGTGCAGCAGGTCGTCGATGATGTTGCCGATGCCGGCGAGGGTGTAGCTGTCGCGCGAGTACGGCTGGTTGTTGGCGAAGATGATGCTGTCCGTCTGGTAGTCGTACTTGCGCGCCATCCTCAGGATCATGACCTCGCTCGAGCAGGCCTTCAGCAGGACGATCTTGTCCTCGTGCCGGAGCTCGTCGAAGCCCGGTAACCTCTTGGCGAACTCGACGATCAGCTGCACCGTCAGTATCGTGATCTCGGTGATGTGCCTGAACCTCACGTCGCTCGGGTCCTCGTTCTCCGTCGATTGATTCTGACCGGGTGGGGGAAGAAATCGTTGTAGTACGCGCCGCCACGGTAACACAGCCAAAACGTCTACAGAGTCATAAAGTACGCTCACCGTGATCCTCCGGACGTCCTCCTCGTTGGGCTGCTCGTACTCGTCCTGGAAGTAGACGAGCCTGTTGATGAGCTCCTCCTGCTCGGGACTGACGTAGTTGAGGCCGTTGAGCGAGCCTATGGAGGCAACGGTGCCGCTGTTGCCGGACATCGAGTAGTCGACCTCGGCGGGCTCCATCTTCACTCCCATCTGCTCGGCCGGACCGATGCTCCCTGGCGAACCACCGTTCATCGTCGTGCTGTTCGGTTTGTCCTTCTCCTTGATCGGAACGAAAGCCGTGATTATTATCGATCGAAAGAGGAAAATTGTATTCTCTGTATACCGAAGAGCCTGGACGATTCGTCGAGAGGAACTTACACACGGAGATATTCTCACCTTCTGGGCCTTCTTCTCCTTGCGCTTGACGGCGCACTGGAACTCGGGGACGACGCACTCGGGTCGCATGCCGACGTGGAGGCACTTTTTGAGCCTGCACTCCTGGCACTTGCGCCTCATGTACATGTCGATCTCGCAGTTGTTGCCGTACTTGCACTGGTAGACGGCGTTCTTGGTGATGCTGCGCCTGAAGAAGCCCTTGCAGCCCTCGCACGTGAGGGCGTTGTAGTGGTAGCCGGAGGCCCGATCGCCGCAGACCAGGCATAGTTCCTCCTGCTGCCGCGGCGTCGGGCCCTTCTTCTTCTTCGCGTCGCAGCTGTCGGCGCTGTAGCCGTTCAGCGAGCTCGGCGGCGACAGGTCGTCCCTTCCTGCAAACAACAAGCGTCTCTTAGTCCATCGGATTCGGCTGAATGCGCTCATTTCTTATTTTTATCATTTTTTTTTTTGTCTAAGTGGACTTTTTAGCAACGAGGAAGAGCGCGAGAGATAAGCGAGCGAGAGGAGAAGGGAGATTCGAGAAGCGAGAAAAAATAAAACGCAACACCAGCAGTTCCCGGAACGCGGCTCTGGGTTCCGTAAAGCCAGGAAAGGGGCTCTCGACTTTCGCGCCGACTATGCGAATCGCGAAAAATGCACGCGCGTTACGTAAGAAGGTGACCCGGTCCCTCTCCATAACACGAGAGCACCATGTGCATCTCTCCCGCGGTCAGTGTCTCAGTGTTCCAGCGTTGCACTTTTCGCGCGCGTATACTTTCTTCTCTCCATCTCGCTGCAACGTGCGCGGAATCTGCGCTCGGGAGAGCCAGAAGAAGAGGAAGAACGAGCAGAAAAGAAACAAGAGGAGGAGGTAGAGAGCGGAGAACCGGCTCGCGCTCTCTTGCGCGTCGGTGAGCAGCGCAGGGGGAGAGATCGTAGTAGGTAGGTGGGTATGTAGGATATAATCCTCCTTTTCTTCGAGCGCGAGAGGCAGGTTTCCAAGCGACTCTGACTCTCTCTCTATGTGTGAGCGCCTGTGTACGTGTGCGAGAGAGCGGCGACTCGCGGCAGCGAGGCAGGAGCACTGAGCGTCCTTGACTCTGGAGAACGAGTCGTGTACGCCTAGTGCGCCTGCGCTATTCCACTCGTTTTTTTCACTGCCGATGCCGCCTTACTCCTCTTCTTCCTCTACTTCTGCAACAGCAGCGAGTGCATTCTCGAGCCGACATTTTAATTTCGAGGATCAAATCCAAGCCGCTAATCCCCCGGAATCTTCCGCGCTTGCCGCACACAAGTGCAACGTTCTCCCACGCACAGGGTCGAAGCTATGACGTCACCGGCCGCCGGAGGCAGGCGCTTGGTCGATGCTGGATTTTCGTGCTGCACGTGTTTCCCGGCCGTGTGCATATGTATAAAGTTGCGCGAGGCCGGGGCTTTCTAGGTCGCGGCGGCCATTTGAACTTGATCGCGAAGTTTAACGAGCCGAGTCTGCTGTACGCGAGCTCGCTTATACTTCGACGACGACGTTGTTGCGGGCGAAAGTTATTTTTACTCCTCTGCCGATGTGACTGTGATTCTTTCGCCGCGTAACGTACAAACAGCTGATCGATATATACCGCATATACGCGTCTTGACGGAAGTTAGCGTGTAACAATGCAGGCGCTTAGCTCGGACGAAGACGATGAGAAACAGGTTCAACTGGCGTTTCTATGCTTTGACTGCTCTCAAGGATATTAAAATCGACGATATTCCAAAAAAGGCAGCGAAAACACGCGAGGTTCTCGAACCCGAGAGCGAGAGATCCCGTCTACCGATATCCATGAAATTCCGCGCGAGGCGCTCTCTCAGCGCACGCATAGCGACGACGAAAACAAAAAGTGTATATAGGGAACTGCATCGTACGTCGCTCCCTCGTCTCGAATCAACGTGTAAAAATTGCCAGAGACGATTTCCAGAAAACAAGAGCAAAAGGAAGGAGATGACAAAGCGCCTCGTCTAGAAGGAGAACCGATAATTTAGCACGATCGTGTACAGGGAGTGCAACAGTCCGATGGATGTGTAGGTACAGGTATAGGACGCGACTTTCCGGCTCGGCGAGCTGAGCGTCGGCTCAGGCACAGTCTCCTTCTCGTCTCCGTCCGTTGCGCGAGAAAAGAGCCCGAGCGGCATTGAAGTCTCTGTTTATACGCCTCACGACACGCCAGATTTCCGCTCGCGAGACTCCATCTCGTTATCCGGTGAAATCGAGCGCCTATTTCGTGTTTATACGATACATCAGCTCGCGTGTATTAAAAACTTTATTTTTGCTTCCATTTACGTAACCGATTTCGAATTTGGCGGGTTTTTCGAAATTTTACAATCGACGAACGACACCTGTAGACTCGAGAAAAAAAAAGAATTACACACTGCGTCGCGCCGTTCGTGTACAGAGCTGCGAGGCGGATTCGTGGAAACGGTCCGATATGCGAGGCGATGCCGCGCACGGATTTTTCTTTCCGTTTTCGAGCGGATGCGTATATTACACTGTTATACACGTATACGCACAGCGTGATAATATCGTTTTGTATTCCGAGGAGCCACTCGCGGCTATTTTTACGACGATCCTTCGATGAAGTTTCGGAGGAGCCAAGAGAGAGATTTTTTTTCACGCGTTGACGTCACGACGCACGCGTGTGTGTATGTGGATAATTAATTCATTTTTTTTTCCAGACGGAGTGAAATTAAGGTTAATTGTACCGGACAACGATCCAGGCGAATGTATGTAACGCGGTTCGCTCGTTTATTACCGCTGATGCGTGTGCGTGTGTGTGCAGAGGCAGTTAATAATTTTTATTATTGCGAAAGCAACTAAAAGTCGACTAAGACGATAAAGCTCGCTTGATTTATCCGGGATGTATATAACGAGTGTGCGACGAGTTTGACGAGATGTGAAAAGCTCTGGATTTATGATATATTCGAGTTTCCGCTTTGCGCAATTCGTCGCGAGTATATATACAGGATCGAACCGGCTGGTGTTTTTCATCGGTAGCAATAACGTTCGGTAGCCGATCGGGGAATTCCCGAACTTTCGTTTCACACATTATAGTCGCGACGCGCAGGTGAAAGAGAAGCTTACGGTACTTTCGCCTGTATAGTGCATGACGAAGGGCTCATTCACGCCGATTATACTCGTGACGCACACACACGATGTACATTAACCGTAAATACAAGCTTTGTTTAAACACTCGTTACAACTTGGAATCATCGCGTAAACGTAATGTTTTTCCAGGAATCTCGCTTTCGTGTCTGAGCCCAAGCGGAGATTCGCCCGCGGAAAAGTTTAACCACCCGTGAACCCCCGCGTAATCGGCGTCAATTTTCGATACTTTCAATGAAGCTCGTTTCCATCGCTGTGAGAATATTTTCGTACACGCACTGCAGCGTAAGCCGAGTTATTGCGCAAGCCGGGAAATCCAGCTTCTCGGAAAAAAGTTATTTTCAGTGTCCGTTAATTCCCCTCTACTCTTTCAGCCATAGCCGCGCGCACGAAGCCTCCGATCACCGGCCTACGATACAGACTCTCCGCGAAGAGAGACGTGTACGGCGGCACCCAATTTATTTTAACGAACTGCAGCAGCGAACGCAAAGCGATCCGCAAAAGTAAAACCACAGAGAGAGAGAGAGAGCCACGTCATCTCGCGAGATCTCGTTTCTCCGCGTCGCAGCTCTCTATGCTTGAGAGAGAGAGAGAGAGAGAGAGAGAGAGAGAGAGAGAGAGAGAGAGAAACAATGGCCGCGCGCTTCTCTCGGCGGCGGAGGATCTCCATAAGTGGAGCTAGGATGGCAGCGGAGAGAAACGAGGGTTCGTTGCGCAAGAAAACGACCAGTCCCTGGCCTTGCCCGCGCGAGCGGCCGTGCATGCAGCTCAGCTCTCTCTCGCGGATAGAGAGAGAAAACGAACTGCGGTTCTCCGCGCTGCAGTGGGGAAACTCGCCGCCGCAGCCGCTTGACGCTCCAGTTCGTTCCGCCTCGATTTTACTTTGATTTTGCACCTTTTTTCCCCTCTCTCGCTCCGAACTGAGGCTTTCTTGCGCTTCTCGTCCCGCTGACTCTCTTAGCCGCTCTGAAACGACTATTATAGCCGAGGAGTTTTCATATACGTTATACGAAAAACAGGTCGACACCTGCAGCGAAGAGACTTAGTCACACGTGTATACATGCAATAGTACGCAACTCTGAGAAGAATTTCGCGAAACCACGAGCGGAGCATTTAGCAGCGACGATTTAATACACGACGGCGGGTATAGCGGGGGGGGAACGAAAATTGAAATTCTCGACGACGTCGCGCGCGTGTTTTCACGAGCCACGCCGCCCGCGTGTGAGCGAGCCGACTCTCAAGTGTCATACCTGTTTTTGTCAGCGCGATTTTTCGTATTCCGCTCGCGCGAGTTCCGAAAACGTTATTCACGACCTTCAAATCCACTGCGGCCCGCGAGAGACTTTTGTGTCTTTTTTTTTCTCTTTTATTCTTTTTCCTTCGTCTACCCTCGACGAAAGACAAAAGTTCGACGGCTCGTTTGTCTTCGTTGGGGAGTCCAACTTTTCTTCTCGTCGCGGTGTGGATTGACCAATTATACCGATAAATATCGCTCTGACCTATTTTTTTTTTTAATCCGAACCGAAATCATACAAGCTTTTCGGCAAAAAGCAAAACGCGACCAACCGATCATCAATACAGTTTGACGATAACGACTTTTTAACAAGCCCGAATGATAACGGCGAAAGCAGGCCAAGCTGATTCGTCAAACGAGCGCACTATAATTCAGCATTGCGCGCAGTTGTATGTAGGGTCAAAGGATATACGTGACGCAAAGGCATCGGTATTATAGAGACTCTCTCTCTCTCTCGCTCTGGTGGAGAGAATTGGGTCGACCGCCGCTTTCGAGCCGGCTCAGAACCGAAACTCCTTCCTGCTGTATTACATTTGTATACGTATACCTATATACGTAGGCCCCAGCTCGAGCGAGCGCGAGAGAGAGAGAGAGAGAGAGAGAGAGAGATAGCCAATTGACCGAAATAAATCCCATAATCGATTCGCTCGATTAAGCCTGATGCTTTCGAACAAACGTATTAAACAAACACGCGTGAATTGCATAAACAATAAACATACGACGCGTGTGCAAGAAGCCCGTGGAATTGCGCGTGTGCCCGTATCTCCGAAAAAGTGGAGCACGACAACAATAGACGACTACGACGAACGTTCGCGTGTGTCGAATCGCCGAAAATCAAAGTCGGGACGCGAGAGAGTCGCAAGAAATTTCGTTCCGCCACGTGCGCCATCGGAGATAGAGAGGGGAGAGAAGCGAGATGACGATGACCTACTTATGATCTCGCTCTCCGTTATACTGCTCTCCGTTGCCTTTTCCCATTAATGATTAAGATCGACGTAAAAATTGCCTCTGCCCATTGCCTCGCGCTCGCTCGCGGATAATATAAATCTTCGTCTTGTTTACGTTGTCGTCGGCGGTCGTAGAATCGATGCTCGTTGTAAACGCGGTATGCAGAGAGTTTCGGGATTATTTGGCTTCGCATCATAGCGACGACGACGCCTTGACTCCGATTCGAGAGGACCGCGCACGTGCTTGTAATTTTCCAGTAAACTGGTATTTGGGTTGCGAGATAGTGCGACTATACACAGCGGTGCTAATTTTCTTAAAAGAAAAAACGAACGTTACGCGATCGAGAAAGTGTAATCAGCCACCAGAGCGAGGATCATTGAACTCCTCCCTATACATACGTTGCAACCTGCGGCGGCGCAAGTCGAAACTGTCAACGACTCGTCAGCTTCCTATATAAATACACACGCAGCGTTACAGTAGCAGCAGCTCGAGTGAGAGTGACCCACTAACCCGGCTCTCTGCGGTTCAGCGTCGCCGTCGAAATCGTTGAACCAACCGTGCTCTCCCTCGCCTCTCCGCCCGGGCCAAGGTGAATCCGGTTGGCGCCGTCGAATTTTCTCGAGAGACAGACAGAGAGAGAAAGAGAGAGAGAGAGAGAGAGAGAGAGAGAGAGAGGTACACGGCCGCGCTCGTACGACTTTTCGAAAGTTTCGCTTAACGGATTTTTCGGAGCTGTCCGCTTCGTGGAAGTAGGTAGGTATGCGTGGGTTTTCAAAGCTCGTGATTCACTTTGATGATTCTTTTTCTTCTCTGCGCGTTACACACAGACACACACACACTGTTTATTTAAAATATTCTCGCGAGCGCGGCTGCGATCCTTTAATCAGCGGCTATATTTGCATCTTTTATTATCACCAAAAGTCCTTGGCAGACTCATTTTAAGCCCGAGATGTGAAAGACCTTACGGAGAAAATCTAATAAAAATTATCATACTTTATTGGCGACTCGGAATAATTCCGGCATAGCGAGCTTTCAGTATACGCAAACGCCTCTTATACCGAGAGAAGACTTTAAAATGCAAGCTCGTTTGAAATGCATTTTTTCTCATCCGAGGAGCGAGGAGATTACAGTATACGTGCTGCTCGTGAAAAATTGATCGGTATAAGTAATCTAATAGCCTGCGTCTCGTGGAACGCGGAGGAGATGAAAATCCGAGTTAGCCACTTCGGCCGCACTCGACGGCGTGCGATGAATATTCAAATTCGCGCGCGGGACTACCAGAAAATCACTTCCCGGAGAATATTAACAGCGGCGGCAGCAGCAACCGCGAGAGAAAAGAAAGAAACCAGTTCCTAATCAAAGTGCACACAGCGATAAGTCCCCTCCCCCCCCTCTCTCTCTCTCTCTCAGCGCGTAGCCCAAATATCAAAAAAAAAAAAACAAAACGCAGCAACAGCAGCAGCAGCGGAGGCGACTCTACGTACACTCGCGAAACTGGCGGGGGAGTATACGCGCGCATATATAGTCGAGGAGGAGAACGCGTGTAGGTCGTCGCGCCAGACATGCGCGTTGCAGCAGCCGCCGAGCCGAGACCTTGAACGCGCTTGTCGGCGGCTCTAAACTCGGTGGACGCGACGGTTCAATCAACTCCTGTTAACGCGCTCCGCTCGCCGCGCTGCGCATATTTCTGCAGCGGCGGCGGTTCTGACGCATCTCGCGCGGGCAACGTGTGTGTGTGTGTGTGTATAAACACACACATACCCGCGTGTTGAAAAACGGACCGGTCTTTTTTTGCATCAGCCGAGAGCCCCGTCTATTTTTAAGCGTGCCCGCGCTGCGATCGAAAGTTTGCGAGGTTATTGATACCCGAGAGTGAGGATGTTTTTTATTCGCCGTACACTGCACACGCATCAGAGCTAATCAGTCCTTGGATCACAACAACGCGCTTCATTCATACACGTGGTACGAGTTTGTTACAATCCGAGTGGGAGAATAATTAAAAACGCTCGACATGTGTGTTTGTACACAAGTATGAAAAAAAAAAAAAAAAAAACTCGCGGCAACAATGCGCGCGTGTTTGAACAATACGCGAGTGAGAGAGAGAGAGCTTGTCGCCTGCGTGTGTATTATTCATAGCGACCTCATTATCGCCGCGCGCGCGAGGAAGCGAAAGAAAAACACACACACACACACACGTACAGAACGGGCTTCCTGCAATTTCCTTCTAACCCAAAGCGACGCGGCGTGTACAAAAAAAGTACTCTCTATATACACTGCCTTTCGTTTTCGCGTCGGATGAGTGAAAAAAAGAACGAGCTATTTCGACATACATTCGTACATCCGGCATCGCACCGACGAGTTGGAATATTTTTCCCCGGACGGCTTATCTGCAAAGGCATCGACGGCGATCGACCTTCGATCCTTATACACGCAGTCCCTTTAATCTCCAGAGGGACTTGCTCAACGTGACGTCAGAATCAAAGGACGGGTCGCTGTCGGAAGCAGAAGAAGGAGCTTTTGTGTGTGTGTGTGTGTGGCGGTACGGCCTCGAGAATCCACTTACTCCTATATAGCAGCTCTATTCGGGGATCGCCAAGAGCCGAGATGTAGCCTCGACAGTTTATCACGTGTATCTCTCTATCTCTCGCGCTCTGTGTGCACAGCTTCGCGTTTCCTCTCCGCGAGATTTCACTCCGGGGGGATGTGAAAGGCGTCTATTACCGATTGATCGCTGCCGCGCTCGTTCTCTCCGATATATCTCGTCGGAATTTTTCACGAGAGAAAAACAACGTCCCTTCCGCGAATAAGCAATGAAGTGCCCTCAAACGGCACGGTGCATCAGAAGTATATAAACATCGAGTATTTTCAAAAATTTTTAGTAGATTCATCTCGCCAAAGTCGGCTCGGATTTTTCGGACTCGTATTACACGTGCGTGCATCGCTCTCCCCCTTCCTCTCTCTCTCTCTCTCGAACTCAAACTCTCCCGCGGTGTATATTTAGAGAGAGGGAGAGCGACGACGAGTTAAAAAGGCTCTTCGGCTCTGCTGCAGCGCTGCCGAGCTGCCGCCGAAAATAGAACGGGGTGACTGGGTCGTCGACGCGAGCGTTGCTACCGCTGCTACGACTATTACTCTACTGCTGCGACGCGTGATGGGTAAATCGGAAGCTCTTTCGAGACGACGGTATAGTTTTCGGTTTCGTCGAGAAACGCACCGTATGCACGGTAAATCGATGATGCTTGATATATCGCGTGCGCGAGCGATAAAAATTTAGGTTAAACGCTTCTGAAGTACATCGCCGGTGCATTATCTAAAGTAGCCGTGCGCCGACGCCGAGTTGTATAAGCAGGTAAACACAAGGCTGCGACGCTTCTTCTTCTTCTCCTCCTTTTTTTTTTATTCCAGAGAAAAACTACTCCGACGGGCGCGTGATGTTCACATCCTTCCATGTGTGCTACGGCAATTAGCAATGATGCAATGGACCGGATCGCAATATTTACCCTCCAAGCGAGATATACTAATTCGTATTATTATCATTATCATTACAGGATTACAGCATTAGAATGTGTCCAAGGTCACGCTGCATCTCTCCATCTCTCGATTCGTGTCAATGCCGTTTTCCAAACGATCGTCGCGCTCGATTCGAAAATATTCGAATCATTATGTGCAGGAATTCGTCGCCCGACTTTTGTTTTCCTCCTCTCTCTCTCTCTCTCTCTCTCTCTCTCTCAGTCTTGCACGCGCGATTATATTGCAATAGGATTTTCAACAATGAGCCTCGCGGCCACCATCGAAAATAAAAAGGTCCAAGACAAAGAATCATTGTCTCGGCTGCTGCGCAGTTGTGTGCCATGCGCAGGTAAGGCGCGATCTTCGCGAATGATCGTCCATTCGAATTGGACCCGGCAACGAGAGAATATAGCTATATGTCTGCAGTGCGGGAGACCTTGAACAATACTTCGCACCGACGGACCCCGATGATAATTAACTCGGGATGACGAGACGCATTGCGAGCTGCGCTGTAATCGTCGACGGTGTGTACAATAATGCAACGATCGCGTTATCGATTTTTCGGCGCGTCTGCAGTGCGCGTCTTCAATCTCAATTGAGAATATGAGACGATGAAGAAGAACAAGAAGAAGAACGTCGATGATTCGACTGGCTCTGCACGTGCTGTGCACATGTACGCTGATAAACGCTAAAATGCATTATTTAGCATCCACGATACTCCGGTGCCCGATAACTAGCCGACGACAACACGGGGATGAAAAATACCGGAACGATGCGTAAGACGCTGCAATAACAACGAGCGAGAGGAGGAAAATTTTTTTGTCCGAGATCCGCACAGTGGTTGCGAATTTCTCACGACACTCCGGTAATTCAGGCCGTAGTATTTTTCTGCGCGACGAAATAACACATTCGCGCTTGTTTCGCTATCGCGAGAAGCTTTATCTTCACTTCCTCACAGCGCGCATTATCGAGTCAGAAGAACAACAAGGAGGAGGAGAGAAAAAGCGCAAGATCCGTTCATTCCTTGAAAGTATCGATTAGATAAGCGAGAGAGAGAGAGAGAGAGAGACTTGGCTCGCTGACACTATTGTGCGAGCCTCGCGTATACTGTCGGCAATGATCGTGAATGAGGCGACCGCAGAGACAGAGAGAAGGAAGGCTTTCGCCCGCGCAGCGAAAAAAACGCGACATCAGCAGCGTTGCAACTGTATATTGTACACTCTGTGTTGTACACGCTCGAGTTTCTTTTCCGTACGCTCGAATCTATGTCCGGAGTTTTGACGATGAGTTTCGACTTTTCCTAAGCCATACTAATTCTAAGAAAAATTCAACGACGAAAAAAAAAGTCGTGCCTAAACACTCGCGTAGCCCGCAACAAAAAGCGGATCAAAAAACTTATTCGGGCACAGCTCCATCGATCAGTTTTAGATTTTCCTGGGCTTTTAATCTCGCGAAGCTAACCGCCGTCGCGCGTGTGTGTGTGTGTGTAATTACGTAAGAGCCGGTGTGTAGCCTCGACCATATTATACTCGCTCGACTTTACGACACGACTATGTTCTCCGCGTGTAACGTGTGTCCAGTAGAGTTATGCTCGTTTCAGCTTCACGGTTACACACATGCTTTCAAGGTTGCCGAGGCTTTATGCAGCCAGAGATGATCGATCTTCGCGATCGCCGAGTTTCCCAATCTCAAGCGTTATATCCGAGTCGCGATAAAAATTCTCCGGAGAGAGGATTAGAGCGAGGCGGACAAAGAAAGGCTCATCGATCATAACATTGCTTAATTCCGCGCCTTATCGGCCGGATTAAAACGCCGAGAGCGCGAGAGAGAGAGAGAGAGAGAGAGATAGATAGAAGCGCCAACAACAACGAGCGCATCGGTGTATAATTATACGAGTGTATACGTGTCAAGTCGAAACTCGAAGAGGGCATCGGCCCTTTGTGTACGCGCGGGCGAAGGTTAGGTCGGCGGTGCGCGACCTTTAAAAATGGACGGCTTTCTCCCTCCCCGCGGGCGTCTCTCAGCTGATGTTCTTTTCGTCGCCGGAATTCCCGCAGCGCAACGCTTTCTTTCGCTTATCGGAGTTGTTACTCTCCGGCACCGTTAGATTTACCTTCGACGAGCGTGGGACATGGCGAGAGGGTGGTGCTGGCGGCGATGAGCTGGTGGTGCTGCTGCTGAGCCTGCATCTGCTGATGCGGCAGCTGTCTGGTCTGGAGGTCGAGGTCCCAGAGCTGGGGGTCCTCGGGGGTCCGAGCGTTGTTGGCGCTCTCTGGGGTGGCCGGCTGATAGTGTGGCGGAGGCGGGGGCGGCGAGAGTACACCGCTACTGGAGACCTCGCTGCTGGACTCCTGGAGGACGCTGGGATTGGCTGGCCGGCCGCCCCAGCGGCGCTTGACACCGGCCACGGGCACCCGCGGCTGCATCGTCTGCAGCATGGCCTGGTGCACGGGGGACGGGAGACTCCCGCCACCGCCGCCGGCCACCAGCTGCACCCGACCCCCGCCCTTCGCCAGCTCTACCACAGCCGCGGCCGCGTTGCTCAGAACTTCCAGCCTGCTGCTGCCGAGGTAACGCTGCGGCTGGCCCTCCACGACACCGCTGCTGCTGCTGCTGCTGCTGCTGCTGCTGCTGCTCGACACTATGTTTGCAATCTTGGCTCTCACTTCACAAATCTTCTATACGTAAACTGCTCGTACGCGCGCACTCTCGAGTTCACTGTATCCTGTCCCGGCGCGGCGGCGGCGGCGGCGGCGCTCGTTATCTCCGGCCTTGGCGCGGGCGCGCTCTTCCTCCTCTCTCCTTGACCTTGATAAGCGCAACGGCGCTGGCGCAGTGGCATCGGCGCTCCTCGCGCTGCTCCCTACTACTGGCTGCTCTCGCGGGCGGAGGACCGAGGAGAGCTACTGCTGCCAGTCATGCCAGTCCACCACGGCGGTCATCGGGAGGAGAAACGGGGTCACGATCGCGTAAAAGGGAACGCACACGCCCGACTATCTATACATTCATGCAGACGAGCGCGCGCACGCTCCCCCCCCCCCTCCCCGCTCTAGGCAGCAGCGGAGCTCGCCGTATAGTCGTCGACGTCGTTCTGCTCTTTCTCCGTATATATAGAATGGAACGCTGCTGTTTTCGTTTCTCCGCTGTGCGTGTGTATCGGCGCGCAGGATCGAGGTCGTTAGCTGGACTCGCTCCTCTTGCCTCCTGCTGCTCCACTTTTCTCCCGTTCAGCCTCGGGGACACACTATAACGCTGCTGCTGCTGCTGCTGCTGCTGCACTCACTGTTTCATCCGCGCTGACGAGCTGCCGGTCGCGTGGGCGCCGCGAAAGTGTCGCGCGAGGAAAGTCGAGGCGTCGAAGCGCGGAAACGACATCATACATACTCGCGCACTACGTCTCCTACGACTCGCGGCACATCATTTCTCTGTATACTCTGTGTGTGTATAACGCGGCACTGCACTGCCTCGAGATAGAGAGAAAGAGAGAGAGAGAGAGAGAGTGTGAGAGAAGAAAAAAAAAAGGCCGAGAGAGCGGCGTGTCCTGAGGCGAGCGCGGCTCGTCGCTGACTGAAGGCGGCCGCCGACACACTGACTCGCGGCTGCTGCTGCTGCTGCTGCGCTGCGCCGCCGCTCTTCCGTCTCGCTCGCGCAGACCAGGCCAGGAACGACGGCGGCCGCGCTCGGGAGAGGGGGACACGATGCTATGCCGCTTGCTCGCGCATACACAGCCGCAGCAGCAGGTTACCGCAGACGGAGATGCGCCGAGGCTATATAGACGGGAGAGAGGCTTTTCGGTTATCGGCGCATTCTCCGCGTGCGAAAATTCAGTCGTACATCGAGAGAAGAAAATGCGCGAGTGGCATATCTCGCCCCTGCGTGTGACTCTCCTGCATCAAGAATGCCATATAGGAGCGAGTTTAGCCGGCAAAGATGCCACAGTGTGTGTGACCGATCCTGTTTCTCCTTCTCTCTCGCTACATACCTCGTTCTCTCGTTTCTTTTCTATTTGATTCTCCGCGTCGCTCCTTCTTCCCCTCTCCCTTTCTTCGACTCGCTTCTCTCCTTGCGACGAAGACGACTCTGCACGCTCGGACGTTTTCGTTTTCACTATTATGTGCAGCAGCGAGTAATAATGCCCGCGCGCTGCATGCAAAAATGGGACATGTATAAAGCCGATGCATCGAGCGCTTTGTTTTTCAGCCTGCATATAGCAGTGGGCTCTCTCTCTCTCTCACGTCGGGGAAACTGGTTTTATACATAGACGAGAGAGAGCGCGAGGATTATTTTACCTTTAAATCGGAGCGCGGGCTGCATTAGGCCTCTCGTTTTCGTGTCTTTGCCGCGGATACCTCTTACTCGAGTTTACGGAGTGTGCAAGTGACTAACGAAATATCCCTTCAACCCGTTGGTAACATTCCTATATACGTCGAAAAAAAAAAAAACCAGAGCGCTATACTGCACCCTCTCTCGCATCATCATCGTTGCAGCCCGTAAACAAGGCACTCGCTGGAAATGCCCATAGGCGCGTATTATACAAGACAGTAATTTTTCATGCGCTCGATTCCCCCTCGATGCGTATAGCCGCATAGCCGCCGCCTCCTCCTCCACGGGTATTTCCAGGCGCGTGCATTTAAAAATCAGAGAGAGAGAGAGAGAGATAGAAGAAGAAGAAGGCTGCATCCCGCGTGCATCGCGCAGTGGGAAAAGCCAGAAAGGTTGAGCGGCTCGGCTCTGGAAGGGATATCGAGGGGAGAGAGAGAGAGAGAGAGAGAGAGAGAGAGAGAGAGAGAGAGCGAAAGGGACGACTTTGCGGGGAGAGAGTGGGGAGCATAGCTACCCTGGCCCCCGCCATGACGTCATCCACCTGTTACGCCGCCGCGGACACTCTCTGTATGTGTGCCTTAGCCCCCGAGAGAGCGCAGCGGCGCCTTTACGCGCGCGCGATGGTGTGGGATCCCGAGGATGGCTAGGTCTCGCAGCTTGGGTCACGGCCAGGAAAATCAGGCCAGCTACTTCGCTCTCCGGCATTTCGTTCGTTTCTTCCTATACAATATACATAGACGCCGAGCGACGATAGTTTACAGCGGAGGAGTTCGCTCTCTCCTGATGCTTAATTAATTTCAGCCTATACGCGAGACGAGAGCGAGAGATGAATTAACGATCCGGGAGACCGTACATCACGCTCGTGAATCTTGGGAGGGGAGCATTCATCATGATTGTTTGCATCAGACCGAGGATTTTATGTATACGAGGGTGGCGAGCTTCGTTCCTGATGTTTAACTCGATGATACATTTACAATCTTTGAGAAAACTCTAGGATAGCTGTAATTGCACGAGTGCTCCGAGTTTTTCTACATCCCAGGCAGCAGCCAGCGTCGCGCATATATTTATGTCCCACATTCAGGACTTTTTTTTTTTTTTTCCCGAGCGCGTATGATATATAAATCAGCGTCGGACAAAAAAAAAGAATGAGGCCGTGTTACGCAAGGTGAGCTTTGTGTTTGGCGATATTAATCGAGAGAGAAAAAAGCGCGAAAATAGAAAGGCCGATCTCGCGACGACGGATTTTTGGCAGTTCTCGCGGACTGTTTCCTCGAAACGACTCTGTAATTGGGCGATCGCGATTATGCAACGGTTCCTTCAACTCGGCTATTTATTTTCGTTGTCTCCCCGACAGCCGTATATAAAATTAAAAAAAAAGAAGCAGCAGCAGGTATCCGAGTGTGAGAGAATAATATAATCCTCCGTATCTCGAGGTAAAAATCGACGCGCGGCGGCATTACACTAATGACTCTATCCGAAGAAAGGAATAATTTGCAAAAATTTACCTAAGCAGCTCTCGCGCCGCGAACAAAAGTGCACGGCCGTCCTGGGAACGTACTACCGGCTGCTAATTACCTGAATCTCCATTATGATAATACGAGTAATAAAATATCAGTCGCAAAGACGACGAGCACTATACTGCGAAAGAAAAGAAAACCAGAAATGAGAGAAAAAAGGTACTAATAGAAAATCAGCTCTCTCGCGTATACAGTCCATTGTGTATAGGCCAGCAGCTCGCTGTTCCGCGCTCCAGCTCGTCCGTACGTATACACCTCTCGAGAGGGGGGTAATGAGCAGAGCAAGAGAGAGAGAGAGAGAGAGAGAGAGAGAGACCGGACATGATTACGGAGTCGCGTGAAGCTTCGCTGAACATCGCGAGGCCTTCGCTACGCATCAAGGCCTCTCTCTCTCTCTCTTGCTCGCCGTGTGCCGCGTAGTGCGAACAAAAAGTCAAGTTTCCAGTTGCCCGATCTCCTTCGCGGTCTACGCGATCTCCCGCAGAAGAGGAGGATCAGACCCTTTTACGCTATGCTGTTACTGGCGCGTTGGCGGAAGGTTAGCGGGATGGCCTCGCTGATAAGACACTGTACTTATGCAACGAGGCCTGTTGAACTTGTGAAAATTCAACGAGAGGAAGCTCATTGTTTATGAGGATATACTCACGCGTCTCGTGCGAGTATACCTTAATTCGACTCGGCTGGACTGACGCTCGGACTTACCTAGAACAGAAAGAAAGGCATAGGTTAATACGATATAGTTTGAAACAAGCCTCGATGAGAGTTTAAAAGGGGCGCGCGTATCCCTTTCTACTTTCCTCTCTCCTCACGAAGCCTCTCTCTCGGTCTATTTTTTCGTGCGATACTCTACCTCGGCCCCAGCAGAGCCGTGTACATACGCGGTGAACACGTCGGTCCCCGAGAGAGACTCTGTATCTCTATCCACCATCAGCGAGGACGAGTGAAGGGGGGACATTATCTTCCCGTCTCTCTTCGTTTACGATTTCTCGCTCACGTGCTAAGCTCGTATACATTAACTATATGTTATGCGTATACACACACACACACACACACAGCCCGAGTAGTATCCCTCGTTCGGGAAAAAAAAAAAAACGCCACGAGCGGAATTTTAATTCCTCCTTCTCCGTCGACGCGCTCGATCCTTATATTACAGGTGTATGCTCGGCTGGGGCCAGAAAATTTAAATCGCGAGACAGCCGGATAAGCCTGCGCCAGGAAATGGATCGACGTATAGTAGGCTCTTTTTTGCTTCGTGTACCCAATGAAAATACTGACGCGGCCGAGTGATATTGATTCTCGAAGAGAGAGAGAGTGCAACGGAAGAGGGAACGGCCGAGAGGACCTCCGTAATAAGCTGGAAGAAAGTGAATCGAAACGACCTTTCGAAAGGGAGTCGCGCTCGTTTTTTTTTTTTTCTTTCATTCTGGATAACTGGACACATTCCTCGCGTTTGTTTTCGTAACGAATAGACGAAAAAATTCAAGGTTGCGATTGCGATTTTACACAGCGCATTGTGGGAAATTCGCAATATGTGGGTGCCCGCGTGTGTCTCCTCCTAAGGCTATAATCTCGTCGTCGGTGTTCCCACAGAGCGTCGAAAATCGACGATTATTCGCCTCTAAAACTTACTCGCACGAAACGAGTCGCATACTCTCGAGCCACCTGTTACGCTCGCGCGCGAGCCGATGTCGTCCCTTCGACAAAACTCTCGCTCTCTGGTCGTAAAAAGATTGGCGCGCGCGCGCGCGACCACATCCAGGCAGGGAAGAAGAAGCGGGAGAGAAAAGAAGAGGCCCGGAAGTCGCTCCAAAATTAGCCTCCGAGGATTTCGCGCGCGCGCTAAGCCCTGCACGCATCCACGTGTGTACACACACAAGCCTACATTCGTGGGCCACATATGGCCCCGATAGAGTTTGTGTGTATCTCGGCTCCGACTTCCGCAGGAAAGGAACAGCCTGCGAAGCTTCTTTTCGTCGACGACCTCTTTGCCCCCTGCAACATCGCGTGCGCAGAGCGCGCTCTATTCTCTTTTCTCCTTCTTCTTCGCTCGGGACTCCTTTTCCTTTTGTTCGCGCAGCTCGCTATTTCTGTTATTTTCGCCGCCGAGACTCGTGTACGAAAGACTTTTTAATGACGGAGTCGACGCGCGGCTTGTTTTCATGCGAGCCATCGTTTTCTCCTCTCTTTTCTATACGCGACGATGACAAGGTTTGGCAAGGTTACGAGACGGATTTTTTTTTTTTTTCGGCGAAAGCAGCGCATCGATCGCTGCACAAAAGAGAATTACCGAGCGGGGCGACAATGGCTTTCGGGGAAACAAATCTGAATATGTTTAATTCCGAAGGTTCTAAGCTGTGAAAAAAGAAAAAAAAAAAAGGAATGAAGTTGAACTCGACGGCTTCGTTTTTACAAGCTTCCGGTCAATTATACGCGCGCTTGTGTCTGCGTGTACGCTAATAATGGAGCAATTCCATACAGTCGCGTTGTCAGTGGGAATTTTCAAAGTCAAGAGCGTTTTCAAAAGCCGCGGCTTTTCTCACAAAACGCGCGCGCGACTCTATTTGCCCAAGAATCCGCGGAGGAATACACAAGGGCTCGGCTCGAGAGTCGCAGTCGTTGTTTTTTTTTTCTTCTAATCTCTCTCTCTCTCTCTCTCTCTCTCCTGCGCCGCTCGGCTTCTCTCACAATTGCGCGCATGCAAATTCCCCGCGGCGATTCTCACGCGCTCGCGTTCCTTCTCTCTCTCTCTCTCTCTTATACTCGCTCGGTTTTGCGGCAAACGGACGACTTGTGTACTCGCTCGCACACATACGCGCGCGGGATCAGCGTAACAAAGTGGCTTTTAGCTCTTGGGAACAGAGGCCGAAACCTAAGAAAAATATGCGAGTATCCTTTGGCGATTTTTTTTTTTGTACTCTCAGCTTTGTTCTCCCGCCGAAACTTTGGCTTCTCCTCTCTCCTCTCTGACGCTCTCTCTCTCTCTCTCTCTCTCTAATCCGATGCAGAAATTCGAGATGCACGTTGACTTCGATCGCTGTGCGCGAGTGTGTCTATGAGCGCATGCAAATTTTTCGTGGCTCGTTAGCGGAGGAGAGAGACGCTGGGATTCCGCATTGTTGCTCGAGTTTGAATGGTCTCCAAAGGAACGCGCGAAGAGAAAAGGATTTCGGCGAGGCGTGAGTAATTCGAAACTCGCCCGAGTTATATTGGCTGGGAAGACCGGAGATTTTGCATTTCTATAAGTGCTTTTGAGGAAATTTATGTGCTCCTGCTGCGGAGAGCCGTTTGAGATTTTGTTTTTTCTCGAAAAGTGTAAATTCGTTAGTGTCGAAACGCCAGGCTTCCTACCGAATCTTTTAATATTGAAATTTTTCTAATTCGGATTTGATATATAATGCGATACACGTCGTACAAGGCCAATTTTGGCTGAGAAAAAACGAAAACCAGTTTTCATCGTCGACCTTGGATACGCGTGTAAGGAACAGGCGTACATAAATTATGCTCTTAATCTTCGAATCTGTTAAAGAATATTTCCAAAAGTCACAACAAGCCGCGAGAAACGCGACACATCTCTCGGGCGCGAAAGCGTAGCAGCATCAGCAGCGTCTTTAAAGGGACCTCTAGAAAGGGGTAAGAGAGAAGAACCGCTCGAAACGGCGAAAATAGCAAAAGAGAGAGGCAGCAGCTCTATAGCGAGTAACCTAATCTCCTTAGGAATTTCGGGCATCAAACGCGCGCTCGCTCATACTCTTCCGAGCAGAGTAGGATAAATATATCCCTCTCTTTCTCGGTCAGGTAGAAGGACTCTCTCGACGCGCAGCGATCTCTCGGGAGGTTTTTGACTCGAGTCCGTGGAGGGGGAGATTTTTTTCTCTCTCTCTCTCTCTCTCTCGAATCCCGGCAGCGAAAAGCCTCGGCAGCTTTCTCAAACGGTACAGAAGCGAGAGCAGACAATACGAGACTCATTTACCTGGGCGACTCGTCCGATGGGCTAAGAAAAGGGAGATGGGTGACTGACCTAACGGTACGCGATACGCGCCGCCGATGGAAATCTTCGGGACAGCTGCTGCAGCGTAGGAGGAGGAAACTTGCGCTTGTTTTTTAGGTTTCGCTCGACCGCTGAGTCACGCGCGCGGCGGAATTTCGGGGAATGGAAATCGTTCCGATATTTAGTGCTCCGCGGGGGGATGACACTCGTCTGTTTTTTTTTCCTTTTCTCCTCCGCTTTCCTTGACCGAGCGATCATCGGTGGGCAAAGGCGTCGAACATTATTTACAACAAACGGCGGCGCTTGACCCCGTTGCTCGTAAACGCACCGTAAATTCGGTAGCCCGAACAGCCGCTCGAGCAAGACGTAAGTAGAAGAGGAAGGGGGGAAGAGCGATGGCGTCCGCGGCGTCAGCCCAATTCGAGTCGGCCTTGGGAATGAAAACGAGACAAAACGCGGAAGCAGCGGAGCACCTGCCGAGCAGCACACGGAACTCATTCCCCCCGCGACGATCTGCTTTCGAGAGGCGACTCGATTTACGTGGCTCGCTCGCCTGTAAAATTGCACCTTCTCTTTATCTATCTCTCCTTACTCGTTCTATTATTATTTTATCATTCGCGCGCTCGAGCTCGTTTTCTACTTTTCTCGAGTCCCTCGTTCTAGCGCGGGCGTAATTAATACCTATGCCGCGAGCGGGTCTCTTTTCGCCAGATATTTTCAGGCAGATAACCGGCTGGGCTCGTAATTTTAATTGCGCGAGATACGCGACAGGAAACGAGCTGCGATAGTTAGTTTTCTAGCTTTTATATAGTTGTCTAACGATCGACAATCCTTGTCATAACATCTGTGCACTCGCGCCGGACTGTGCAACGCGTCTCTCGCCGAGAGACGAGTTTATTTACGAAGCCAACGAAAATTATTTCCTCAAAAGCTTAACAACCGCACTTGCTCGACAAAGCGCACCAAACCGATCCGTCCTTCGAGAGGCCGCGATCCCACGCGGCGTTACGTACGTCGAAAAAAAAAAAAAAAAAAAAACAGAACACAAAGGCCGGAACGATCGCCTAATCGGTGAGAGAAGAAGCAGGAAAAAAAAAACACGGGCGCGTGCGTGGGCTCGTCGCGCGTGCGGCTCTAGAGATTTTCCGCGAGAGATGCAATAGGTGCCGCGCCACGTCAGAGAGCCGAGCCGAGTTTTTCGCATCGGTATGCGAGCTTCGGCGGGTGTGCCGTCTCGGCCTTGAGAGTCGAACACGACTCTGCCGCTGCTGCTGCTACTGTGTGTGTGTGTGTGTGTAAGAAAAAGAAGAAGGAGGAGCCACTGCGCAAGCGCGCTGCACACTGCACACGGCTCAGGGTCTCGGGCGTGCAATGGCGGAATTGTAATAAAAGGAGAACTACTACTACTCTACTACTCGCGTGTAGTCGTGTGGCGTAACTCTCGACGCACACGCGGCTTTTATTGTTCGCTTTGCCGTATGCTGTGCGCCGCGATGATGCTAAATTTGGCGCGAGCGCGAGTTTCGAATGCGCTCTCTCTGTCTCTCTCTCTGACTGACACGACGCTTTTTTTTACGGACGATTATTTTTATTGTTGCACGATGAGACTTTGATCTCCGCAATGATGATGAGGATGATTGAGAAAAGAATCTGAGTCACACCTGAGAAATTCGAAGAGAAAAAAATTGTGCAAACCGTGAACTTGGCGCGTTTGAATTTCTGCGCACCTGTAGACGCGAAGCGACAGTAATTTGCCGCGTCGCAGATGGCGATAAAATTCTCCCAAGGTTTTTCGGAAGCAGTAAAGAAGCCGTAAAGTAAGTTTGATGAAAAATCCTTTTGACGAGAGACACTATAGTCGCGCTCACGTTTGCATTTCGCTTCTATGCCAGAGAAAGAGGAGATCCGGTAGGCTGATTCTCGTTTTGTTTTTACGGCTCTTTTATTTGCGTTTCGGAACGCACGCACATACCTACACAAAAATTGGAGTTTTCATTCGGAATTTTTTTTATTGGCTGCGACGTTATGTCTTTCTTTCTTGCGGCGATCACGCGCGCGCGTTTCGTAAAAACCGTAAAAACTATGTACATCGGACTATATAACGCGGCGAACTCGACACTTTTTTTACAGCGCTCTGGTGATGCTGTCATTTTTTTTGTTATAGCGATTGTCATTCGGCGCAAAGTGTACGGAATAGCCGCGATGACGAGGAGGAGAAAAAAGCCGCTCATTGTGTAGGCGTATAATCACAATATGTTTTAATGTACAATGGCTCAATGATGGTAAAATTTTTGTCCGTCAGGAAAAAACGATAGCGTCGTTGAAACGTTATTGACGATTAATCACGTTAATGCGTAACTTGGGCATAAATAATCAACGTTGCGCGATGTTGCGCGCTGACCCCTTTCGATTAAAGATTCTCTCTCACCAATACACGAGCTTGTTCTTTATGTTTTTTATTGCGATATTCTCTCCGACATTAGCAAACGCACAACGATCTGCCTTATAAATCGTCGCTACTGGCGGTGAGGATGATGTATGCAAAGCTCGAGGATGCGTGCGACTTTACGCTACTTTCAGCTTTATTGCGAATGGAACAAATGTATTACAGTATAGTCTAAAAATAACTCGTGCGATCATTATCAGAGAATGAATTGCTTTCAACGATGCCGAGTTTCCAGAAAAAGTCACCCTCAAACTTTCATTGTTACAAAGCACAGAATAACGAGATCCGCTTCCACATCGATTCGAAACCTAACCAGGAGAACAAATGAGAAAGCTCCCAGTGCTCGATATACGCCAGCAGCGAAAGTAAACAATCCGCGCTACTGCAGCAGCAGCACACACATATATATATATATATATATATATATATATATATATATATATATATATATATATATAAACATCCAACTCGGCCCCGCGCGACACTGACCTGCGCAACACGGGCTCGTAACCCGGCTGATGCTGCGACGCTCGCGCTCTCGTCTCTACCGGGTCAGGGCTGACCGTGGTCTCATCTGCGCCACCCCCGCAAAAAATCAAGGACCACCACCCGAGCGACCTCGCTGTTCATCTTCTCGGCTCTAGCTAGAGATGTGCCCCTGCACGCGGCTCATACTATACACGGTATAATATGCGGGATTAGTTCTCCGCGCGGATTTCGGGGCGAAGGCTAGTGACTTGAATGGCGAGTGGGCTTGACGGGCTTTATGAATGGGCACGCGGTTTTCGTCGAGCTTTGGTCGCTTCGAACATCGGGTGCGAAAGGTCGTTTGAATTCTCGAATAAAGCAAGAAAAAAAAAAATGAAGGAAAACAGTTACTCCCGCAACCGCCGCAGCAGTGTGCATGACTCTCGAGACTTTTTTCTCTCTTCTCTCGCACACGCGCACTGCACGCAGCGGCATTTTCGCATCAGCATATTATAACGCGGCCGCGTATAAAAATATTATTTTCGCGCGTTACGTATACGCGGCTTATTAAAAATCACACGCCCCACGGATCAGCTGACTTTTATCCCGACAATCGAGCCCTGCCCACTTCTCCTCGTCACGAGCTTACATAAACCCGCTGGATTTTACATAAAAAACGCAATCATTCGTCGCGTGTCAGTTGAGCCGGGACTGTGTGTATACATCGCTCTCGATCACTTATGCTAACGAGATTCTCCGCGTGTCTTATTATTTACCAGCGCCGAGCGATGCAGCTTTTGCAATGCACGTCTCTCTGCTCCGAATGTATGTATATACATTATACGATTATACCGCGGCCGCAGAGAAGATGGATGCTTGACCTTAGAAATTAATAACTCCAGAGCTGCTGCCGCGAGGATGTAGCGCGGTGTGGCTTACGTAATTAAGTGATTATCCCGGGCGTTTGGCTTGACCGCTGCACGGCCTGCTTGATAAATTCAATTTTCGTCGCTGCAGCGTGCGCGCGCGCGCGAGATGATGAAAATTGATATTTTTGCCGCGGCAATTTCATTTTAATTGTAAATTGCGTGGGATTTTTAATTGCCCCGGGACTCGGTTCGTTAATTTCCGCCGTTAATATGCGCGCGTGCGTTATATACGCGCCGCTTTTTTTTCGCCTCGGAATTGATGTTGCGGAGCTGATGATCCTCGGTGGATGTAGGAGAGGATAATACGAGGCGGGGCTGATTAATCGAAAATGCATAGTACGCGAGACTCGAAAGCAAGGTCGCAGGAGCGGATCTCGCGGGAAGCAACGAACGTCCAAAGAAACAAAGTGAACGCGACGTCGTTATATGCGCGTTCCCCCCGTGTCGTGCACACACACACACACACTCAGCAGCCACCCCCGACGGCGTCCTTCGAAAATGGCTCGAGGTCGCGGGAATTAGGCCAAGCGCGCGCTCTGGCCCCATTCGCGCCCGGCGCAGTTCTACCCCCTCGCGTCAGCGCTGTGCGTATACAGCGTAGAGACCGCGCCCTCGCTCCTCTTTCGACGGTCTTCAATTCTGGCCGCTCCTGTATCCAGAGAGTCGTTCTCTTGTTAGGGAGAACTACTGCTCTGCCCCTTCGATTGTTCGCCGCTGCTGCATGTGCATATACGTGCTCGATTACTCGCGAGAGAGCAGCTCGAGAGGTATTCAAGGGATCGCTTTTTTTGCATCGGGGATCTCGCGTCGTGGGAATAATCGAGCGAAAGGGTCTCTTCTACCGAATTCGCGAAACTTTCGAGCCCGACTGTACACGTGCAAGCGATGCAGCCTAGAACAGGCTGATGCACTTTTTGTTGTTCTCCATCGCGCTCGTATTGTTATAAAAGAGGCGCGCTCGCGGCTCGATTGTTTATCCTTCTCTCCCTGCAGCGGTTGTTATCGGGCCTCGTGATCGCGAGGCGCTCCGAGATACGTACGTATGTATACGTTGTATGTAATTAATCGGGTATGCGCAGGGGATATACGTTAGAGCGAGGTGAAGACGTAGAGACAATGCAACGAATTGGAAAAAAAAAAAAATGTTGGCGAACGATCGTTACGCAAAGCTGAAACAAAGGGATTATGATTTTTTCAAACGATCCGAAAGCAGGCTATAGCGAACAAACGCGACGTATACACACAAGGGCTGTCCAGTGCAAGAGAGCGGACAGGGTCACTCGTTGCGTCTCTGTGACCCAGTCGTTCGCAGGACACAGGGCTCGCTCGCTCGTGTCAGCTCCTGCGAGCGCGTTACATTCCCCCCTAACGCAGTCGCGGCTGACCCGATTCCCCCGGCACTGGGCTTTTCTCTTTCCTTCTTCCTCGCCGCGCATCCTCCGTCCGTCTGCCGTAATGCTCTCTCTCTCTCTCTCTCTCTCTCTCTACCCCCGGGACGACGACGCGTAAGTAGGTCACAGGCAGATATCGACATCCACTTCTTATCCCCCATGCGCGCAGCTAAGCTAGCTCACCCCCGCTTTTTCCCTCCTGTGGCATTTTTTATTCAACGGCCTCTCGATATTAACGTTATATTGGCTCGTACACGTGTGCGTGTGTGTACAGTCGTCGAGATCGATGGACGCACTGTACACGCGTCTCGAAGAGGTAGTGGACGAGGAAATTGGTATATCGGATAGCTGCGGATTCATGAGTGGAGAGATTCGGAGCGATTGCGAATCTTTATTTATGCCGGATATGTGTAATATTGCGCGACGGTTTGTTCAACTGTGTTGCGCACACGAGTAGAGCGTTTTACGGTTTAATATATCAGGCTTTCTCAAGGTCCGCTCTCTGTTTACCAACGGCTCGCCTTCAACTTGCCTCAATGCTATTATCGGCTATAATGAAGTAATCGCAAAATTCCCCTGGATGTAAGAACGCGGGTAAAAATCACCGAAATGATCGGCGTCGCCAAAGGGTGCGCGCATAATACATCCGGAACTTTCACTCTCGAGCTCTTCTCTGCATCTGTGTGTGTGTGTGTGTGTGTGTGTGTATGCGTCTCGACGACGACGACCTCGGAGGGGCCGAGGACGGGCGGAAGCTGCGGGGGGCGGCCGACGCAGTTAACCCAAATACACTCGCACACGCGGAGGGGAACACACGCGTACCACCACGTGTATATCGATTCACTTCGAAACGCATTCTCTGCGCCGTCGCGACGACGCTCCTCGAGAGCTGGGTGATGCTCGTTATTATTGCGTCGAGTGCGCGACTGACGGGTTATTTTCGTGTTCGCATCGGGTCGATGGATTGTTTTTGTGCGGAGCTGCGATAATCGACGATAATTACACGGCGCGAAAGCCTACAGCAGCGTCGAGCTTCGAGCGCATGTGCTTTACAATTTCCGTATCTCAACGGCCTGCAAATCATGCCGCGGATGTATGAAGGAATTTCATTCTCAGCGATAGACAGCTGCGTCTCTCTCTCTCTCTCTCTCTCTCTCTCGTGCATTAGCCCGCTTTTTGCTTACTCTGTAATTTCAAGAGTCAAACGCTCGGTCGCTCGGGCTTCCCGTTGTCGTCGCCGCGTGTGTGTGTGTGTGTGCCACCACTGCCCTCGCTCGAGGATGATTATTATACCCGGCAAAAATGCAGCCTCGTCCCGCTATGTTAACCCTGTCCGCCGTGCTGCCTTATAGGCATATATATATATACATACACGCTAGACAATATACACACGCATAAGAGACTCGCGCACAATTGCGGCACCGAACGTCCTCGACTGCGCGGTATAGGTGCAGCGCGCAGGCAATAGAGTTACGCAACGCAGCGTATAAATACGCCGCGATAGAGTTATATACGCTATCTTACTAGCGCGGAATCGCACCCGCATGCTAGCGGCGGTGTTTTCCAGATGAGGAGGCGCGCGAATCAGTGCCAGGTGGAAAGTAGAGAGAAGGTTGAGGTCTGCTCGCCCGCGAGCGCGCGCGAACGCGTTCGAGGTCGGCTCCCTCACTTTCCCACACTGCAGAGCTCGGCTTTTGACGCGCATAATTTCCGCGCGTCGAGTTTATACCTAGCGAGCTTCCTTTTTCAGAGATATGTGTAACGAGTGTGCGTATATACGAGCTATGAACGCGCGTGAGATGATGGACGACCGATGAGTGTGCAGCTCTAAAGTTCCAGCTTTTGTGAAAACATTTTCCTCTTTGATTTGCGGAGAGACAGCGTTAGAGCCATCGGCGTCAAATAACAGGGAAAACACGATGGGAATCCCGTTATGGTAATAAAGGCTCTCGATACCTGCCCGAAATTCGAGCTGTCAAAATAAACCCTCGCTGTACGCTCTTAAAACTTCTCTCTAAAACTTTCCAGCAGCGCGAAAAGCTCGTAACCCGTCCTGTGCTTCCGGCATCGCAACGACGACGATAAAAAAAAAAACTGCATATTCCGGCTTATCCTCCCGAGAGACAGCGCATCGCGCGCACGAAAACAAGAGCGAGTTAGCGCAGAGCCGCGGAACAAGCCCCTTCTTGCGCAACCCGTAGCTTGTATATATATATAGGCACGCCGCGATTACGCGGGAATTTGCGCTCGTTCCACAACTGCTGCCGTTCGCACAGTGCGAGCGAGGAACGAAAAGGGCTCCGCATCGATCGCCGCTCGAGTTTACGTGCTTTTTATTAAAAAAAAAAAAATAATAATAATAATAACGTTTTCGCAAAATCACCGAGGAGAATTCCACACACGCAATAATAAACGCAGAGCCGAATAAATCACGGGCGATATAATGGAGAAATGAAAAGTGGCGTGGATGACGAATCGTATAAGTTGTCTAAAAATAAGAATGAATCTTAAAGGCGCGAGAGTAAAACGCGCGCGCAGACTCTGCCATTAAGCGAAATCGCATTCGCTCTCTCTCTCTCTCTCTCTCTCTCTCTCTGCAGCGCGCATTACTCACACCCCTAACCGATAAAGCATTCGATGCGTTATTAACTTCAATAATATTTTCCTATCGCAACGACGACGTTCATTCCCGCTTAAGCGCGTATAAATCGCTCGCATTATACGCAGAGATGAACGAAGAAGCATAAGAAAAAACAGACAGTACGGCGAGAGAGCACTTCGCTCGACTAAACATACGCAAGGACCGCAACAGCTCGGACCTCATAAATTTCAACTTTATCACTGACCGAACGCGACACCTGTACACGCGCGGCCGACGGCCTGTGTATGATTGCAATAAGACGTCCATACACACACACACACACACACACACACACACGTTATAATATCTCGACGCTGAGATCGCGCGCGAATGCCAAGAGCGGCATCAGCGGAGAGACGGAGAAAAAGAAACGAAAAGGAGAATCGAGCACGCAGCTCGCTCGTCAGAAATCGGCCAAGTGCAAAAATCGACGGGACGTGAATCAGCCTCGATGTCTGTGTGTGTGTGTGTGTGTGTTCACGTGTAGAGCTGCTATTTAATGGCGCGAGCTCGTCAAAGTCAGTGACTCGGCGCGGGCCAAACGAGAGAGAAGAGTAGAGCGAGCGAAATAGCTGCGCGAGCGCGGCTTTATACTATCTCTTTCGCTCGAGCCGCCGCCGCTGCCGCCGAGGCAACAGGTACGACGAGGACAATGCTCTCTGCCAAGGATAGCCACTTGCCGCCGCCGTTGCTGGTCCGCCGCCACATCTACATGCCTGACCATCTTTCTCTCTCTTTCTCTCTATCTCTCTCGTTCTCTACACGAGCTACGCGTATTCGTACACTCTTTCGAATGGAATTTTCGCGACCTTCTGTCCCATCGCGAAACGCTGCTTCGGAAATACCTTCCACAAGACACCTATACAGCATATCGAGGCGGAGACGAGCAGTCGCAGTCCGAATCAGCAGCAGCGACGAAAACCGGATTTCCCGCCGCTCGATCGAGGGGGGGAGAAGAGCCGCGTGGCGCCACCTGTTAGAAGGACGGCCAAGCTCAAGGGCCGCCGCGACGTTAGCCGCACACGAGAGATGGCGGTTGCTGCCCGCTTATTCGCGGAGAGAGAGAGAGAGAGAGAGAGAGAGAGAGAGAGATTGTTCGCTCGATCTTTCCTCGCTCGGTCCGCGAACATTTTTCAGCCGCTGCCGCGATCCCCCGCGGCGAGAGACATAACCTCACTCTGTGATGCAGTCGTTACGTTCGCGATTAGATCGAGGCGACCTATACGAATAACGGGAAAGCGAAAGTGCGTATACAGGCTGGCTCGAGTCGAATTTTCGATTCTTACGACGATAAACGCGTTTGGATTTTTTACTCTCTAGCCATGGCGCTGCTGCACATTAGCGAGTCAAAGCGGCTAGCGGCGAGCCTACGCTATCGATCGGCTTTTAATTCCCGGCGTGTGTAACACGCGGGCGCCATATCGTCGAGCCCGCACATCCCGTCCGAGCGAGAGAAAGGAGAAAAGAGAGCAGGGTCGCGCAAAAATTCAAATTCGCGCCGGCGGGAAATTCAAAAGCAGAGAGCGGGAGATACGAGGAGACGGAAGACCTTCGTCGATTTAGGTCAGACGGGCGCACGCACCGATAGTGCGCTGATAAGGTAGAGCGTCTGATTACGAAGCAACGACCTACATCAAGCGCGCGCACACATACAAGCAACACTATACGCGTCATGCATGCGCGAGTTACGTCTATTCTCCGTGCGCGCGCTTGTGTAGGTGCGCGCGCTCAATGAGAGCAAGCACATGACTGCTGCAACTTCTAACTCTATTATCAGCGGCTCTGCGCGCACATTACGGAACGGCGACGACGAAGAGTAGAGCATCGCTGTATTTCGCTTCTGAGCGTTTATCGCTCGGCGAACATTTTGTTTTCGATAGTCGGTTATCTTCGAGTATGCGATCGAGATGCTGCGCTTCCACTGTAATAATCCCGGACGCTGTATAGCTCGCTGGTTCGTAATTCAGCAGATCGCGTTGTTCCGATACGGGAGGAAAATAAACGCTGCGGTTTTATAGAGACAAATATTTGTACGTCGTGTAATTGCGCGATCGAGGCAAGCGAGTACACAAGCTCCGATCCTGAAATCCTTAATATACCGAGGCTCTTCGTGTGCTTTTTATAAGGGACAATATTATTGCGCAGACGTCCCTGACTCCTTTTTCTTGTTTACTCCTCGACGACTCGTACGATGTGTTTTTCTCTCTTCCAACGCAGCAGCTCAAACAACGACTTTCATTGTCGGCCAGCCGTGTACGACTTTTCGCTGCTGCTGCACAGATACATTATTTTAACTCTCTCTCTAAAAATAAGCGTTTGTTGCCGACGAAAATCCAGTTTCCGAAACCCACCTCGCGTATGTGCCGTGTCCGACGATTAATTTGTTTACAACCAAAGGCTGTCTATCTATCGACAAAAAAAGAAAGAGAGAAAAAGAAATAACGATCTGCCCGCAGCGCGCGCTCGAGCGGAACGTGGAAAAAACCGGTTCCCTCGTATATACGCATATAATATGCAAAACGACGACGAGGAGGAGGACGACATCGGGAGCGAAGGAAAAAGCATACAGGCGTCCGAAAGGGAGCAATTATAGCCGGTAACGGGCCGTCGTTCAATGCAGCGCGGTCAGTGTGTTACGCGCGAAAAAAAAGAGGTGGAGTTGAAGTCTCTCTCTCTCTCTCTCTCTCTCTCGCTCGCTGAATTATTATTCGAGAAGCAGAGATGGGAATCTCCGGCTGCAGGCGGAAAATCTCTCTCTCTCTCTCTCTCTCTCTCGGGTGTATAGTCTCGTCGACCGGAGAATAAAGCCGAGAAAGACAGACGGAGAGGGAGAAATAAACGAGTCGGAGAAGAGATGCACGCCCCTGGCTGTCTACCACGCTGATAACGCCTGATAAGCCAGACGGAGCGAATATAGCTCTTCGCTCTCGTTGCTGGTCACATTGTGTTCTGCTGCTGTTGTGCTGCTCTCGCGCGAGGCAGAGAGAGAGAGAGAGAGAGAGAGAGAGAGAAAACGATACAGCGCTGCTCGACGGATGCAGCTTCTTCATTTTTATGCCGGCTTCGGATAGGCCAAGTGTATTGTGTGCACATACCGATTTTTGGCGAGCTGATTCCGAGCGTTAGATTTGCGTAAATTGCGTTTCAGCCTCTTTCGTGCGTTACGCAAGTGCCGCGCATTATTTTCTGTAATTCATCCGACGCTCCCGCTCTTGCGTAAATACTTTTATCCTAAATCTATGTATTATTATACCGAGAGAAAGAGGCGAAGAGGGTCGGAGCAATCGAAAGGGGGCTGATGCTTAATTAATTTTTCTCCCAGTCGCCGTTACGCGATATCGATGCCTTCTCACTTTATATTTACATAGTTATACGGCCGAGCTAACAAATACAGCCATTTCGTCATTACAGCGAAGGGACACTTCGTAATTGTTTACGCATCGAGCAGCGCGCTCGTTATGTGGGTCGCGCATCAGAGGCGGCTAATTAATTGCGCAAACGCACCACTAGTCGTGTGCCATAGTGGCGGTGAAAAAAAAAAAAAGAAAGAAAAAATCGAGGGAAAAAACCGCAAAAGTACGCTCTCCTCGTACACCGCGAACTCATGAGGGTATACACGTGCAGAGACGTATACAGTCTCTCTTATCCTCCTTCCTTCCTTCCACGGATCCGCGGCTCGATTATACGCGTCGACCCGCATGTATACGCGCGCTTACAAAACCCGACGAGCCATGAAAACGATACGTGCTCCTAAAAATACTCGTATTTTGTTTAGACGTTGTTGCTAAATCGACGCGAAGCTGTCGAAATTTGGAAATAAATATGTCTCTTTATAAACCAGAGCTTTCAAGCTCGACTATGGCTTGATTAATTCAGCTATTCTATTTTCGAAGCCAAAGTTTAACGATCTTAAGTGCATCAAGCAGAGGCGACAGAAAATCGATTCTCGCTAGCAGGGATAAATGCAGCGCCCGATTGCTCTCGCGCAGTCTCGTATTGATTATGAAATTAGCGAGCCGTCTATCTTTACATCCTTGTAAAACGGCGATAGCGTAAAAATCACAGCGTACAGCCTTTTTCAAAAAGTCCTTCGATCCAACAATAGCAATCAATTCGTCGAATCTCGTAAATTTCCCCATCAATAATCCCGAGAGCCGATACACAATAACCCGCGGATATCAGATCCGTGAGAAAAGGAGGCGAGAGCCGGTAATACAACGTCATCGCGCGCGATACAATAACCGGCGCTTTTCGCAACGGACACACACACACACACACACGCACGTTGCAGCAGCAGCCTTAAGAGGAAAGTAGGGAAGGAGGTGAAAGAGAGCGAAAAGAAAAGACATTCCGCGCGCCTACTCGTCCGGTCGTTTCCGCGTGTGTGTGTGTGTGTGTGTGGTGTACGAGCCGGCTATACGACACCGCCGAGAGAGGAGTTTTCCTCCGTAGGCGGTTGCGTCGGCTTTTTCCACGCGGCCAGTTACGAGAGATGCGTTAACCTTGTGCCGCTGCGCGGATGACTCGCTTCCCGAGGTGCGGGAGCGATTATCTTTCGAAAGATTCTCCCGCACTGACTCACGCGGCTCTATCCGCGATGCTGATGCTAAAATGCCATTCGTTCGTATCAGATTTAATTGCGCCGAGGAACAATCGCTTTTCTTTGTTCCGTTATCCCCTCGTCATATTTTCTCGAAAACACGCGGAGATTTTCATCCGTTCTCTCGCGGAAAATATTTTCGTAGAAAGTGCGGCTGATGCCGATGACGATGATGAGCGGCGCTTGTTAGAAAGTACGCGGTTACATTTCCAGTGCGCCATTAGCAATGTAAATAAAAAAAAGTCTCTCTGTTCGGGCGATATATTATATATACAGCTTACCGCGAAAACTTACGCTCCGGAGAGAAAAGAGATATCCGCGGCACAACGATCCGTGTGTATGCAGTGCGTTCGCGGAAAAAAATGGAATCGCGTATCTCCGTAATTTGCCTATTCCGACTACCTTGTATTCCCAGGACGGAACCGGCCGAAGAAGGCCCGCGGAGAAAATCTCTCTTCTATAGCGATATAGCTGTGCCTCGGCGCGCACCTTGCACACAGCGCAGCTCGTCGTCGTGACTCGGCTATCAGTATGGCAGTAGTGCAGCATCGCTATAGAAGCGAAACGAGAGGCGTGAACGCGACCTGACGTCACATCCGCCCGCTCTCTGGCGTTCTGCTCTCTTTTTCGCGCGCAACTGGAGCAGGAGATTAATCTCGCTTCTCGTGCCTATATAGTTTGCAGCCTCGACGATGAGTCCCTGTGTGGGAGTACGATCGCGGTCTTCCGCGTGAATCGCAACGTCGACGATGAAATCCTGATCGGACGAGTTTCCGCGCTTTTTGTACTTTGATCGCCCCGAGCACGGGAAACACTTAGCCGAAGTGATTTCGCTGTTGCGGCATTGAAACGTATATATACGATACATTTAAATGTACTCGTTTAAATTGCCTTCTGCTGTAAGCCAACCAATTTGCCGTCACGCGTTCGTTTTACGACTGCTTTGCGTAATGCACGTCGGTTCAAGTTGAAAAATCATCGTCATCGAGCGTTTTATCTACCGAAAGAAATCGACTCGTAGGTGCGAGCATGACGTATTAATGCATCGAAATTAACGAGCCTATAAACTCATCGGAATCGCGCAGCTTAAATCATAATTTATCAACTCGGCGCGTGACGACAACGAGAAGGAGCGAGAAAAATAAAAAAGGCTTTTCCGCGCAGCACGCGAACTATAACTCACGCCAATGAGAGCTGGACAACGCGGCCACATCGCTTATCCGACGACGTCGCGAGCGGCGGAGCCTAATACGTCTTTCACCGCAATCCATAAATCACATTAGTATGCGCGAGAGACGAGGAGAGATGAAAACTGCGCGCTGCAAATTGCTCAACATTTCGAGAGCTGCCTTGTGTTAGTATACTTATACAGTGCGAAATTGAGAGTATATATTAATCAGAGGGTGTATATCCAACGCTAACGACGCTTTTTATACTCGAGAGCAGTTGAGCATTAGCATTGCAAATCCTCGAGGCTTCGTTAAGCTGCGCGCAAAAAAAACTTCGATAGCATCGTCGCGAGTACCTGTATTAAAGACTAATTGCGTCGCTTAGTTGTGTCGAAGACAATGAGCTTGGTTGTCGTCCAGAAGCGAGAGTTGATTAGTGTTTACCCATCGTGAGAAGCGATTCGAGCGCGAAGCAAAAGTCGTAAAAGAGAAGAAACGATCGGCTGAAAGGTACACAAAGTATAAAAATCTCGAGAACAGCCCGTATCAAAGCGAGGCTGAATCGCAGATTTAACTTTGAAATTCTCTCTCTCTCCCGTAGCAACGCAGCCGTGAAATCCCCCCCCGAGAAGTGAGAGAGACATTAATTCTCTAATGTACTATATAGCGCATCGGCAGGTGAATAGACCGCGAATACAATCCGGCTTCGCGGAAACGTCGTGTTCCGACCGCTTATTAACCGCGAAACGGGTGGATCTGACACAAGAGTCGCTCGTTTATATGTATATACACGCGCTCGCTTCGAGAGAGCTGTTGCACTGGCGTATGAAATATTAATAGACGTAGATCGCGCTCCACTTTATTTCTCGTTCCCATGATGCCAGCTACTGCGCTCTAGCACCGGGAAAAAGTCTCTGTTTTCCGGTAACGAATACAGCTGTCGATTTCGTTAATGTCAGTGACCATTTTGACAGCTAGGGATATCCACTTAAACTTTTGCGATCTACGACAGTTATAAAAATCAAAATTAAATTGGAAGCAATGTGGAAAGTCATTGTTTACGAACGGAAGGACTAAGGCAGTTATGGCACGAGCGTCCCAAGTTTTAGCATGTACAAGCGAGGAACCGCTATACAAGCACTAGGCTCGCCGATAGCTATTGCGGGAAATGGGAGATCGCCGGTGCGCCACCTGTACGCGCGAGCCGGAGACAGGGGGTTTTCGGCTCGGAACAATTATACGGAAAAAGACTTTCTCTTTAAAATCGAATTAATCCATTGTACGAAAACGTCGAACCGCGTTGATGCCAGAAAAGAGAAAGGCTTCCGTATTGAACTGACCGGTGGCGGCGTTTCATGCTCGAACTTTACGAGTGCGAAAAACAATTTCGCTTTCACTCTCGTACGCGCTATTTAAACCCTTTTTAGGTTAACCAATTTGCGGACTCGGTAAAATCATTTCTCGTTTACCGTGCGAGTAAAAGCGAGTATTAAAGGCGAATCGCCTGTATCGATCTTTTGTTTTCATAATGCCAGAGCGCGACGTTTTATCTGCCCCGCACAATCGGTTGGAGAGTAGAGAGAACGTGAAATTAACATACGCACTTGCAGCGAGCGGTAAAACCGGTCCGCAGAGTAGTAAAGCTGTCTGGCTCAGTTGCGAGATCGGTCTATTTCGTATACTGCCTATCGATCATTCGCGTTTCTGTGTATTGGTATATATGGCTATAGCAAAAGAGATATAAACTCACCAATTTTGCCGTTGGGACTGTAAGGATCGTAGCTGCCGGAGCTCATGGGGCTGGCGTAGCCGTTATTGCTCGGCGGCTGCGAACCGATGACACTTTGCTGTTGCTGCTGCTGCTGTTGGCTCTGCTGCGTTATGGGCGTCGAGTGAGCCATGGGCGGCTGCTGGGGCGACAGGTAGATGTGTTGTTGCTGCTGCTGCTGCTGCTGCTGAGGTTGCAGCGGTCCCTGAGGCGACTCCGGAGCCAGCCAGTCGTCGGTCCTCGGGCGCTTGTTGCTACCGGCTATGCCGGCGAATAGTCCGCTGCCGTTGCCCGCCGGCGGGGGCCTGTTACCGTTGCCCGACGACGAGCCGACGGACGAGGCCGGCGACTGCTCCGGTGCCTCGGCCTTGACCAGGCCCAGCGCTGGGTCCTGCTGCTGCTGCTGCTGCTGACTGGTGTCCATGACGAGCACTTGTTGCTGATGCTGCTGAAGTAGGTGCTGCTGCTGCTGCTGCTGGAGCTGGTGGTGCTGGGGGTGCTGGGGGTGCGCCGCCGGCACGTTGGCACTGTTCGGGGCCACGACTAGCCGGGATGCGGGGGCCAGCACGAGCGCTCCCGCCCCCACGACGGCCGACGCCTCATCGTAACGCACCGCGACGTTGCCGCTCACTAAGCTGGCCACCGTGACGCGCGGGACTCGACTGCGCCGCACACACACCCGAGACGACCCAGCGCCTCTGGATTATTTTTCGCTATCTCAGTCAAGTCGCACTCGCGCACTCGCGGATCGTCGATCTATCTTCCGAGCCGACTGGCTTCAACGCTGATGGCACTGGCTGCAACAGAAAACAAAAAAAACGGTGGAGGGTGAGTTTTCATCAACGCTATATGGGATTCGGTGCAAACAAAGCTCTCACGGGTGCTAACGAAGCACGCGACAGCTAGCGTCCTCGCGACCGTATGCATATAGGTATACCCACACACACACACAGGACGCGAAAATTACATCGCGCCGTCCCAGTCAGACACGTTCCTCTTCTCTCTCCCGCGTGTAATATAACGGTTAAAGGAACCTACTACCGGCGCGTCGAGGCACTTGCCGAAACTGGCTGCTCCCGCACGCGCGGCCGACTTACCTCGACGCCGTGTGCCCCACCATCGTGGCGTATCATGTGGGCCCGCGCCGAGGTGCTATATACGCAGTCTGTAATCGAGAATCGACGACACGGTCCCGAAAAGAGCAGGCTTGTTTACGCCTCGCGGTCTCTGACTCGGTTTCTCTTCTGCTTGTACACGCAGTGTATGTGTGTGCGTGTGTGTGTGTACAACACACACGTCGAGAGACTTTTCTTGCGCGCGAGCGGAGGGACGCCTTTCACGAGCGGTGCAATGCCTTTTTCGGCGACTGGGTTGTTACGAGCGGCAGAAAAAGAGGAGCCACTGGAGAAATCTCGCGTTGGATTATATTCGGGTATTGTTTTTCTACGATTCGCCTTCCAAAACACACGCGCCCACTCTGTGTGTATTTTACGACGTATAGAAATTCGTCGCACAGCCTAACCCCATTCGACTGTACCGCTCTGACACACACACACACTCGTTGATCTATCGTTTGAAATGCAGGAAACAGCCGAGCTCGAAAGGAAAAAAAAAACCGGTTGGAGGCCGGCTTTGGGATCGTTAGATTAGAATCTTGATCGCGATCGCCATCGCAGAGGCGTCGCTGAATCGTTACGTCGATTTTCGCTCCCGGAGCGTTCTCGCGTCGTACAGAGAGCGGAGTAGTAGGACACGCTATTGAGTCACATATTGTTTTGAAGTTTTTCGGCTAGAAAGCTGCCGCTGGCACAATGAGACTGCAGGAACGTTTTTTTTTTTTTTTTTTTGCGCACGCGCCGCTTTTTTCGCTCCACTGGCTCTCGTGTACAGAAAGTCCTTTTACCGCGCGAGGACATTACATTTTTTCCGCTCTTTCGCGTTTGAAAAATCTCGTCGATAGAAGTCGAGAGATAAATCAACGAATCGGATGTTCGTCCTGATACAAAGCCCGGGGATTTATAATCGAATAAATTATTTCACACTTGCGTAACTCGAACTGTTTCGGGAACAACGACGCGCGCTGATTGATCGCCGTATTCGTACACCGGCACCTCTCTAGCATCGAGGATTTAGAAAGGTGCTATTATTTTAACAACTTTGCGCGCGCTAATAGCGGAGGATTCTGGTTATAATACCGGCGCGTCAATTTCAAGCCGCTCGCGAGCGGAATGTGGTTACGAAAGAGGGACGCTATTTTGATTACAAATGGCTGTTTAAGTCGTCGCGTATGAAAAAAAAAAAAAGCTTCATATAATGACAGCTACGCATCGTGGAGTCGTTCCATTAAGTTTATAATCCGTCTCGGATCTGCCGAATCACTCCGAGCGAAATCCGGTATCGCAAAACTACTCGAAATTCCCGGCGCTACTAAGGCGTTACGCTAGACTTGGTTTCGCGTGTCCGAAGCCTGCAATTTACCGAAAAATCTCGACGACGACTTTCATATCCCCCTATTCCTCCGTCGGTAATATCGTTGCATAGTTCGACGGCCGAAGCTCGCGACTGACAGATACGCGCACAATGCGACGAATTCCGATCTCCGGGGCGAGTTTGGCGCTCTCTCGAGTGTCCGGTTTCCCTCTCCGTATATCTATAACTACAGGCGTCTTGCGTCAGCGGAGAGGAAGGGAAAAAATGGATTCCGTGTGGTGAGTGACCCCGTCGACGCTAATTGATACCTTTTGCGCCTGTCTGCGCGTTTTATTTGGACGGATGGCGATTGCGACTTTTGCGCCCGCCGAGTGCGTGGGTGGAGTTTCGAAAGTTCGCTGCCGCATGCAAATGCTGTTTTTGTTTTGAAAATGCCCGGCCCCGCTCCTGGGCTACTGCCTAATGACCCCCTTGTGTCAGTTTGACATACATATTTTTTCGGCGATTAGAGGACTCGTCATTCGTTCGTCGCGCTGTGTGTAATTAGGCGAAAAAATTTGTCGATTTTAGACTGTCTGTGTTATTATTACGTAATCATGTGGAATTATGAAAATCTTTGGGGAAATACGACAATACGCGATACGGGTGTGTAATGAGTGTCCCAAGTTAATTTTTCGGCTAGAGGAGATTGCTCCTCTCGCACGACAGTGGCGGGAAAATCCGTTCGACTGATCGAGTTACACGCACGACCCCTCGAAAATCGGGGGAAAAAAAAGCGTGTAATAATACAGCCCGGGCTCGTCGCTGCACTAATCAGCTTAAAAAAGAGCGGAGCCAACGAAACCCGAGCATCTTGGCCAGCCAATATATTTAAACGCGGCGACAGAGTTCGTGACTCTCTCTCTAGTGTCGCTGCAGTGCACAGACGAGCTGCCGAGAGCTGGCTATTCGCAATTGCGTGTGGCTCAATTTCGCGCAGCCGAAACTGCAGACACAGAAATTGCGCCAAGTAGTTGCGACAATCGATTTCACCCGAGCGCGAAGAGACTGTGCGCAGTGTGTGTGACGAAACTTTAAAGTTCGCGCGCATAATTTTCGAGCGCGACAGGTGACTGTGTGTGTATAGGAGAGTATAGTAAACACGAGCCCATGTATATAGTGGGATTGTATGATTCACCGCATGAGTTTAATGAAATGTCGCGTTTATCGGCCATTGTTACGCTGATGCAACGCGCGTCAGGTTCTTTCTCACTGTATTAACCTCGATTTTCAGCTCGCTCGAAAGTCCGCGGCGACGTGTAATTTTCCCGCGAAGCTTCGCGCGGTCGCGTCACTTGCCGTCGATTCGAAAGCCACTTTAACATTGGCTGATGCCCAGAGCTCCGCTGAATTTCGATATCGGACGCGTGTAAAACGCACAGTCTTTCTTCCTCGCGCAGATGGGAAAAGCTCGCGCACATGTGCGGCCCGACTGCGGAGTAGAGGAGAAAAAGCGAGGAAAAGAAAAAAAGACGCGAAAGAACGAGCAGAAACACAGAGGCAGAGAAAGAGAGTAACAGCCACCGCCGCGGCGCAGCTAACCTCCGACGCGTAACCCTGACCCACCCCACGGTCTCTCTCTCTCGTACAGTCTGTACGTACACACATACACCAGCGACTGCTCTTTACGTTTTGCTCCTTATAGCTCTCTCGCTCGTTGCCTCTTTTTCTGCGTCGTCTCCGGCGCGAGAGTTTCAAGCCTCCACCGCCTGTGTTTTTCGTGTCAAAGATCAACGTGCCGACGATGCTCATGGCGCGGTGTAATGACTTCATCGCTTGTAACAACATTGGATTTTTTTTCCCCCCGCTACTCGCGTATAACGAGCCCGTCGTGCTCGTCGTGGCGAATTTTCGCGAAGTTTACCTTGGCGCGGGGGTGTTTCACTTGGCGTCGAAGTTTTAGAAGAAAACAGCTGTTTACAAGCGCGAAACACCGATTGATCGGCATCCTGGATGAAACGAAAGTCTATAATTAAATTTCCAATACACACGCATAGCGCCGGAGCGAACGAGTTTATGCCCGAGGCGTGAAGGCTCCGCATAATATATAGGTATATATACAGGAAATACACAGATCCGCGGAGGTGTCGATATTGCATCGGAGGTATAGTCAGCTATCTCCGTGGATAAACAAAGCCTGTCCCTTGCCCCTTTCGCGTTGTATATACCGTTCGCGGATGAATCCGTCAATACCGCTCACGGATATTCAACTCGATTCTTGAAATAGCTGTGTGACGAGCTTCGATACGCTCGCCTTCTAGACCACCGCGCATATCTCGAGATGCGGTGAGAGCTTTTTTATTCGGTCTATTTATAGACCGATCGCCGCGCTTATAGATCCTCGTTGATTTTTTTTTTTTATAAAAGCAGCTCTTTGAGAGATCTGCATAAGCGCAAAAATAGCCGAGCGACTCCTAAACGCGGAATTCGCTTTTATTAGAAAATTGCGGATGAAAAAGCTCGACTTGTGCATCATTTCGCACAGGGTATAAGAGACGAGCTGCGCACAAACAATCGCCAGACATCAAAGCGCCCAGGCGAGATCCATATTCATCCACGCAGTGTCCATCATCTCTCGGCGCCACAAAGACGAGCTTTCATCCCTTTCATACGCAGACTACTGTTCCCGGTATAGAAAACAAGAGCAGCAGCAGCAACAAAGCCGGAGCGGAAAAATTCGAAAAATCACGCCAGCAGCATCGATCAGAGGCGAGTCGCCGCCGTCAAGCCCAGAGGCCACGCATTAGTCATCCTTATCGGAGCGAGAGCTTTACGTACCAGCAGCGGCGGCAGAGATCCCTATCGCCAAAGTCCCGCACACGGCGGAAAACACGCTTGCAGCGGAGCGACTTGCGCAGAGAGAAAGTCGGAGGGGGGGGGAGAGGGGGTGGCAGACCTGCAGCGAGCTCGCGCGAGTGGTGCCACTGCAGAATCGATCTGATGGCCTAGTTACCAGCAGACCGAGAGCTCGCGCGGATAGCGAAGGCGAAAGGGGAGGCTAAGGTTGTATATATAGGTATATACGTTTAACGTACACAGCGAGCGGAGGCCGTGCAGTTGGCAGCACCTACGCGCATCCCGCTGTGTGGGTGGGTGATGGGTGTATAGCTCTCTCGCCGCGGGGGAGGAGGCGCCGGAACTGCGCGTGTATTGGTTTCGGGGCCGCGAACTGCAGCAGCGGTCTGGAGGTAGTTCGTTGCCGGGATATTCCAGCGCCGCGAACCCTGGAGCGAGGGCAGGCATTGACCTAGATGTATGCCGCCGCTGGTACGATCTCTCCCTGCTCTATCTCTACGCTAGCTCGTCGTCTCTGCTACTGCGTGCATGTGCCGATTTGAAAATTACTAAGCTCTCTCTCTCTCTCTCCGAGGGGCTATTCATATTTACTTACAATAAGCAAGACGATTCGACGGAGCGTTGTCATCGCAGCGAGACATAATTGCTCGGAGTGCACACACGCGCCCCTTTTCGTCTTACGACGGACTTTGTCGCGAGAAATGAGCCAGCGATTCCACGACTCTCTGTCTTCGCAACCAGTTTTGGGATGAAAGACAGCAGCAGCGAGGAGGGAAAGCCTCCCGCTATGTGAGAGAGTTTCATCCCGCGGGATCTCTATATACACCGGCCCGCCCTTTCCGTTCGCTATACACACACACACACATCTCTCTCTCTCTCTCTCTCTGTTTCTGTCGCTTGCGCTTTGCTCTCTTTCCCTTTCGGCGAGGGACTGGATTGCCGCCGCCGCGTATTGATCGACCCTGGATCCAGTTTCTTCTCTCTCCCTCTGTCTCTCTTTCCGACTGCGCGCGCGAGTTCTCGTGGCCGAGACTTTGTCGTGATTTGCAAATTGCTGCCGGCGGAGACGAGTCTCTCTCTCTCTCTCTCTCTCTCACTCGCTTTGAAAAAGGTTCGAGTAATTTCGCAAACTCGTTTCTTTCAGACTCGTGACTCGCTCCGCCGCGTGTATGTTTGTGTGTGTGTGTGTGTGTGTGTTTATATAGGAGAGCGAGTTCCGAGGCTGCTTTGGAATTCGCATGCATGCTTGCGCCGCCACGCGGGAACGTGCAAATTTTTTACGGTTTTCGGGCCTCTTTTGGAAAAGTCCTCTGGAAATTCTCTTTGACGAACGACACGCGGCTTCGCGACTATGATCACCTCGCTCAAGTTGTACGCCTATACTCGAGTTATTTCCAGAGTCTGCATTATGCATACACACATATGGGAATAGTACACAAGAACGCGATGCATAGAGCTATTTTATCCTGCGTTTTCGAGTAAGCCTTGATTAATTAACTACGCACACGCCTCGACCTTGCATCGGGGCAAGCCCCTCAGCTCACGGAGGAGAGAGCTACGCTAGGTAAACATCGCGCAACGGTCATTGATCGATATAGCGGAGCTCGGATCGGGTTCAAAAGCTGCTCTCACCATCTCCGCAAAAAGCACACATTCCCCCGGCGGCGACTGGGCTGTCGGGTCGGCAGAACCGCGCCACGTCGGGAGAGTCGAGTGCAGTAGGGAGAGAGAGAGAGAGCAGACCCACGGAGTAGAGAATCGATTGTTTCCCTACTCCGCAGCAGCGGCACTGTATACTCTCCCTCTTTGGCGCGACTGGCCTCATGCGCGCTGCACATGCGCGGCCTGCAACTGGATCATCCCGCTGTGGCGCCGCTCGATAGTATAGCTACTGCGAAAAGCTCGCGTCTCTCTGTGTAATCCACATGGTACAGAGCTCGAGGGGGCGAGAGTCTGGGGAGGGAGAGGAAGAGAGAGAGAGAGAGAGAGTCGAGCCGGGGTTGCTAGACCTAGCATGCATTGACCCTGCCGACCTAGTTCATAGAGCAAGGCTAGCGCGACTAACTACTGTAGCCGCAAACTTCGTTTGACGAACCCGTTGGCTCTGTGTCCTCGGGATCACTCGTTATACATGTGCCGCTTCTTCATTTCGGCCTTCGGACAATTCTCGGGGGTGTCGGTTAATCGCGAAAACGCTCTTCTGCGCTCTGGTACGCGTAATAACGCACGCGAGGAGGGAGAGAGAAGACGTCGCCGTATCATCGATTGTTGTCGAGAGAGAGAGAGAGAGAGAGAGAGAGAGAGAGAGAGAGGACTGTGCGCGCGCGCGTCGCGGCTATATCGCGTGCGAAAGACGAATTCTTTGCGAAATTTATCGCTCTGCAACCCTGCCTCAGTGCCTTTCTCGGACGGCGAGAATTATCGTTTGTGTGTATGCGCGAGACTGGCGGGTTTTGCGCGTTATATTGCGTTTTCTCGAGAGAAACGTGACTTGAAAAATTATAATATACACGGGGCAGACGCGAATGTTGTGACTAGGAGTTTTCTTTTCTTTTTGAAGGCGGCGCGTCATCGATATATAGAAATAAATTGAAAGTTCGTTTGAGTGATTGCGAGAGCGGAGCCGTTTGGAAGTTTGTAATTTAATTTGCCGGGGAACAGTTTAATCAGCTGAACCGTCTGTGTGTAATGAGATTGGATTTTTAACGCTGTTTCCAGGGGCAATAAACTAATTCAAACACAACCTGCGTCGAATATAAAAATCGTTAACTGATGAAATGTCGTTACAGCGTATAATGACTCGACGCTTGTAGGATTCCTCGCATAACGTTAGATTGACGGGTCAGTTTTTAGTCCGCGTAAGCAGACGTTACGTAAATATGACTCCGCGGATGAATTCAAACGTATAAAAATATAATAACTCTCGCTAATTCGAAATTACTCGATTAATCTTTGTTGACCAAAGTTCGGCCAAAGATAATGACAGTATTGCCAATGTTGACGTAAGTACGTTTGCGGCGTTGTATTCATGAAAGCAATCTAAATAGAGAGTGACACGAGTAAGGAGAACGCCTCGCGATACGAGTAACGAACAACCGAATGCATCCGCTTGAAAAAAAAAAAAAAAAAAAAAAACAAGGGGGAGTTATCAACCCCGTTGATATTTTTAAGCAGGGGTTATCCTACTCAGATGCTTCGACTTATTAAGCAACATTACACTCGCGACTCGCGATCTCTTTTCTCACAGTCTCCGCGAACACAAAGAAACAATTATCGATGATCCTCGTCTCCCGTCGATCTCCAGCGATTCATCATACTCTCATCCGCGTGATTTCCCATAGCGCAGATGGTCCTCTCGCCGAGCTATCCCCACAGTAATTCGCGCGACACGATAAATCGTGCGCTGCACGTACGACGATGATAATAAGGAGGCCAGAGAGCACGCGGCTCACTCGATTATCTCTAGCTACGTTAATTGTGGGATCGACTTCGACGCCGCCGACCAGTTGGCCGCTATCCCGGCCTTGTGTCGCAATAACCCTGGGCCACCGGCTTCAGCATATATATACATATATATATGCGCGCAGCCGTGGCTAAAAATAGCCGCCGGTGCAAAATTCTCGCGCGAGAGCGTTCAAGAGCGATGCCAAGAAGCCGAGAGTGCATCGGACAAAGCGAGCACCGCTGGCTCCGATCGAACCGTGATTAGCTTCTTTCGCGCGAGGATTTGGTCGAAGCGGAGTAAGGCAAAGGTAAGGCGATATTTTGCGACGCTTTTTAAGAATAGAACGCGCAGGAGGCATCGATTTCGCACCGGGCACTAAATTGCTTATCGGTTGGTGCATGATAAATAGAGCACGTTTCATCCGACTCTGTGCCCCGCACAACAAAGCCAGATAAACGGTGGAATTATCAATTCAAATTTGACGATAAGCGCGCGAAAGCAGGCGCAAGGTCAAGTGTGCGGTTTTTCGGCGCGGAGAGATAATGCGTCGATTATATACTCGTCTGTTTGCACAACTCGACTCGATATACATACGTTTATAATTAAATATACATGTATCGATCGATTGCGTAAGTGCGAGCAAGTGCAGTAATTGGGCGTCGACGATTTTCGTTTTATCTCGGCAAACTCGTCGGCTCGTTTTTTCCCCTTCGATTACCTTCTTGGACTTGGAAGTCATTGTCACGCGAGTAAAGGTTATCGCTCGCTTATGACGTGCCAGCGCGTATCTATATCGGCGAAAGCTCTCTCTCTCTCTCTCTCTCTCTCTCTCTCTCTCTCTCTCTGTCTCTCAGATCTCAACGTAGAGATTCGCCGCAGGGAAAATTTAATGCAAAAAGAGTGTCGTCGCGGGAGTAATGGAAAATTTTTTCGACGCCGGCTCTTATCAGCCGGTAATAAAAAATTAATCGCGCGTCTAGCCGCTAAATAAAGACACTCGCGTCGAGCTTTTGCGAGCGCGGGATATGAGTCACACACATTCGGGCGCGGAATCATTTATACATTAATATCGCGATACATATAAGCCGAAGCAAAGTTACTTACTCTAGCTTAGTAAGTATAATTTTGACGAGCTTCCAAGTTACGCCACGTCGCTCGGCATTATTCACCGTTGCAAAATACTCGCCGCGTTCAGCCGGGACATTGTTATTTCTGAAGAGCCCGCAAGGCTCTCGGGTGCTCATGAATGAATATACACGTATATAGCCCAGTGCGCTGCACTCTCGGGGAGAGAAATTTTCGCGCTAACTAATTCCCTTTCTTTCTCTCGCTCTCGTTCCTCGGCGCCGTCGTCGACGTCGCTCTGAATGACTTGCCCGTCGTGTGTCCGGTACAGTGCAGTACAGCAGCTTACGTAACGTCACGCGCGCGCGTTTTTCACCCTCTCCGACTTGTGTACAGTGACGAAACACTTATATACATGCTTTTTAGTCGCGTGAACGAATGTTTTGTTTTTACTCGGCACACGTACACGGGAGGGATGGTTTTGTATTCGTGAGAATGATTTTTTATGCATATTCGTGAAATTTCGATATTTATTTTTAAGTTCTCCGTTCGTTATCATCGGACGCTGTCGGTTATGCGTTGTATGTAGCGGTTACACGCATAAATACAGCAGATGCTTGTCGTTATAGCTCTCGGCGATCGAGAGACCATTAATGGATCGTCTGTTATGAGTACCGCGCGGGCTTCGTTACAAAAGTCTTATCGTGTGCATGAATGACGCGCGATACCGGCCTCCGCGCATTAATCTCGTTACACGGGGCGATCGATGCGTGTTTGCCGCTCTTGCTCGTGTATGTAGCGCGTAATTCGACTTTCGTACTTATATCTCAGTGTTGAGAGAAGTCATATCGAACTCCGAGCAATCTTCGATGAAGTTACGGGTCGAAGCACCTGCTACGCCGGATGTAATCGCTCTGAGAAGCTCGATGATAATTCATGACTCAACGAGCCTTTTATTTACAGGTCCCCCAGCAGAGAGAGGGACAGAGCGTGTTATATAGCATCATCGCGATTCGTCCGCTATACCGGCGTCGCGGCGCGTTGAAAAGCAAAAAGCGAGCTGGAAATATAGACTGCCTTGAATAATAGAGACTGCGGTCTATTTATGCCCTGAAATCAATACCACCTCGGCTCTTGCGCTCCAAGGGTTGGCCGCCCCTAGTGCTCGCCTATATATCCCAGCGCCGCCGCCGCACCACCGGCGCTACTGCTTTGAGGTTACTTACACCGCTACACATCACCTGCGGCTGCTGACGCGGCACTGGCTCGAAATATAAAAAGCTCTCCGCGTATATCTCTCGAGAGAAGTTTTCTTTTAGTTTTTTTTTTTTTTTTTTCATTCGTGTCCAACGAGCGGATGCTAAATTGCCCTGCGTATATGGTTTTCCGCAAGCAAAGTTTTCCCTCTCGTCGATGAGTATAAGAGGCTGAGGCTTATTCCACAGATGGACGTGACCTATCGCTGAGGGGAAAAAGCTCGAGCTTGATTAATGTTGGGCTTGCGGCGGCGGAGGAGAACTTTTTTGACTGAGTGGTCGAGAAGATTTTTGGAAAGGTAGAGAGAGAGAGAGAGCTAGCTTATACAAATGGCTTTTAAATTGCTCTGCAGCTGGATGAATCTCGCCCCGGAATTCTGGTGTCTGGAGGATTCTTTGATAGATCGAGGCGAGGAGCTTTGACTACGTTACCAAGTTGCCAATTTTTCAGGCCGTCGAATTCGAGCTAAGTCACGAGAGCGAATCCAACGCACGTTTTACGAATTAATTATATACGAAAAAGAAAACGAGTACAACAGTTCCATTAAAGGAAGCCAATCCCACGCTAAAGCTCCGAAGACTACATCCCCAGCGCAATCTTCATATCTCACGAAAAGCGAAGAGCATCCGCACTCGAGAGAGAGAGAGAGAGAGAGAAAAAGAACTTTACTAAAGCACAGCTGAGCACCGGAGAAGCCCAACAAATAAGGCGCGCAGTAATGCGTCTCCCGACTACCGTACTACGCGTATATACTCTTCCTCGACAAAAGAAACGCCGCGTCGGCTGCTCTTTGCGCAGCGGCGAATCGTAAAAACTGCACACATGCACACGTACGAGTACGAGGCGGAAAAGAAAGCGAGAATAACTATACAGCCTCGTGCGTACAGCGCGAGTATGCGCGTGTGGGGCAGGTCGGGTCCGTCGATAAATCAGCGCCGCCTCCTGTAATTACGCCGCTCTCTCTCTCTCTCTCTCTCTCTCTCTCTCTCTCTCTCTCTCTCTCTC
>QLSS01000003.1:1455968-1477325 GCA_024372645.1 Trichomalopsis sarcophagae
CTCTCTCTCTCTCTCTCTCTCTCTCTCTCTCTCTCTCTCTCTCTCTCGCTTGCGCGGAAATAGACCCACGGAAACTCTCGGGATAAATAAACCCGCGCGCGACGCCGGCGTACACACACAGCTCCGCTTCTTCTTCTTATTCTTCTTCTTCCTCCGCCGGCGGGGGAAAGAAGAAGAGGAGGCGCGCGACAAATAAGATCGAGAGGAGCAACAAAAAAAATCAACGCCATAACTCGCCGACATAAACACGCGCACACAGACTCATATTCGCCTACTCGCTTTTTCTCTCTCGCGCGCGGCGGCAACAGCCTCCCCCGCAATAAACGTCGGATTTTTCTCGTAAAGCGAAAGGTGTCTTATACGTCCCTTTTACGCGAGAATTTAAGATAGGCTGCTGCTGGTACTTACACCGTTGCTGGAAAGTCGAAGGGATACGCCGAGGGAGAGAGAAAGAGTCGACTGGTTGCCATAAAGAAGATAGAAGCGCGCATGTGGAAGCGAATGCGAGAGATTGTAAAGTAAGGGCTTTAATAGAGGAGTAGGTAATGAAAGAATATAAATAACCGTTTGCCCGCGTGTAATTCGCCATTATTTCACATTCACATTCTCGAATCTCTCTTCTCCTCGTTCCGTTCCGAGGCAGCGTTGCATCACCGCTACCGCGGGCCGTAAAATCTTATAATCACTGGCCTACTTAAAAAAAGCCGCGCGTCTTTAAAAATACAGCCGTCGTCCGCCTCGTTTCTTCTTATTCCGCTATTTGCCGAGGACGATCCACATGCGGCGACACACCGAGAGAGAGAGAGACATGCAAAAAAGCAAGCGCGTGCGCTCGAGCTACTGCAGCGAACGGGTAACGTGAGAAGCCGAGACAGCTCCTCTCTCTCTCTCAGCTCGAGGCGTCACGTGCGGCTGTTTCAGCACGTATCTTTTCGAAATTTCAAATCTCGAGTCGCGCCAAGCGAAATAACTCCGCGCCGTGCTTATTTCAGTCTCGCGCTGCGATTTTTCGCCTCTTTCGTTCTTTTTTTTTTTTTTTTTCCTCCTCTTCTCCTCTCGCTGCTGCTGTTTGGTTTGCGCAGTTCGAGGAACGACTCGAGTTGTGCGCCGGGGATAATATTAAATTCTGACGCGAGAGGGTTTATTGATTTTCTCCGTGCCCGCGGAGCTTTTTCGATTGTCGGTGTGCTGCTTGATTAAATTTAAAACGAGTATGGCTTGCAAACTGCTCGAATCGTTTAGGAGGTACCGTAATAACAGACGTCCGTCAAAGCTCGTTTTCGGAGTCGAAAAATCGAGAGGAAAAGTATCACTTTATCCCAAAGCGAATGTGCCAATCAGCCTCGCGGGCTCGGCTATCATTTCCCATTAAAACCGCACGAACGTACATTCGTTTCGCAAAACCGTCCCTCTCTCGACACACACACACAGGTAGCAGATGCTGCATTTGCAATTCTTGATGTATTCCGCGCGCGGAGCGCCAGAAGTCTACATTATTGCGATGCAGAAAATTTTCAATTCATCGACCTACAAGCTGCTGCACAGCGAAGCTCTATAGATAGAGCAGAGATATACGCGATGTACCTGAACAAATGATACGTATCGCGCCGGATACGAACTAGACTGCAGTCAGACAATCGAGAATGGAAATCAATATTCCTCTATACCTCCGCTCATACTATACGGCGCAGCTCACCGCAAACTCGCAGTTTTCTCTCATCGGCGCGGATCCATCCGTAATTGGCAATTCCAGAGTGGTACGATCGTTACGCGCTTATCCGTTTGTTTTCGCGCGCGAACCGCGAGAGTATACGACGCTGAGAGCGGAAAACCGGAGGAGTTATAACGGGGAGAAAAGGCTGCGCTGTGTGCATATATACAAGTGGCTCACCTCCAAGTCGACCGCAGCAGCTTCGGAATAAAAGTAGTAGTGGTCTTCTGCTGACGTCGTCGTGGATATCGCTGCTACTGGCATTCGCCGATATACACTCAATAGCGCAGCTTTCACTTCTTCTGCATCCCGCAAAGCCGATTAACGAACTATGCTATTACGACTTAAATATCATAAATATATTCTTGCGTCTTCTCTCTGTTGCAGGTACACACACTCTCTCTCTCTCTCTCTCTCTCTCTCCTGGTTACGCTTTCAACGCTGCTGCGCGCTAGGATCGCTCGTATAACAACTCTGGCTTTCGTGTTTTGAACTGTGTTGCTGGGTTATTCGCGCCTTGTACATCCACTTGCCCACCGACTCTCCTCTTCTTCGATAGCTTCACTTGCGGGTTGTGTACACGATACGGTATTATGCGGGAGCGGGGGGGCGTAGGCACTATTGCGCTGCGATAGAAGGTAAGTTATTCGAAGGTACTTGTAGGTTATCGAGGTATTTTTTTTTTTCCAAGGTAGAAGTGTGTACGTGTGTGCCCTGTATGCCTGTCTCTGGTTACGCTCTACATGGATACAGCTCTATGTACTCGTATCCTTTTGTAATATCCTCCGTCTCTCTCTCTCTCTCTCTCTCTTCCTCTCTTCTGTCTTCGACGTGATGTTCGCGAGGCCCTTTGCATTAGGGTCCGTGCACTAGTGGTCAGAAGCGCTTATCACCTGATCTGGTCTCCCCGCTTAGCCACATCGCACTGAGCTCGAGCGTCCGCTTTTACTCGGTACTCGACGTACACCATCTGCAACGTGAGAGACAACGGGCAACTGTCAGAAATGCAATCGTGATTATTTTTCATTTGGAAAGTTAATCAGTCGCTCTATGCTGATAAAATAACTTTCCCGGCAGTATTATTCAAGGGTTAACAAGTTCGAATTATCGACAGTCCATTACTGCGTAAAGACTCGTCGCATCGGAGAATTGTCAAAATTGGCGAAAGTCATTTTTTCAAACCAGAGACTGTACAGTCTACAACGATGACGGTGCATTTGAAATAATCGTCGTATACGCGAAGCAAAACCACAAGACTCTCCAGAGTACAGAAGAGAGTTCGTACGCGCATCAAAAGCCACACATATCCCGGAGGGATATGACGAAAGAGGCGCAACTGGAAAAGCTCGCGAAAATCCAAATGGATTTCACAGCAGTCGACACATGCGCTCACTGTACATAACGCCTTCGTAAATAAGAGACTTATATTTATACGCTCGAGAGCACGCGGACTAAATTACTGGAAAACCGGAACGCTTCGGTGGAATTCGCACCGCCACACGACGACGACGACGACCCACGCATGCGCCTATTAATTCGCGGATTTATGTCTCGGCGGCATTTCAAATCGGGGATAAACGAAAATTTTTCGCGCCTCACTTGGCTTTCTCTATGGCTTTTCGTTGTGATAATTGTTGGCTGTGTGTCACGAAAACCTACAGCGCATACGCGCGATATAAACACAGTCACTTCGAGAGATAAGAAGTATCTGGAGGTTGATAAAGAAAGAAAAGGCCTCAATATCGCGGCCTCTTCGATTTTTTCAACGATACGAATAAACGATCTTCCATTGTGAAAAACGTATTCGAAATCTTCTCTGGAAGAAAAAAAAAATCCGACGAGACGCCGTAAATAGCTGAAGCATATTTGCGCTCTCGTCGCGTCGTAAAAGGAGGCAAATGCACTAAAATTATAACGCTTCTCCGAAAGACGCCATCTGGCATAATTAGGAGCTAAGCGAGAGCGGGACTATTATTGTTCGTAAAAGACGAAGAAAAATAGTTTCAGGCTAAGAACGATTCATTGTCATGGAGCAGCGTATGGGATTTTTCCGAGAACGAGCGTCACGTCACTCTCTCTCTCTCTCTCTCTCTCTTGGCATCACACGCGACAATCTCTCGCCGCTGATTTTCACGAAAATAAAAGCCGTCGACTTATTTCCGTCGGATAAGCGCGAGCGAGCGCAGCCCCGAAAAACAAGTGTCCGAAAATAATTCAGCTGATCGGCCGAGAGCTTAAAGCGCGGGAAATTCGAATCAATCAAGCAATCTGCTCTGCTGCTGAGCTATTTTCGCCGCGCGAGAAAAGGAGAGAGACAAAAGCCCCTCGCGCGGCGACATTTAGCATATAGTATACGCGCGGGCGTTTGAAGAGGATATTTTTAATTCCACCTTGCGTCGCGCTTGCGCTCGAGCTGTCCGTCCCCTCTGTCTGCAGCGTCTGCTTCCTTCCTCTCTCCCTCGACTTCCTTCAGGTATATACACACATGCCTGACTTCCCACGGCTAATACGTGTCACGAAGGGCACGCAGGGCTACGTACGTCTACACACATACACACACCGACGACGTCGGCATGAAATAACTATGCTCAGCCGCGTGCATTCTCGCGTGATACGACGACGAGGGGGGACTAGGCTGCTGCTCTCCAGACCTACGCCAACACACCGTACGCGGTTCCCTCGACTTTGCTTTGCACTTGCTGTGTGTGTGTGTGTGTGTGTGTACAGCGTACATAGCACCGCTGGCTCTCTGCTCTTCGGATCCGCAATTCAGGCGGACGCGCCGACGTTGAATGTGGAGCATGTCTCGGGGTTTACCTGCGCGTGCAGCTCTACGTGAAAAACTTTCGTGCTCTCATAATTAATAATAACGAACGGCCGGAATTAATAAGCCATTGTGTGCCCGCCGGCGCTGCTGTTGCTCGTTTGCGCGCATCCGCGAGCGGCTTCGTTAGAGAGCTCGTGAAAAAATCTCTCTCTCTCTTTTTTAGCTCGTAATTTTTGATTGACTGCGCTATCGTATATGTGTGCTCGCGCTCTAATTAAGCTGCTATCGTCGCTCGCTGCTGTTCCAAGTTCAAGGATCGGTATCTCTCTTGTTTATCGACGAGCTGTCGATGTAGCTTTTCCCTCTGTATGGCCTATAAAGTATGTACCGCACACCGACGGTGTATAAGCCAAAGCTGGTTAGCAAAGCTATGAAGAAGGCGCTCGTATGTTCGCGGAGCCACAATAAGCCAGCAGGGGAACAGGTGAATTTCCATTCCGGTTCGCGGTTACACCTTTGCAGCGCAACCCTTGCGGCTTCGATTCCTTCCCCTTTCGGTTAAAGTTGCGCAACGATTTCACATTATGCGCGTGCATATGCGCGCCTAATTACAGGTCAGCGCTCTCCGTGAAATTACAATACACTGCACGAGAGCGGCGCGTTTTTCATTTTTGCAGACAGACAGACAGACAGCGCACTCGTGTGCAGTAACAGGGAAAGTGCGAGAGAGGCTCTGAAGAAGCTGCTACTAGTGTATTTGCTTCCGGACAGATGTTTCGGCTCTGTGAGAGAAAGTGTGCTTCGGAGTAACACTGAATTTAGTGCAAAAATACAATTGACAATTCTTCGAATGCGGTAGATTAAAGTTTATCGGTATAATTTAATTGAACGGAGTGTGTAAAGGTATACGGAAAGATAATGCGTACAGCAGACGGTAAAAGTCATTCTTCTTCGTTTTTTTATTTATGTAATGGATAAGACGATCAATGCCATGCGCGATAATTGCTCTATAAATAAAGTACACCTAATACAATTGCAATATATCTCAGAGAACTTTCTTCTTTCCTCTATAAATAATACACGGCGTTGTATCTCTAGTACTAACCTGATAATCGCAATAAAAAGTAGCGCGATCTTGTAACATTACATAAGTGAAAGTCGAGAAGTAAATTAAAGAAAGTTTCACAATCCGTACATTTTAAAATTGTTTAAAAGCGTTATAAGAGCGCGCGAGCGTAAAATATAATTTTATTGACCTTATCAACCTACGTATAGATATTCAGTTGTCCCATTTCTGATAAGCGCGCTTAACCTTGTTGAAATTCTTTTTTGTTCGAATGCAGTGAAAGAAAAAATAAATGGCAATTGCTATCGTTTCGCACCGCGCGCGCGCGACTGAGATAAGTTCCATATCGTGTGTATGTTGTGTGGGCGCAGTATTTAAACTAGTGTACAAGATTTGCAAGGCACATTGTATCAGCAAATTCGACATGTCGTTTTGCAAAAAAACGATTGGTAAACAATGGAAAATACGCGCGGCGCACAATGAGAGATAAAACAATCAAATAAAACGATTAAGTACTAAAAATATACAATATTATATACACGCTTCAAAAAGCGATGAGTCGGCGTCTCGACTTTATCTTAAGAAAATGCAATAATTTTCCTATCTTCCTCTCTCTCTCTCTCGAGCTTCGCAGCGTTTATTATCGTAATGTGGCGTGTACCCACTTCGTTTCGATACAAAAAAAAAAAAACCTTTAAAAGCCGCAGTCTCGAAAAAAATCTCTCCCCCCAGATTCACACCGACAACACAACAGCTCCGAAGCGCAACAGCGTAAACGAAGGAGTGGTATATGTTTCCAGAGCGCATCGGACGCGCTGCAGACATCCGTATGCGCGAGGGGGGCAGCGAGGAGACTCGCAAGCGCGAAGGGATCCCGAAGTATCGTAATTCAATAGCATTGACCGAACTTGAGCTACTTACGAGTGACCTTGTCCGATGCGCAACAACATGCGATGTATCAATGCACGTTGCACACACGCAGTATACGAGCCAAAGTCGCGCTGGATTGTGCGTAATTGTCGCGCGCGAGATAAGCCCGTGGTTGCGGACAAAGCCAGAGAGTAGAGCGAAGAGGGCCGGAGGACGGGAAAAATAGGCTGTTACAACAGAGCGAGGATGTCACGGAGGTGAGCGCATAGCGGCGCCTTCTCGGGTTTCTATACGGTATACGCGGTACGTCGTCCCCGGACCTCCTCTTTCGCGCCTCCGCCTGGCTTCCGGCTGTCGCGAGCATCTTAGTTTAATGTTACTCTCGCTTTTTGTATATCTATAGGTAGCAGTGGTCCCTTTTCCTTCGAGACGAGATTAGGGCGGGATTTGGAGGCTTGACTTTCGGGGCTTTTTTTTTTGTAAACACGTTCTTTTCAGAATTTCGTTTTAGCGGTGGGATTAAAACGTCACGTCTCAGCTCGGATGAGCTTTGTTTCGGACTTTTTTTGAATAACCGACACTCGAATCATTTCGTTCGTTGAGAAAGCTTCTCCCAGTACAACATTGTTTCGCTTTACGCCTATGAATAACCGTTTGCGGAGAGCTTCCACGAGAAATAATGTGCGCGAGTTAATTAGGGATAGTATAGTTGAAACGCCGGGCAAAACGATTATAGAACATGTGAAGTGAAGCGCGATATCGGTATAGAGAGGACGTCTGCTTCGCAATCAATGTAATGAAAGCGGCTGAAATAAAAGAAAAATAAACTGACCTACACCAACGGAGGTTGCGAATGACGTTGTGCAGCACTTCCGTCGAATGACCCCAGCCCCGATGAATATTTACGCGATTACTGACCCAACGTATCGTGTCGATTCGACGGCAACGTTTCTGCACCAGTCACGGCTCCCCGATGCTTTTTTCAATAGAATATTCGCAGCGAGCGGATTGTGTCCGCGCCGTAAATTGTTTATCGAAGAGAGAATTGCAAATGTCGTCCTTTTCTCTTTGCCTCGTAACAAACCAATGCAATGCTGAAAACCCGAGTAAGGTTTCTAAATCGCGTAACCCCGTCGATAATTTCTCCCGTTTGTGCAGCTTACTCCCAAAGAGGAGGAAGAAAAAAGCCGTAGAAAAAAAACCGATCGAGAGAGGAATCCCGCATCGAACTTCCATCCGCGGTCAAGAGTCGCAACTTTCGAGAAATCGCAGAAGAGGAAGAGAGTCTCGACGGCTATACTTGTGTGTGTGTGTGTGTGTGTAGCGTGTACAAAGCTGCGCAGCGGCGGCTCGGTGTCAGTGGGTTGGAATCTCTCGAGACCCTCTCGGCGCACGTGACAGAACGGCAACGGCGGCTGCGGCCATGGCTTATCTCTCTTTCGCTTTCGCGCGAAACAAGTCGCTTGAAACGCTCGGCTGTACCTATACAGCAGGGCTATTATTCAGTGTGCGGCGGCTGTGGGATGCGAATAAACTGCCTCTCCGCGTACATATGCGTTCGGGACGATTAAATCGATGTTTTGCGCCGCGAGCTGGCTCTTCTACAGATAGGTCGGGGAAAAAGTTTTCGGTGTTAACGAGAGACATCGGGATGCAGCTCGTCTGAAGAAACCGACTGTGTCATCTGCGCGGGGAGGAAAACTTGTCGCGAATAAGTCTCGTGTGTATAAATGATTCACGATTCGCTTAGCAGAGCTGGGAGACTTTGAAATTAAATTTCGTGAAATCTCATTTACGATCTCCCGTTAGGCAATTTTAAGCGACACAACAACAGCGATTAGTCCACAGCAGAAGCAGCGAGAATATAATGCAAGGACTTGATTCAGCCCGGAGCTATACAGCTTTCCCACGCGTATACGCGAATGAAAAAAAGTCTCTCTCGCGGCGAGGAACATCGCCAAAAGCCGTGGACGAGAAACAGGAGAATAAGAGACACACACACACACACACATCCGTCTGGATGCATCGCGTGCTCGGCAGCGTTAACGACTGCGCCAAGCGGAATGGAGTGGAACGCGCGCGTTTATAGTTGCACGAGAGTAAGAGAGAGAGAGAGAGAGAGAGAGAGACTATATACGCGACAAACCACTCCCCGATTGCATTAGCGATTCCCGAAGCATCCTAGGATAAAAATGCATCCTCGCCCCGCTCGCGCAGCTATTGTGTCGTCGTCGTGCCAGACACGCGCGCGCAGGCGCATTCTTCCTGTATACTCCAACTGTTCATTTCTACGGCCCTCATTTTCTCCCTTGTAAAAGCCCTGCTGCCTTTGCTCTCCGGTTATTATCCGCGGGAAGCTCTATTCTTTTCTTCCGGCTTGTGCTCTCCTCGAGTCGCCGCGCGCGGATTAACCGAAAATCTAGCGCTAACTGGATAAAGCCCCCGAAGAAAGGGAAAGCACGATGAGAGAGAGAGAGAGAGAGAGAGATATATCGGGAATCTCGCACGAGTGCATAATACGGCTGTGTGCGCGCCGGTCGAGAGTTTTTCAATTGAAAGGAGGCAGCTCTCTCGCGGCGAGGGTAATTAGAGAAACGCTGTACATGCCGCAGCTGTGTTGCTGTGGAAATTCGAAAAATTATCTGATCGACCGCACGAGAGAGAGAGAGAGAGAGAGAGCAGCTCTAAGTCAATTGATGCCAATTGGAGTTATCAATTAAGTTAATGAAAACCGGAGTCGTTGTATCTTCCGAATAGGATTGCCGCACTCGGACGCCGATAGCGAATCGGTGCTGCATCTACTTTCCAGTCATCGGAGGAATGTCGCACGCGAATCCTAGAGTAAAGCGTTTAAACGTCCCTTTAACCGAGAGGGCGGAGAAAGCACAATAACAACAACAGCGGCAACACCGCGCCACCGAGAGAGAGAGAGAGAGAGAGAGAGAGAGAGAGCTCTGAATTCAATTCAACGGAATCTCACGAAGCGATCGTTCATGTCAAAAGGCCCCCCCCCTTTCGAGACAACAATGTGATCATCCGGTATTTATTCCTCCTCTGCAGCGCCGGCGAGAACAGTATTATCGAGAGCCTCTGCTCTTTTTCCTGGACACAGCGGCAGCAGCATCCTTTGGCCGTAAAAAAAAAAGGGAAAAACGATGCACGAGCGCAAGGCCTGGCGCTCACGATCCGCGAAACTTTTCAATTTTCGACTGCTACCGCGCGTTGCCAGCTGGGGCTCTCGTGTGCGTCTAGTCTCTCTTTCTCTCTCTGTATATATAGGTATGCAAAGCGAGAGGGAGCGAATCGTCCGGTGCAGCGCATAGACTGCGCGCAAGCGAGGTAGAAAGCCGACGTTTTCGAAACGGACAGTAGAGGGGGCTGTCGAGGGAAAGCGCGCTGCAGCGGCGTCAGTCAAGAGTCGAGAGCAGCTAGAGGCAGTTATAGCTCCGAGTGAAAACGTCGACCCCCGACTCTATACTCTGCACTATACTCCTTGACTGGCTTCCCCACCAGAGCAGCGGCGGCTAGCTTCTGCCGACACACGCGCTCTTTTCGAGCTGCAGCAGCAGCAGCAGCAGCAGCAACGTGTGATGTATGTATTTTATACAGACACACGGAGCGGAGCAGCGTTCAACATTCAGGCTAAAAATGATGCGCGCCGGACCGGCTGACGTCATACCGGCCGCTGCTCTTGCTCTCTCTCTCTCTCGCCCTCGCAGAGTCACGCAGCTTACCGGCGAGTGCAAAGTTTCTCCGTGTGCAGGATACACGCGTACTAGTCGAGATCTCTCCTCTTCCTTCTTGTGCTTCGCTTCGTCTTCGCGGACTAGTGAGCCGAGTACTTTATCATACGCCGCTGATGCTGCTTCTTCGGCGAATTGCGATGCGTAAAGTCATAATGTTTATGGGAGAGCGCGGGGCTGCTTTACGTGACCAACTTTCATCACTTTTAATTGTTCTTTGGTTCGTTTATGGATTTATTGCTTCGCCGGGCATTTCTTGCACCATAACAGTATGCCCGCTACGAGGCGCTGTGTGTTCCCCGGAGGTAAATGAATTTATTGAAAAACGCTCAGCCCACTGCTTCCCTGATGCCATTTTTTCGAGCAGAGGAAACGCGCCTGTAACTCCCGGAGCGTTAAGAGCTCTTGCAGAGGCTACTAAAGCGTGTGGCGTGTAATCTGGAGAACAATGAGACAGTCTGCGCGCGAGATCCAAAAACGATAAATTCGTCGCAATTTGTTAAATCAGCAAATTAGCCGGCATGAATAAGAGAGAGAGAGAGAGACGGAATATCTCGGCGCATATTCAAGGAGGGAAGCAGCTGTCGTAAATCTCGAACGGATGAATGGATTAGAAAAGACAGCGACGGCTTAGCACTTATCCCCGAGAGAGACAAGTTGAAGATTTAGATCCAGAAGTTTTAAAACTCCTCCGCGGCGCCTTAGCGCGAAATATTCATAGCTTATACAATTTGTAAAACTATCGAGAATTCATGCATACGAGGATACGCGCGGGGCTTTCGGGAAGTTTAATGTGCCGCCGTTCTTGAACTGACGATCCCGTATGCAATTAGAATGGAGGCATTAGTTTTCCTCGATAGTCATCTGGAGATCAGGGAAAATTCGATTGAGCCGAATGCATTCGGCCATGCATCGGCCAATTTCAATAGCTTCAATTATAAAATAGCATAGAGCGCGAGAAAACTCGATACTGTGTACCGGCCTGGCTTTCGACGAAAAAATCCTGAAACAAAAGCCGATGCGGTGTACAGCTTATTACGTGCGTACTTGTCTCTCTTTCCGGTACACGACGCGATCAATCATCATCGAGTCCCAGCTATATGCGTACGCGGCTATAGTATGTCAGTAACACAGCTAGCCTGTGCATGTGCAAAGATGAAATACTTTCCAAGAGCGCGCGCTCTCTTTGGGCGATTTCGTTGGATCAACGGCCAATTACTGGTTTCACGGTCGATTAAGACTAATTGGATGTCTGTTAAAGAATTTCAAGCGCGTGTAATCACAGCCTAGTTAAAAGTATATAAACGTAACCAATGATGCAGTTCGCCGTTGCTTGTTGAAGCTGGTTTCGTGAAAGTTTCATTTGGCTTTGTAATTGTATACAATTCATAATGCCACAAGTGATTATAATTACATCCTCTAAGAGATTTAACCCATATCCTTTAAAGGTCTTTTTTTCGACGTTCAACAATATTGATTCCGCATTTGAAGCGGAATCGAGAGCTCTCGCGTATGTCGAAGCTCTCGTTACATTCATTAGCGGTGCGGACGTATGCGCGCGGGGCCTTTTCTCCAGCCGAACAAGACACGAGTGATCGATGGTGTGGCTTGAGCAGCATTCAATAGCAACGGCCATTCAACAACGAGGATTTTTCGTGTATCGAGAAAAGAAATTACCATTGACGCGCATCGCCGATGAATGTATTCCGGATGTAAACTTTCTCCACACGAAACCCTCCTATATGTTGTGATTTCGGATTTGATCATGATTTTGTTATAACATTCCGAACAAATTCAGCAGATACACAACTTTCGTTCTCGCGCACGTCCCGACTTTATCTCTCGCAGCACACAACAGTAGGCAGCTTGTGCTGCACTCGAGACGTCCCTCCAACACCTCGCTCTTTCGATGCAAAATGACTCTCTTGACCTTGGGATATTCGCTCGTCGCTGACACACCAGCACGAGCGAGCTGCATAATCTCTATCAGTTCAGCCGTCGCTCGCGGGAGACACAACACAATTGACTCCCCTCGCTTATGCTGTATAGGCCACGAGTTAGCATATCGGACACCGTCGACCTGTGTGTGCGAGCTTCGGGTTCTCATTTCGGTTATTGTGAATAGCCGACTCTGTTGTCAAGGTCGCGTTGTCGTGTTTTTTTTTTTTTTACGACGCTTCCAACAAAAGGCTCTTTTTGTCTTTGTTGCACAGACCGCGCGGTCGTTGTTGTAATGAAAAAAAAAAAAAGAAAACAGCAAACAATGCTCGACTATTGAAAGGCGAAGCGACAACGAGAGTCGTGTGTGAGAAAATGAATGGAAAAATTCGACGCGAATTATTTCAGTCGCGTTTCGAATCGAGACGAGTTTACAGGTGGAAAAAAAAACTAGCTCGACACCTGAGAGCAGGTCTCTATGCGATTTTTTAATGCGGAAAACTGGTTGATGAATTATTCCAACAGCCGGATTGATGTACAGGCATTTTAATCACTAGTCACAGGAGAGCAGTACGTTTAACAAATTAATTTCCCGGTATTCTTCCACAAAAAAAAAAACCCGACACCGATCGGTAAAAATAGAGCTCCGGACAATCGTCAATTACAAAAACACACGCGCGCGAGCGCGTTGATTCGCGGACGAAAAAGACGAACTGCGCAATCCCGCACAGACCGGCACCGAGATTTCGGGCCGAATTTCGCCGTGTCATATCCTTAAAAGGTCATCGAGTTTCTCAGCGAGCGAACGAGCGAGCACGGTGTACATTGCGCTACAGACACACGCGAACGTACAATACACCTTTATATCATTGGCGCTGGCTCGGGTGCGAAAGAGGTGAGCGTTCACCTCGGCTGCTCTCAGGACACACTCACACACACACACACACAGACGAGTTTTCGCGAGAGTGCGCCAAGGACATCGGAATTTCCGAGAGAGGAGCGCCGCCAAGCGCGAAAGACTCTCCGTGGATATAGGTATAGGTATACATACACACGTATATACATGTGCGCGCTCGCGGCGGCTCGTGCCAGAAATACGTGGCCACTTACCGACATTATGCGTTGCGTAAGCGCGAGCGCAGCGCCCGCGACGGATAAATAGCTATTGACCTTTATTCTAAGCGAGCCTCGAATGAATGAACGACCGCCGCCGACGCCGCCGTCGCTATACACTATGCGCGCTAGCGGACACACGCGGATGTGCGCGAGCGAGTAGTTGCATGTGGCTTTCGCTCTCTGCATGCACAAGTATAGGCGAGCGGGCGATTTTTTTTTTTTTTTTTATATTTATGTTGGCTTTTGAGGGAAAATTTTATCTAATTTTTCATTTCTGTTGAACGAGGCAGCGCGTAACCTGGTCATGCACCGACCTTGACGGTCATCTTCCAGTGCAGTTATTATCCTGGATAATTCCGCGCTTGAACCGCCTTTCCGTAAACACAATAGAATAATTTTCACATTACGCTGTGCGAGCGAGTGTGCTTTCCCTTGCGCATTGTATTACGAGTGTCTGTGTTCCTTGTCGGCTAACGAGAATTTTTCATCGAAAGCGGAGGGACAATTTTATTTCCTCACCTGTCCCAGGTCTCTTCGTATATAATTAGTCTCGCGAAACACCGAGTACAGCGAAAGAAAAAACGAGAGAAAGTGCAGCGTAAAAAAAAAGGGCAGCAACGCAGAGCGACTCGAGAGATACATTTATCTAGCATAGAGATTACTGTGAACTTGACCGGGACTCTCTCTCTCTCTCTCTCTCTCTCTCGTGAGCTGCAAGAGCAAGACTTATTGCGCAACGTCGATCGCGGGGCCGAAGAAAAATTGTCACCCGATACGACGATTGAGCCTCTCGGCCAGCTGCACACACGCCGTCGTGGCTTTAATTAAAGCCTCTCTTTTTTTGGTCAATATATCGCATGCACTGCATACACACGAGGCCAGTGTCTTATCGCCCCGAGCTTATTTTCGCGACTGGAAGGCACGTCGTAGCCGCTGTTGATCTCCTATATATCAAAAGGCGCTTTAAAAATGCGATCGTGCACCTTGTGTGAGTGTTATGTACGGTAGAGTCGTGAAAGCGCCAATTTGCTAACGGGACTCGATATCGCCTGATTTTTTTCTCGCGTGTTTGAATTCTAATTTGCGTCAGAGAAAGAGAGTCACTTGAATTACGTTCGACTCATTTGGCAAAAGTCGTGACTAGAAACACGAGTCTCGGAGAGAGAAAAATAAGCATAAGCGTATAGTATCGATCGATTGGAAGTAAATTTGCGAGTGTTTTTTTTTTTTTTTTTTTTTTAGAATAATGCAATTCACCGAGCGTCTCGCGCCACTACGGGTCATCGAGAGCAAAATAATTATTGTGCAACGCCGATTATGCGCCGCGCGGTCGAAAAAAGCACAGCGGAAAAGAATTTGTCATTGGATACGCGGCCGGCGCAGTTTTAATTGACGTCTCGTTTTTTTTCTCTCCACCTCGACTCGTCGTCGTGTGCTTTTTTACAATCTATCGTTGACTCTGCTTATCACGTGTATTTTCGCAGTTAGACGTGCTCGCTCGTATCAACACAGACAAAAGGGTAATCTTGCACCTCAATTTGATGCGATATAAGCTGCCGCCGCTGCACTGATAGCGCAAAAATTGAGCCTGTAGCAATATTTTGTTAAATAGATAAGTCACCTCCCGACGCCGATCGCTGCGCCAAAACAGCTGGTTTGGGCTTGATAAGGGTTTTCGCCCACAACGAAGTGTCAATAATGCGTCAGTCTTATTTTTCCAAAATTTGATTGCAGCAACGATCGAGAGCTTTGAATTCGGCGTAATACATTGCGCTGGATTCAGGGAAAAAATGCAAATTTACAAATCACGACTGCAACGTGTGTTGCGAGCGCTTTAAGAGAAACCTCGTGAATTTCTATTAACCGAAGAAAATTACGTTTAGAAATGCCGAAATGACTTGAAGTGAAAGTGATACATTCCAATTAAGATGTAACTCGGTGGTGCTTGGCTTTACTGCTGCTGCAGCTGCTGAATAACAAAAAAAATGAAACTCGAGTGATCGATCACGAGGAACGTAAGCTGTTTTGATATGGATTTCAGCATTCCAATAATTCATTAAAACCCTGATAACGATGTAAAAAAGGATCGATGGGGCACGAACAATAATAATTCATAACGTCAATCTCCATATCGATCGTAAGCTCAATAATAATTTTCATCACCTGTTATCGTATTATGTACTCTTTCGCAATGTTTGAAATAATATACAAGGAGATCCTTATCCTCGATCCTCAGCATCGATTGTAACAATCTACAAATTTTAACACCGTTGAATAAACACACCAAACAACTCGACTTTGAAAGAGAGAAAGGCAAATCGCGACGAATCGTCGTCGTCTTCGATTTAAAAGTGTAACGCACACATGTAAAAAGAGAGAGACGCATAGCACAGCAGCAGCAGTATAGACCTCCACTGCTGCTGCAGCAGAGAGAAACGAAGACTCGAATCGACGTGACTGCCGTGACCAAACAGTAGTCTACTAACCGGTCGGAAAACGTCGAGAGCTATACAGCCCAAGCGGTATATTGTAGAAGCATTCGGGTGCATTGGGCGCGTGCAATTCGTTGCATCATCGCCGCGCTGCTGCCTCGAAAAATAGGCACGTGGCCCAAATTCGCGGGTACTCTGGCGCGCGAGAAAAGAGAGCAGGAAAACATATCGAAGCTCGACTGTTCCGTATATCCTGTGTGGAGAGAACGAATTTCACCACGACCGAGAGAGTAATGGCCGAATTCCGCGACGGTTTCTCGTGCGCTTATTGAGATAGCGGGCTATCGCTCCGCGAGAGACGAGGAAAGTGTGCCGAGTCGACGAAAAATGCACGGATGTGAATAAAAGGGTTATATCTGTTATGAAACTCGCGCACTGCTCTTATTCGGACTTTCCTCGATAAAGACGATTGTGATAAGAACGATAATTCGGACGCTGAGAGATAACGTCATTTTCGTAAAAAGTATATCCAATACACAAATTTACCTTTCTATACCAGTCCTTAAATCTCTTTACGTAAACACCGCCGCACACATACAGTCGTTTCTGCGCGCATACATGCAATTGTTTCCCATCTGCGAAACTCGCGCGCTTGGATCTGGGGTCAAAGGATCATCGGTCATCGCGTTGTCTTTCGCCGAGAGAGCACTCCCTGCACTCTCTCGACACGACGACAGCCGCAAGAGCTATTGATATATGTTATACGTAAAGCGCGCCGGATTATGCAAATAATACACTGCATTCGATAGCTATGCTTGTTTTCGTGAGAGAGCTAGGCCGTTTATCGCGCCGCTCGATTGTGTTTTTCAGCTATACGTTGATATACCATTCTCTTCTCTTTCTTTTTTTTTTTCTTTTTTTTTTTTTTTTGACAATCCCCTTAATTTACGCTCGCGCGTTCTTATCGCGCCGCACGATGATATCAGAAAATGCAAAAAGCTTCGGTGTGGAGCGTTTTCGCGTTTTTGTTGCTGATGCAAGTGCACACACTGTATATATAAATCAAACGTCTCTCTCACTCTGTCGGTGTTTACCGATAACATACGCGCGATTTTGAGAAAGATCGTTCGCACGTATACCTCTGTCAATAATACGTATATCACGGTTTCCTCCTCTTTGACATTCTCTCCTCAGCCGCGCGCTATATATGCAGTTCAAAGACCGATTGCGAAAGCGTCACGAATTAGCAACATTAGCGTTTTAATCTATCCGCGCAGGATTTATGAATGCACAAACGCGCTCGTTATTATACTGCCGCGAGAAAGACAACGTTTGAGCGAGGAGAAAAAACAAATTGCGAAATTTACCCGCGATTCGATAATCGACGATCGCAATATAAACATAAAAGCTCGTCCCTCCCATTGCGTTACTCAACCCGGGAAACGCATTGGCACTGCAGCGCTATTCTCGTCCCGAGCTATCTTTCAATAAAGTCATTATAAACTGTGCTGCCGAGCGCGCGAAAAAAGCTCCGCGCCGATTGAAATAACGCTCCGGCAAAAAGTCGAGGGAAAAAGCAGCGCTTAGCAGAGAAAAAAAAACGTTGCAGCGCAACGACATTGGAGGCCGTACAAGTGCGCATCGATAATGTGTGCAGAGAGTCGAGTCGCGCTTATCGGTGGCAACGGCTTTACCGGAATCCTGTGCGCGCGCGCGCGAGTCTCGACCGTTCTCTGTCTCTCTTTCTGTGTGTGTGTACACTACGCTCTTCACCGTCAAATCGCTATCTGTCGAATTTCAAGGAGAGACCGCGTGCAACTGCGTTATCGCTCAGGGAAAAAAAAAACGTACGTGTGAGAGATGCGTGTGTGAAGTCGGCGCGCGTTTCCACTGCACGAGAGAGATATGCGCGTTGCAGAGTGTGAAAGTGCCGGAGAAAAGGATGACTTAACTCGAGGGAATAATGGAATTTACAGCTGATTTCTCGAGGTGTGGGATTTTTTACATTTAAATCGTGTAACAATACTCCTTAACAACGCGTTTTATTTGTCCAACTGTCGGAGCGCATACAAAAAAAAAACAACATTCCAAAATCCGGCCGTTCCACATACGCACACGAACGTGAGCGAGTTACGCGCACAATAAACGCGTAGCTGCATCGATATAAAACCGAGAGAGAAAGAGCCAAGGCCTGTTATTTCTGCTAAAGCCGTGGGTGAAATAAAACCGAGAGCAACGCAGCAGCAGCAGCAGCAACGAAAACAAGAAAAAGAAGGATCGACGAGGAAAGACACACACGCTCGCGCGTACACATTCGCCCTCGGCGATCGCTGTCCCCGATTTTTCTCTCTCGTCTTCTCTCACGTCGCCTGCACCTCTCACCGGCTTTTAAATTCTCTCTCGCGCGCGCGAGCGCGAACCGACGAACGAGTTTTCTTTTTTAGCTGCGCAGTGGTCGAGGACGTCGTCGCGGTAAAAGTGCAGCGGGAGAGAGAGAGAGAGAGAGACGTGTCCCCCATCGGCCCGCGATAGTCTGTAGCTATCGTCGTCTTTGATAGAGAGAGAGAGAGAGAGAGGGGTGTGGAGAATGTTTTTTCTCGGTTCGTTTGCTGTAAGCGTGTAAGTATCGTGGTGGGATTGAGTGATTTCTCGTGTATTCAGCGAGTGTTAACCCAATTTTGCAATAGAATCGTATTTTTCGAGGCAAGAATGATGTACAGAGGAAGTATTGATACAAAATTACGATTCAATTATGCATCGTACACAAGTTTCAATGCGAATATTTACATTTTCAGATCAATCACTCGATCCTAATGGGCACTGTCGCCACTCGAATTTTGGCCCTCTCTCTTACTCGGTACTTGTCAGAATTCCAAAGTATACACCTTCTCGAAATTGCTTTCCACTCTGCGTGTCATTAATTTTTGTGTCATTAAGTTGCGGCTTCCTTTCTCAAACTATTCATTTCCGCTGGTGCATCGCCAGTTTGCTTCATAATTACAATACTTTTACCGCGGCGACGAACGTTCCACTTACGACTTCCAAGTTAAAGTCCAAGAGGAAAATCGGTATTTTTTCACTCTCACTTCCTAATCTATAAGTGTATTCCAGTGTCGACTCGCGCGCAGCCCGCAAACGAAATCAAAAGTGTAAACATTGTCGTCGTCGCGCGCACGGCTTTTTGAGGTTAGTTCTATAGATAACGTCGCGAGCTGGATGAAGATTACGAGTTCGATAAAGACGCTCCGGCGATGTGGAACAAGCTTTTTCTTCGGCTCGTTGCAACGAAACAAAAAATAAACTGGCATTGCGCTCTCTCTCTCGGGAGGAGAGAGAGAGAGAGAGAGAGACGGAAAAAAGAGACGTTGCCTCGATTGTCCTTCCCGCGTATAGACGACGGCATTGTTTTTCGACGGCGCGCGAGACTATTGCTCCCGAGACAGAACGTCGACTGTAAGACGACGACAAAAACAGCAACGGGCGAACTCGGACGTTACAAAACTCGCAGCAGAGGAACGCTGTAGCTCGAAATAAAACGCGCGGAGAAAAGAGAACCTCCGATTTGTCCCGCGGAGACTTTTGTAACTAGTCGTATGCTGTATATACATATAGAGTGCGCGCGAGTGATCGAATATTCACAGTAAAATCAAACACCCAAAGTCAGTGGTCTTCGCCGAAGAAGGGAGGAACAAAAGGTCGCTTTAAAAAAGAAGTAGAAAGAGAAATATAAGGAGCGAGAGCGGTACATGTCTCTCGTCGTGTTTACACAGAAGTGCACTGGGTTAACGTACCGCGAGTGTGTATCGACAGTATAGCCCGACTAATAATATTTTGATTTATTCGACTTTCAAACACAGCGACTGGGGTGGCCACTGCGCGCGCGCGTTACGTAAACGATAACGGAGCAATTATTCCTGCGTCTAATTAAATGCTGCACTTTTGCCGCACACAGCATAGCACACATTTCAATATGTCGTGTAGCAGCAGCAGCACAAGCAACCAATATAGACCAACGCGTATATCTCTCTCATTCTGACATTGACAGTTCATTAATGCTCTTCGTTATTTATACGGCCAGATAGCCGCCGCGACTTTAATATCGCGCTGCACACGACGCCTCCGGCGAGTCGACGGAATATTACGTCTGGGGATAAAAAAAGAAAAGAGAAGCAGAGAAAATACTCACAAAATGCGTTCCGCCGCCGCGTGATGAAGCCCAGCAGCGGTTGTCTGTCTGTCGAGCGGGCGCTGCAGCTCTCTGTCTCTCTCTCTCTCTCTCGAGTCCTCTATTACAGCGCGGTGCACAGAAAACAATCCCGTGACCAAACACTCACTGCACACTGAGCCGGAGAGACGACGTCGACGTCGACACGTGCACAGAACACTCTCCTCTTCCTCGAACTCGCTCTCTCGTTCCACCGAGAAGCAGACGACTCGCTATCGTCGTAGCCTAGGCGCAGTGTTTCGCGGCGAGAGCTCAAAAATCCGGCTAGCAGCTCGATGGCGACGACTGCGACTGCGTGCAGCGCGGCCTTTTTACGCTAGCTCTACAACACTGCCTCTCGCTCGCTCCCTGTCTCGACGACTGCGGGACTGTATATATGTATATATGTATGCGACGGCGCGGTTTGTTTACCGTGCGGCACGTTCCTTCTCTCTCTCTCTCTCTCTCTCTCTCTCTCACTCGCAACACACGGCTTTTTAGCGCGCGTATGTGTGAGGTGTCAGCGCTGCTCTCGCGCGGAGCCTCGAAACTTTCCTCCGCACTGTCGGAGGAGGAGGAAGAAGAAGAAGAAACAACGCTGCACACACTGCTGGGGGTGGCTCGCCGCCGCTACGGTCGATCGAGGGATGACGGCTCTCTCGCGCTCTCTCGCTCCGCGCACAGACACACTGTATGCACTCGCGGGAGACTCAACCGTTGCGGGAAAAATATCAATGTACGACAATGTATCACTCGCGCGTGTACGCACGCACATACACACACATGCACACGCGCACACGCTCGCGGACGTGTGTTTTTCTCACTGTGTATAATGATCGGGTCCTCTGCCGCTGCTCTCGTGTTTATGCGTCTAAGGAGGCTCGAGAGAAAGGACGTATGCAACGCTTCTCTCGCACTCTATGCTGCGCCTCCTCTTTCTCTCTTCCTCAGTACAGGGTACTGGGTACTCTTCTGTGCTGCTTAATTTTTCGTTTTTGACACACGGACAACCTCGCTCTCCGCTATCCGCTTTGAGTGCAAACGCGCGACTGTGGTGCCGAGCTCTGCACCGGCCGCTGTTTCCCTCGGTAGCCGCGCGGCGGCGCTGATCCGGCGCTTCTATCTCTCTCTCTCACTCTCTAGCGGCGTCCTTGTCGCACCAACGGAGCAGTGTTGTCGCCGCGCATAGAGAGCCGTCCTCGTCTGGCTCGTTGTGAATTCGGGCCGGGTTCTCTGGGTGTAGGTTAGTGCGCGCCGCCGACAACGGGATAGAAAGGGAAAGACGGATGCGTGTGTTGGTGTGTGCAACGCTGATGAGAGAGAGAGACGAGAAACGCGCACGAGTGGAAGCAAGAGTTGCTGCTGCTGCTGACGATGCTGCTGCCGCTGCTGCACGGGAAGAGGTGAAACGAGAGCGCCGCCGCCGTTGCTGTTGGAATTTTGCCGAGGTATGTACCGCCTTTTCTCTCTCTCTCTCTCTCTCTCTCTCTCTCTCTCTCTCTCTCTCTCT
>QLSS01000003.1:1477335-1564999 GCA_024372645.1 Trichomalopsis sarcophagae
TCTCTCTCTCTCTCTCTCTCTCTCTCTCTCTCTCTCTCTCTCTCTCTCTTTTATGCATATTCCATTTTTTTTTCTTCCGTTGCGAACGTTGATGGCTTTTGAAGAGTTTTGAGGTTGGGATGTGGCGAATGTTCTGTTGTGCGTTGCGCCGGTGCATTTTCGCATGGGAACGGATGAAAATTCAGCTTGTATGGTTGATTCTCTAACACACTTGTTGTGGATGGTTCTTTGGTGTTGCCGAGCGATTGTTACTGCTAATTTGGCTTGCGTCTGCCGTCTGAATGTCGCCGACTGTTGATGTGTGTATACTCTCGACTGTTCTGGGAAATCAAGTGCGTTTGTCTTGTTTTTTTTTCCAGTATTTGGGAGTGACGGGCGGACACATACACGCCAGCCTAGCGACAGTCCCCGCTCTCTTGGCTCGGAGACGATTCGTTTCTCCGAATGTCTTTGAAAATTAAGGGCTCTTTTTATAAATCACTTTTTCCGATTTTCCGAGAAACGGCCTATTTGTCATTATTCACAAGAGCAATAAAGAGACTTAAAAGTACATCGAATTTATCCAGCCTCTTAAAGGAAAGCGTATAATCATGGTCAAATCGATTATAAGCGCAGGGTTACGAGGACGGTAAGAACACAACGCAAAGGATTACTTTATTGAATTTCACGCTAACTGCGCTTTTGCGGAAATTCTCAGGCCGATCCGTGTAATAATAACAAGAAGCAACCCAGTAAACTACATAATGTTTATCTCTCTCTCTCTCTCTCTCTTCGGCAATAAATTTTATTAACGGCCGAGAATAATGCATGGATAAATTAATTTACGTAATCCGGACTTAACGGAATGCAGGATTTATGATGCGGTGAGGAATCCTTAATTCTATCATTATTGTCGATATATGATTTAGTTTCGAAATACGGTGTTCGCGCTGAACGCTTCGGCCGCAAATCGTCGTTTTTCGACAAACTCAGCATATTCAGTAGTCGCCTATACACAGAGGAGGAGATTCGAAAAGACTATTGAGGCTTTAAAACTGGGGCAAATTGGCTTACTGGCAGCGTACTCCACTGCGCCAACGTGGAAAAACGAGGTACAATCACCCCAAAAATCGCTGAAATAATACACCCATTCAATCGAATAAACGAGCTCGCGCACAGCAGCCCATAAATTTATCGTACAAAATCAGCGGGCGCTCGGATAAAAAGAAGTCGCGCCTGACCCAGAAGCACGCGTAACCGAGTAATTATTCAGCGAGCGTCGTCGTTCCTCGCCTTCTTATTTATCATCTCGCCGCGCGCTCCGAGGAATGGAAAAAAATCTGAGAACGCCAGTGAGAGTGTGTGCACGTGTGTATGGGTTATACGGCCGCGTAAAACGTGGGACGTCAGGCAAGTGCGCGCGACTCGAAAGGAATTAAATAAATAATCCGAGAGCGGACTTGTGCTAGCTCTGCCGTCACTGTCCGGAGTGCTTGTGTACGGCTTTTAGGATTAAGTGCTGCGTTTTGGTTGAACTTTTTCGTCGGAGAACTTTTAGCTAGATCATTTAGTATTAACGATTCGATGAAAAGTTCGAGAAGCCACTAAGCGCGTAAAGTTTCAGCGATTCGACGATAAGTCCGAAAGTTTTCCTTTGTCGCAAGCTCTTGATCCTCCTATACATTTTTCATAAAAATCTCTTCCCCAGCTCAAGGCGTTATAATTTTTCATCCAGTATGAAAACTCGCGCCGACGACAATAATTCCGCTCGCGCGCAAACACACACTGGCTCGAGTCCGAAATTAAATTATAATACACTCGGACAAATTAGCCTTCGCATTATCATCAAGTCGAGATTAAAATTTAATCCGCCGCGGCGGTATTCCCTCTCGCGTACGCTCGCGCACGCAAAACTCGGGGCTGCTGCAAAAAATAAAAGTGGCATCAGCACCACCCACGCGCGCGCCTCTAAACGCCTCAAGGAGTCGTAGACCTCGGCGCGGTAGACTCTCTGCCTCATGGCGTGTGTATAACTATAGACGATGTACTCGCGCGCGAGGGAAGGGCCATACGTCCACCTACCTATATACACTATGCACGTACATCCCTATCCGACCGCAGAGACCCACGAACCCAGTGCCGATGCTCTCTCTCTCTCTCTCTCTCTTATACACACTGCGTGTAAAGGGTAGCAGAGAGCATTTGGCGCGTTGACAACGCGCGCATGCATCTCTCTCTCTCTCTCTCTCTCGTTCTTCGCGGGTTGGTCAATAGCCGCGGCGAACTGGCCATTATCGTCAAAACAAGCCGGTCCGTCCGGCTCCGTGTATATAGCACGCTATTCTAGAGCTACACGCTCGCTCTCCCTGCCTGCGCCGCGCTGGATTCGCGAGAGCACTCAACTTGGCTCGCCTTCTCTCTCTCTCTCTCTCTCTCTTGCTCTCCGGCGCGCGCTTGAATCAATAAAACCGGCCCTCTTCCCTCTCGCTTCGTGTCCCATACACACGCGAGCGAGTGAGCGGAGAGTGGCTATGCACGCTATAGAACGTTTATACGACGAGAGAAACTTATTCGCGCTAGTGTGTGTACCACTGCAGCGCACGGGGGGGATGCACTATATGCGATCTCTATACGCTTGCCTGTGTGTGTGTGTGAGAGAGAGAGAGAGAGCGCATTCCTGCGCGCGGACGCACGCACGTGCTCCTTAATCGCTTATTTAAGGTCTCTGTGTCACGGCGACTAAGCGAGTTTTGGATTTGCGCGGATGCGTGATGCTGAACGCACTTGCGTATACGCGCTGCAAGTTGATAAATGTTGATTTTTTTTTCTCTTCAAAATATCTTCATAATTAAAAGACCCCGATGTCTTCACTAACCAGCTGGAATTTTTCGACACCCACTCGCACGCGCCGTTCGATATGCGCGAGACTTGCTATTAGCTTCTGTACCTGAAATTTCCTCTCTGTCTTGTTTATTTCGCCGTTGCAGTGTATATTTTCGTCTGGTACGTAAAATCAAACAACTGCATCAGCGAATAAATTGCAAAATTATTTCGTCGATTATTCGCGAAACACACCAAGTCGCTTGAAATATGAATGCGTTCGGTTTAAAAATAGCGTTATAATGAGTATTATTTATCAGGGAATCGAGCACACTGGCCTTTTAACGAACGAACGCAATGCATAGCCCCTAGCGTAATACGCAAATATATATGGTTAATCCGGCACAATTTATCAGAATACACCTGAGCTCGAAATTCCACGTATTATCTGCAGCGCCGAAGAAATTTTCGAATGCACGAAGCCAGCGAATTTTCGAAAGGTGTTCTTCTGTCAAGGCCAACTAGTCGAGTCTCCTGCTCTCGGCCAAAGGGTCTCTCTCTCTCTCTCTCTCTCGCGCTCACTCTCTACTCCCGACTTAATAACGTTTTCTCATTCTCTTAATATATGAATTTCGATTCGCCACAGCTCCGAGAGATCATAGCGTTTCAGAAATGGAATAATGCATCAATCTTTTCACTCGAAATGCCATTATACACGATATCGCAGGTCCGAAAATATAGAATAAATAACTCGTTCTGACGTTACATAGGCGAGCCGAGCGAAAGGGTTGAATATTTCTCAGACCGGGCGTCACGGCGAAGGTCCACTTTGATCGATTAGTTTTGTTCTGTCTCTACCCTCGAGGCTCTCTCTCTCTCTTTTTCCCCTTCTTTCTCGCGCGCTACCCCCCTATGCATGGCCATTGACTGAGAGAGAATTATCGATTAAAATAGCCTCTGTCTTTAAAGCGGCAGTCCGTTTAACACTTCTCTGCTATGCTCTGCAGCCTGTCTATTATTCAGACGTGTGCTTAATTATTAATCCTAACTTTGTTTGTTAGCCTGCAAAACTGCGATGCCTTGGATAGACGAAGTGAATTTGCTTCGCGAACTCCTATACATCGACGCAATTTGTAAGTTTACACGCGTTGCGCAATGTTACGATGTTACGTATGGATAGTGTGTAACTATATGTATAGTGCGCAGTTTCCCTCCGACGGTAACCTTGTATAGCATCATCATGGCGTGAGTTCCAAATTGATAGTGTTTTCAGGGCTTCCGACTAATGAAGTTTCTCTGATAGAAATTAATATATATTGTTTTGACGTAAATGTTTATTTCGAAACCAGAAAAAGGGTAAGAACAACTTGGGCTTGGGGTAAAACTATAAAGCGCTGAAGTCAAATCGTATTTCACTCTTCCTCGTTGACAGGGATTTGTATTTCTGATATTAAACTAGATCATGTAGATTACCATCTGATAGCTAAAGTATTGCAATAGATATAAGCACTGTGCAGTTCAACGACCTTTCGTGATCCATTTGCTTATCGTGCTTGCTTGTATCGCCATCAACACACACATACACAAATAGCTTTAGCAAGCTTTTTTTTCAGATATGCTAAAAACGATCACAAGTCTCGTGATGTAGACGATTAATAATAATATAGCCGAGACGTTCCATTCGATTAAATAATTAATTTTATCCATACATCTCTATAAATATATAAAAATGAATAATTCAACCCATGCATAAATAATATTCCTCGTATAAAAACTATCCAGATGTCCAGTATACACATTTATAATTCGATAGCTCGTTAATTATTTTTATAGACTATGGGTGCATTCGTGAGCTCTCCGCACGCTCCAATTTCGAGGTTAGAATTTCAGAATTTACACAGGGTATCGCGTGTACCACCCGACAATTTCGGCAACGGGCCATGCACGACGACACTCGCTCGCGCGTGAGGAATTACTGACCTTCCTTATTAATATTTAGCCGCAGCTGATGGCTCGCTTATATATACGTGCAGAGGCTCTCTCGGGCAAGCTTCCACATCACAAAGGGGGGTGGCAGGTATTTTAATTCGCCGCTTTTGATAATTAATGGCAGATAAGCGGAGTACGGACACGCGACCCCTTGGAATACATTTCAGCTGCATGTGCATATCTCTCGAAATCTTCAACGTCCTTCCACCTTCTTTTAACGACGCTCAAGGTTGTTCATGGCGATACACACCGGTGTACACACCTATTCGTGCTTCGGTTCGTTCCTTCGTTCACACAAACACACTCCGGCAAATGAGACTGCCGCGTGTTCGCAAGATTGGATTAGGAATTTTAATAGACCTTTTGTGTTCGCGTTTCTTAATCTCGCGCGATTCGTTTTACCTCCCGGATAATCGGACGTGAAAATGTATTATTCAAAGCGATATACAAAGAATGCTCCCGTTGTTTTTATTTCTCAAAGAGTTATTTATAAAGACGAATTTCTCGCTCGCCGCGCATGTGAACGCTGCTGTGGAATACAATAGGCGTACCTGTTTATAAAGTTGAGGAAATGATAAAAATGAAGAATTAATTTTCACAGTGTGCGCACGCTGCGGTTTCATTATACACCTTTGATAACAGTCACTTGAAACACAATATCTAACTTTTATTTCTATTCAATCAAGTACTTTAATTATTCATAAGGTGGATTATGCAATATCATTTTTTTTTTTTTTCAAATTTCACTGATATTATTCATGTATTCAAATGATAATATTCTTTTTGCGAGCCTTAAAAGCATGAATAATACAGAGCGAGTAGTCATGCTATAAACGAACGAAAACAGCCCTAGGTCTAGTATACAGCGAAATAGAGATTGAAATTGTAGCTCGGGGCTCGCGTAGGTGTTCTCTCTGCGTGCAAACCGCGCTAACAAGATTCACATACGAAGAGCAGGTTCGTATGCGCGGGATCAATGCAGACCAAAAATTGCACACATATGAAAATTCCGTACTCCGAATTTGAAGTTTAACACGAGACATTCAGAGCAGTCAGGGTTTACCGCATTCGTAATAGCATTAACATTTACGTACTATTATTGATATTTGAAAGCGCTCGCTGTATTTATGCTCTGTGAACTTTAACCTCTGAAGCCTATAGAGCAGAATCAATTTCTCACATTAGGCATTCGCGCATCGATATTCTAAAAAAAAAAAGCGAACATATGCGCTCAGTTGCAGTGGGTGTTTATTATTTTTAAATCACTACGATACATCAGTCATAGCGCACATTGCATACCCGATGCCGGCACTAATGTCATTCAAGGCTGTATGCGAGTGACAAGCCACAAAGGACCGGTGCGATTGTTATTCGCAATACCCGATCCGCTCCCTTACATTATCGTAATTTATTAACGAGCTTTACGGCCTCAACGTCACGTCCCAAAGCTCATCAATTAATCATCCCGCAGCAGCATACGCGTCTCCCCTCCCCGATGCAGTCCATTATCCAGTGGACCTCTTACATCCCGCTCGACAGAAGCGGCTCGATGTGCAATAATAAAGCTCGGGCGTGGGTGCGCATCACGAGACGCGCGACGGTCACGGCTCGAGTTCAGCCCGCACGTTCGCGCCTCGTTGTACAATACACTCCTCGGGTTCACGTGGTGGACGTTCATTGACCTACATATATACGTTATATACGCGTCTTGGATAGCTGTGTGTATAATGCATATCCACGCCTTCGAGAGATGAACTCTCGATGTGTATAGCCGACGCGCCGGTTCGGCGACACCGACTTTCACCGACCCTCCTCGAAGGCTGATGCGCGAATGGCCATTTGCCTTTCTTTTTCTTTTTTTTTTTTTTTTACAACATCGGGTTTTTTGCCTTCCTCGACGCGTGCCTTCTTCTTCGCCGCCGCTCGCTTGACGTCAGATACGAGGCATCTCGCGCTCGCAAACGCCAAAAGCGTAAAAAGCAAAAGTTGTAAATTAGAGGTTCCAAAAGCTCTTGCCCGACGTCTTTTAAGTATACACGGCTATCTCTCTCTCTCTCTCTGCGGTTACGCACTTTTTCGGCGGGTTACGCAAGGAAAAATTGCTCCTGCAGCGAACTGGATTGTAAAGTTGATTGGTATGCGCCGGAATGAACGCGGTTGGCTGTAAAGTATCGGGCTTTGCGGAAAATATTGCTAATAAAGTGTTGCTCGCCGCTGCTTAACCGATGATTCTCTTTCAATTTGCTTCGAACCCTTTTTTTCGACGTTAAATTCAGTGGCACGTAGAAAAAAATCAGACTTACACGGAAGATATTTATATTAGTAGAAAGTATTGTATACGCATGATCAGAGGAGGACTGCCAAACTAGCGAAGACACCTTTCTAAAGGAAAATGTTTTCGTTTCCAGACCCAGAGAGCTGTTTTACGGCGCGCGCGCGTTTAAAAATATACGCTCGAATAATAAACTTTGTCATTTTGTTGTTTGCGCCATTACGATGCAACGCAAAATAAATAATGCCACGATGCTACTGCATTAATTTTCCCGTATTTTTAAAACACATCGAATGAAGACATTTATTGTTTCGGGCATACGTAATCCGAGCGTTATTTACAGTCACTTATTTATAATTTGTTTTCGAGAAAAAAAAACGAGACAGCCGGGGCGTACATTCACGAAGAGCGAGGAGAGAACGTAGGAAAATTACTAAAGAGCCGCAGGAAGGGCAAAAACAGGAGCGAAATGAGAGAAGTAGGAAGAAAGCAAGGGACAAGTTAGTCGGGGAAGGATGGAACTGGGATCTTGCATTCCCCGGATAATCTGTGGTAGGAGGCATGTAGGACGAACGGATGGAGAACACGAAAGTGTCGAGGAAAAGAGAGGAGAGCCAGAGCTGAGAGAGAGAGAGAGAGAGAGAGAGAGAGAACGTAGAAAACGAAAGAGAAGGGATGGAGGAGAGCAACGATTGAAAGGCACTCGAGGGGAAGGGAAGGATAAAAGAACGCAGGCAGAGGCTCGAAGAGCGAGAGAGGGAGACTAAAATAGAGAAGGGAAGAGAGAGAGAGAGAGGAAGAGCTTCGCGAGGTGGGAGTGAGAACGACGGCGAGCGTGAGTCTTAGGCCTGTGCAAAAAATAAAAGTGCATCTCGCCGAGCAAGATGGCCGTCGCTGTTGCTGCCGCTCTGAGCTGCTCTACCGGCTCTCAAGGTTACTGCTGTCTCTTTCCTCCTCCTTCCACCTCCACCTCCTCGTCTCGTTCTTCTTCTTCTTCTTCTTCTTCTTTTGCTGCTCTGCCGCTGCTACGACCGCTTCTGCTTCTTCTCCATATACTATGCACATACTCGCGCGAGCTATACGAGAATGCGAGGAAGCAAGTACTTTATTATCCGTCTTTGTGACGTGATTCGCGGTATCCGCATCATAGGCTTATTTATTTATCGATATAATTATTAGCCTCATTATTTATTTTTTACAGAGTGTTCAGCTTATAATAAGCGCTGTTCCGCGTCATTGAATCGCGCTGCTGACGCCCGCGAGAGCTAGAATTGCCAGAAATAGATCTTTCAGCTAAATTAAATGTTTATACAGCGATAGATGACAAAAAACACGCGTTTGTTTAAAACGAGGAGTGCTGTCGTCGGCGTCGCTACACGATATCAGTCACGGAAACTGAAACTCGCAGTTATGAAGATCGAAAAAGTTTATTGTTATCGTTAAATTATTGTTAACATTGACAAAATAAATTGACGAACACGCTTAGGAGCATAGAAGAGGTTAAAAGAGGCGGAAAAAAAAATTTGTCAGAAGTGGGATTCGAACCCACGCCCACAGAAGTGGACTGCGACCTGAACGCAGCGCCTTAGACCACTCGGCCATCCTGACTTGAAATTTCAGTGCCATGAGATCGTTGAGACTCTGACGGCTGAATCTAATATCGCTCGTTTGCACGCCAGACGTACATCACGAAGCGTCGCGAGCTGAAAAGAGAGAAGGATACATCGTTCTCGAGCTCCCGGCCTTTTCTCTTCTCTATTTTCCCGCTGCTCTCCGCGGGCGGGACTGCGTCGCAAAGTTAAATTTATTCGCGTTTCGAATAACCCGCGCGCGCAGGCAGTCTCGAATAAATCCAGCTTTTTTGCTTATTTTGTTCTCCCTTTAATCTCTGCTTAGCGGATAAAATATCCTCGTAACATTATATATTTAGCCTGTAAAAATATTCGAATAGATAAAAGGTGGGTTGCGTCATTTAAATTGATGCTTCGGTCATCGTAACTTTTTTTATGTATTTGCTTGTAGTAAAAACGCACGCGTTGAACAACGTTATTTTTGCACGAGCGTATATCTTTTAGCGCGAGTAGCTATTTGCGATTACTTTTTTTTCTACGCGTGTTACGCGACACCGAGTAAAATTGTTCATTCGCCTGTGTTAAACTAACATAAATAACATACCAATTAGAAAACCAATACCATCTTGATATATAATGTAGGCGATGCCGGTAAGGTAGGGATCTACACGCACGCAATCCTCTTTAGCCCATATTTTCTCTCGGATCCTGAATATATCTTTTCGCGTTTTTTGAATCTAGTTGGCACGGTGCAAAAAAAAAAAAAAGCAAACAGCTCGTAAAAATGAGAAACGTTCGCTTCCCAGCCAACCGCAGAGAGCAAGAGAGCGCCGATTATGCTAATGCAGCGAGCGCACATTCGAAGCCCGCCTCCCGATAATTTTTCTCGAAGGCCCGCTCGTTTTCTCGTTTCTCCGGTGATTGAGTCAGGGGCGCGCACCTCCTTCCCTCTTTCTCTTTTCCCTTATCGCGATGAACGCTGAAATATGCGCGCAGCGACGGAAAGATGCAGCCCGATATCAGTCGCCTGCGCAACCGGCATTCGCAGACCTTCCAAAGTCGAGGAGGCGAGATTTTTCCGAAGGACACGTATACTTTTACACGTGGCTCGCGCGCATACACGGAGAGCCGAGAGGTAGAAACCGCGCGAGAAAGAGGATCCGCGAGTCGGTCGGAAAGTTATTCCGGGTGAGAGGAATGTATTATGTGTGTATCTTTGGAGTTGCGGCGGCGGCGGCGGCGAATACTCTTGCGCGCTGTCCAAAGTCAAGCGCAGCGGGAAGATTCTCGGTTTTAATTAAGGTACGATAATCGTACTCCTCGATCTTAATATCCAATTTTTTCGTATTAAACCGCTTATATCGTGGCGGGGTATATACTTAAGCCTGAGAAATCGATCGACCGCGTCTGGAAAACGAAATAGCCGAAAAATCGGGAAAACAGCGTTTTCCATCCGATTTTCCCTTCAGCAGACTAGGCGAGTGCACTCGCGTGATCGCTCTCGCGCAATTTCCCGAGCTGCGTTACATTCGCGCGCACCGGTGCATTGAGCATCGCTGGCGTCTCAAGGCCGCGACGTCCGAGAACTACTAAGGACACGAGCGCAGCCGCTCTCGAGACTCCCCACTATATACTCTCTCGCTCTCTCTCTCTCTCTCTCTCTATCCGCGCACCTTCTCGAGAGGGAGACGACGCCGAGCGCAATCGGTCCGATGTTCCACTGCTGCAGCGTGCACTGCTCGGATTCGCCTACTACTATTCACCGCCACTACTATACTCCTTTCGTTCCAGAGAAAATCAATACGAACCCAGAGGCATACTGCGAGAGTCGCGCGTTTTTCACCCCTTGCTCAACGAGTGACCCTCGTCTGCGCGTCTGCTCACTGATTTTCGGACGTGCGCGCGTTATTCGAACTTGGCGTATAGAGAAAAAGTCAGTTTCGCGAGAAGTACTGTCGCGCGCGGAGCTTCGTGTATATACGAGCGGTGGAAGATGAGTCGCCGGGAATGGCGCGTATTGTAGGGAAGCAATTATGGCGAGGATTTTTTGCGTCGTCCGTTCCTTTTTCTCTTTTGGGGAGAGTCAAGTTTCGTTTTCTTCTTGCAAATTTGTGCCCTTGGCGCGCGGGGGGTTAACGATTGCGCGCGTAATAAACCTGCATGCGACTCTCCGTGTGTGAGTGCCGGTCGTTCATCATAATTTCATTTTCATCGTTTAGGCTTTATTGCAGCGCGTTGCGTAATCGCTCGCAATTTTTCAAATCGCCCGAAGTCGGCTCTTCAAATGCTGTCTCTCTCTCTCAACTATTCCTTTGTTCGACTCTCCCCAACCTGCGGCGAGGATCTCGAGCCTGTGGACAAAAAAAGGCCAATCCGAGCATTCATAAAAGTCGAAGTTCAATGTCAGCCGTGTGCCGTAACATCACTTCCTCCCTTTTTTTCTCCGACAGATCCATCCCTCGGCTAACGATTCCCATCGTCTCTCTCTCTCTCTCTCTCTCTCTCTCTCTCTCTCGGCAGCAGCGAATTGAGGCAGGTGGACGACGAAGCCTTCGGCGCAGGTTGCCGCTATCAAGGTCAAGTCCAGGCAGCTTGTGCAGTTTTGAGGGGGTGAAATCGTAACTATATATCTAAGCACCGGCATACACCGGCTCCTTCTTCGTCTACACACTTCGGCCTCTCCTTCTCCCATGTGCCTCCGCCGCACGTGTCTGCAGGCCGGAGGCGAAGTAGAGCTCTACGAGGCTCTGGATGCGGGCTGCTATTTTTCGCGAAACATCTGCGCTGCCTAAACACACGCCGGCCTTCTCCTCCTCCTCCTCCTCCTCCTCTTCCTCTCGGCTCTGCAGTTGGCCGTTCTTGTAGCCTAGTTTGTCCTCCGACGTTCCCTTCGTGCATATCCTTTTTCGGCTCCAAGGTCGCGGACTAATTTCGAGGGGGGAACAGCTCGTGCACCATCGGGCGCTCGCGATGTCTTATAACGCACTGTATATAGACCAAATTACTGTACGGCTGGTTAATTAGACGAGAGATATTTTAAATTGATTAGAAAATCCTTATCTCCCGTAACGAGACTCTTGGCGGCTGGGCTGAATAGCAGCAATCAAGGTTCTCGGGCGCGCGAATGAAAAAAATTGTTACGCGAACTGAAGCAATCGTCGCCCGACGAGGACGTTCCGAGCGAGTCAGCGCGATATAGCGCGCGCAGCGAATTTCCACAGAGTCACGCTCGACAATAAACCCTCCGACTCTTGGGTATCCCGAAGGCATTCCCGCCATCAGACGGCAGATATAGGTGTAGGCACACGTCCCAAGGCAAAAAAAAAAGAGGTCTATTCGCTATCTTCTCAGCACGTGCGCCCTGAGGCTTATCCGCGCGAGACGCAGAGAGCAGAGCTCTCCAGTCCCCGGAATCAGCAGATGCACCGGAGATAAGCGAAGAGCTGTTTAACCTTCGGTATCGTACAGACAGACGGGATGCAGGCATCTGCTGCTCCGCGGAATATCTGCGATCCAGCCGAGTGGAAAAGGCTGCGCTTTTACGTAACGCCGACTGCTGCAGCAGGAGAAAGAGCAGCAGCAGCTACAATACGTGCAATTGCGATTCAAGGCCGTCTCGCTGAAGCAGTACCGTGTGCAGCCTTCTGCAATTATAATCCAGTTCGTCGCGGCGCGAGCGGAGAGGTAAAACTGAAAAAGCTGTGTGTGTGTGTGTGCCTTTGTCTCGACCGACTGATTCTCGTACGTGCGATGCATCTCGAGAGACGAGACTGACCTAGAGATGTCGATTCGCATGATTCCCTCTCGTAACTTATAAATTTTGTCGTTATTATGGCTGCTTGATTTGCATTGAATGGGTGGAGAGATTCGTATGTGATATCGTTGAACGAACCTATTACGAGGTCGCGCGAGAGACTGTCATGTATACTTGTCAAAGACGTCGCGGTTGTTGCAGTTCGACGGCGTTTGACCTTGCGGTAATTTTCCTCGACGCCGTGGTGGGGGGTTAATTGGAAGAGGCGAATTTTTACGTCCCGAACGGGTTCCTCGAGAATTAAAAACTCGTAATGAGCAGAGAGCCAAATGCTCAGAGGAGAGAGAGAGAGCTCGTCCTCGAATCCGTATAAATCTCCTCCCCGTTGTTTATACGCTACCCCGAGACATAACTGCGCAGTGCGTGTGCGCGCAACCACTCGCGACCTGCAGCTGACTATACCTATACAAGAATAATAATAACACTTATACGCGCAGCGCAGTGCAGCTTCAATTCGAGCTCCGCGTATACGTATAAAGCCCTGTCCCGCTGGTATTGATCAAGGAGTGCCGTCGCGGCGGGTGTTCTTGAACCCGCTGCTCTTGCTCCCAGTTCACTCTCCTGTCTCTCTCTCTCTCTCTCTCTCTCTCTTTCTCTCCTCCTTCGCCTTGGAGCTCCGTCGTCCTATACACTCCGCGAGAGATCGTCCACCTCTCTCGAGTGCAATGCTATAGCTTCCTCTCGTTTTCTGCTTTCCTCCTATACGAACTCGATCCTCCATTCTCCCTCTCTCTATTCCTCTTCCGCGAGCGATGACGCAGTGCAGTGTCCGATGCTTCGCTGATGATCTCTCGACCCGCTGACATAATTTTCCTTCGAGTTGAAGCTTTGACTTTAGGCGAAGATTTTAACTCCGAGAGCTGAATTGCCAAAAAGTACGATTCCCTCTCAGATTCCGCGGAGAATAGAGCGGAGGTGATCGCTATGAAATTAGGACGATATTGGTTTTCATGATACAATGGCTTATTTTTCCTCTCCGGAGTAATACACTCCATACCCCGCGGATTTGCATATTTTCGATTTAAACTTCCTTTCGGATCGCCGCGACGTAGATTTTTAACGAGTCACGCCGCCTGATTAAAGCAAACTTCCAACCGGCGATAAAAAATGTCTCCCCGTAAAAAGGAATCCCCGGCGACGTCCTAAATTCTCGAGAAGATATTCGGCTCGTAAAATTACGCTCCGGAGTGTAAATCCCGGGCAGCGAAAACAACGCCAGCGCGAGATCGTATAATAACATATAACGCGCGTCGCGCATATTCGAACTGCAGAATCACCCCCCCCCCCCCTCCAGCTTTGCTTCGTCTCCCTCCCCTACTCTTCGCTCTCCGCCAGTGGGCGCGGCGCTGAAAAACCGAGAGGCGCAACGATCGCATCACCCACACAGACACACACAGAGACACGAGCGAAGAGCGACCTTGACGAGACGTTGCACCGACATTAAAAGCGTCGCAAGCTGTTCGGTCGCTGTACGAGTGACTCTCTAACCCGATGCCGCGTGGGCGGCTCCGCGCACGCACACAGCCGCGTTGTATAACAATGCAGCTATCGCGCGTAATCCTGCGCCGATATGGCCAGGGGGGTCGTCATCGGCGTCAGTCATCGAGGATAATGTCCTTGCTCTGAAAACACGCGCGAATAAGTGTGCGCGTGCAGCGCATGGAGAAGCAACGATATTATGCAGTGTGACGACCGAGCGAAAATACGCATCGAGCAGAGGCCGCTAGTTCGCGGAATGACCGAGTGTGTAAGGGGCCGCTTATTGCCAAAAATATATACGCCGGGGAAGCGAAAGCCAAGAATTCGCTCTGTACTAGGAGGGCTATTATTGCGATTGGAGTTTAACATCTTTTGACGTTGCGCACACGTATGATAAAACGTAGCTTCGGTGCAAGTGGTAACAGGCTGGATCGATCAGACTACGAGAAAGATGTTAGAGAAGGTGTTCGTTATTCGTCGTAACGAGTCCGCGCTCGTTATCTGCTCGGCAGTAAAGTATACAGACATCTCGCACAAAGCGCGGCCGAATGAACGAAAGGAATTAGCGAGAGCTCGAGCCATGTGTGGGCCTCTCGCTCTCGTCGAAATAAATTGGATGCGGTCGGTGCATGTCTCGAGGTCAGACTCCCTCTCTGCAACGAAGAAGACGAGAGAAGGAGAGGAAGGAGCCGACAAAAAAAAAAAAAAAAAAAAAAAACGAGCGGCGAATTTCATAGCTCGACTATCGCCGTGGCGAACTAGAGAGAGCCGGCGACTGCTCGCTCGCTGTTGCAGACTCAAGGCGAAGGTACACAAGATCGAGCGCTTCGGGAGTATATCGATGCGCCGTTCTGATTCGTCGTCGCTCTTTCCTGAGCGCAGTGGCTCTCAGTCCCGCTGACTGGTGCAGGGCAGCTGTTGTGTCGAGGATGTCGAGGTTGTAAAATTTCGCGTATTTTGCGAGATGAAAAATTCTTCGAGTGTTTTTGATTAAATAAACGCAACCTTGGACGCGCCCTCGTGGCCAAATGTGAAAGCTCTCCGCATCTCTGATTCTTTGAACGGACTTGAAAATTTAACGTTTCATTCGCTTTTATTCCGTAACGGCGAAACGCAATATGACATTACCTTGGCGAATTTTTAAGTACCTCTTTTCATTTGCGGAGTGGTTTTTGTTTTTACCCTCTCGAAATCCGGTTGTTTGTTCGCAACCATTATACCTATCTCACGCAAGTTTGAGAAACATGTTCATTTTTATCTCCGAAAAATTTGACGATGATCGATAAAACTGCGCTCGGGTAGGAGGGAACGTCGTGAGGAAAAAAGAAAAAGTACGATGAAAGAGGGTGAGGGCTAGATCGATGATAAATGATAAAACGATACCTATCCAGTGGACACGTGGTATTGTCACGTGTAGCCGTCTCTCTTGACTGGGAAAAGAAACATTGTGTAGGTGTACACCGAGAGCGCAGCTCGATTGATATTTAGGGTTACTGGCACTGTTGACGGGGGTGGAACACCTCCGTCGTCATGACAACAGACGCGCAAAAACGCGCGCTTGATATCGGGGTACGTATAGTATAGTACGCCGCGCTCTCTGAAGCTTTTAACAGGAAACTCGTTCTTTTTTTTTTTTATTTATTTTCTTTTTTCCACCGAACCGCCCTCTCCATCGTGTGGGTTTTCTCCTCCCCCCCCCTCCCCTGGCCGTTGTTGTTTTTCACCCCGTATCTCTCGGTCTATTGATTGAGAAAACGTTCGGAGCTTTTTTCCGGCTCGTCCAGCCATCCGCAATGACACGATACACAGCCAGCCTGTTTATTTTGTCTGCTACTACTGAACCAGAGAGAGAGAGAGAGAGAGAGAGAGAGAGAGAGACAGAGGCGTGGCCGTTTGCTTTCTAAAATATACCTTCAAAGTCAAGATTAAAAAGCGAAAGCATCAAACAAACGAAGCTCGAGCGTAAATTGCAACTTCGCGAGCGTCCAATGCCGCACCTTGGAAAAATCGCCCTGGCTCGAGCTTGCGAACGAAAATAAATATTCTAGAACGTTGCACCGAGCAGGAAACGCTAGAGCGCTCGTGGCGCAGCAGTACAGTAACCTTTGGCAATGCTCCGGTAGAACACACACACACACACTCGCGCAGACGGAGATAGCGTCTAATCGTTATATTGATAATTCGACTAAGCGAAACGTATAAAACACTCGGAGCGAGCGAGCGGTTCTTGGACGTCGTTCACGTGCAAGCGCGAGCTTTATTTACACAAATTTGGAATCCTGCGCTCGAAGCGAGCGTCGACCTCCTATATACTCCGTTGCGTAAAAAGGTCGACGATGCGTTATTCGAATAAATTAGAATCGAAAAATATTTCTCATTCGTGCGATGCTTATCGTATGCCCAAGTGTTTATACTCGCTCGGGGCAAAATTCTTGGCTGTCAGTGCGCGTTCCCGAGATCATTGATCTCGAAAATGTTTGTACGACGTCTGCAAATTTAGCCCGCTTGGCTTTTTAACCGCTCGTTCGTTCGTTCGTTCGCGTGCGTCAGGGAAAGCATCGACGTTAACGACATCTCGAGCTTCGTAATTAAAAAATCGGCGTTTCGAAAGCTCGGACGCTCCAAAGAATGCGGGTCGACGGACGAGCGAAAGGTCAGGAACAAAATAAAGCACGACTAATAATATCCTTAAAGGGCTGCTCCGTGGCCGCGGCACCCCGGCGTCAGTCTACCCCTCTCCGCGCAGTTTCATTAAAGGGAGCAAAAAAAACAAAAAAAAAAAAAAAGAAGCTTCTCCTCGTTTCCCGGGCGAGCGCGGCTGAGGTCAGCGCCGCCGTAAACTCGCTCGACGGCGGCGTCGCGACGCCGCTGATCGAAGCTCGCGCCGCCGGGGATAAAAATGCCGACCGAGAGCGAGCGAGCGAGCGAGAAAATAGAAAGTCAGATCGAGAAGGAAAAAAGCTCAGGGCGACGTCGCGCGCGCGGGAGAGGGGCGTCTACGTCTGCGACCTTGGTCGGGGTCGTCCCAAGGTCGGCTCTTTCTCCTTCTCCTCCTTCCGCCCGCTCTTTCTTTCTCTCTCTCTCTCTCTCTCTCTCTCTCTCTCTCTCTCTCTCTGTACTCTCTTCCGTGGCCTCCTCTTACTCCACCTCGACTCTCTATCTCTGTACTCGACTGCTCGCGTTAACTCGTCCGCCTTATTTCTCTCTATCTCGCAAACACACACAGCACACGCACGGATCAATGCCAGGGTCAATGTCACGGCTCGCAAAATTCCGTTCGGCCGTCGCGTCGTTATTTTCGCCGCTGTGGCGGCCAGCGAGGAAAAGATCGCGACGACGCACCCATTCGACAGAAAAAGACGCGCTCGCGTGCGAGTATCGGATAGAGAAGCTTCTTCGCGCGGCTTTTTACGAGAGAGAGAGAGAGAGAGAAAAAATAAGCGTTTCCCGAGCCGCACGCGATACAAAGGCGCGGGCGTCTGTGTATAGTCACTTGGAACGTTCTCGCAAAAAGCGGCGGTGAATCATCCGACGGATATACGCGTCTTTCTCTCTCTCTCTCTCTCTCTCTATGCAGCAGCGAAATTTGGCTCGCGCAGTCTTTGTCTTTTATCTTCTCTTACTGGCGGCGATAACGCGATAAGATATCGATCGAAGCTGATACGGAGGAATAACGTAACGTGGATTCAGGGACGAGATAAAAATGCAGCCGCGGCGAAAGAGCTTGAATTATTCGCTCGCCGGTCTGTCGCCAGACGGGCACGCACAGGACTCTTTTTCTCTCTCTCTCTCTCTCTCTGATGGCTTTATCGATGCGACACGACTCGCTGTTATTCATCCTTCTCGATCTTTATATGGAAACCACGAGCGAAAGCTGTTTATTGAAAATACATAGCCGAGCTTTGATATAGAAATAATAAAAATCGTCTCTCGGGGATCGTCCGTAGTTAGAGGCGGTGAAGTTACACGATTTCATCAGGACGCTTACTAAAATTGAACATGCTTATGAAAGAGTCGGTGTAATACGATGCCGATGCAGCTATTCTTTTTTCGAATTTCTCGGTAGAGAACGCAGGGGGAGGAGGCCGGTTATACACGCGGGACCATTAACCCTTTGACCATTAACCCTCGCGCTCGTCCTATATTACGCGAACCGGTTTCTTCCGTCGTCGGCTCGATTATAAGCGGGGAAACGAAGACGTGCAGGTTTTCGTCTTTCAATTTTTCAGGCTCTAAACGAGCTTATTGCTTCGTGTTAACGTTCTTTTCGAATTATCGTAACACTATGCTCTTTCATATCGCGTAATTTCGCGCTTTTATAAATTCTCAAACAAAGTTCTCGATCTCGAAGCGAGGTTGTTTACGCTCACGAATAACGCTTCCTTTGCATCTCTGCACTTTATTCCCGCAAACTTGGGCTAAATTTTTCAAAAGCCCCGAGCGTCTTGAATTACGTATTCATAAATCGCGCCCGCGTTGCAGTAGTCTATACGCGCACGACGCATCGTGCATTATTACTCCGGTTTACACGCAGAGAGCATATCCTTAATAAATAACGAGACGAGATTTTCGATCCGCGATAATTTATTCAAACCCACACACACACACGGCTGCTTTATTAACCGAATCGTATCCGTCAGCTGCCTCGAGTAGCATTCAAAACGAACCTTTCAGTTATATACCCATATAACAACAATGCGCGGTATCGCAGGGTGCCCAACAGTCGCGAATAAGAGCTCGACTAAAAATACAGCTGAAATATCGTATATACACAAAGGCTACCGCGAGCATCACTCCCGCACTCGCTCTATATATTATGCGTTCGCGAGGCAGACGGCAGACTCGCCGATCGATAGAGCTTTCCTCTCTCTCTCACACACACACACACTTCAACTCATTCGCTCTCTTTCCAGCCGACTGCAGACTAGCCATACTCCATCGCAGACGCCGCCGATGATGCCGACGTCAGAGGTGTATTTACAACCGCAGGTCGAGAGTGAAAATATCCTCGCCGACACCCTCTCTGGGTAAAAAATTGAAAACAAACGCCCGATGCTAATGGCCGGTGTTACATCGAGGAATTATGCCTATTCCGAGTCTGGATCGTAATTTTCACTTTTTCCCCCATAACGATGCTATCTTCGGGGGGCAACAGTTCAACACCGCAGACGAGTGCGGCAATCTATATCGCTGAATATACGCGCTTACATAACGCGCATACGAAGAACAATAAAGCGATCCCGAAAAAGCCACAACTCACGCGCGCAGCGACGGCACTTGATACACTAACATACATTATCGTCCCCCCCACCCCCCGATCCTCTCCCCTGCCGATTGCACTGCTGGCCTCCATTTCGTGCGATATTTTTCGGCGGGCGCGCGTGCTGTACACACGCAGCTGCAGCGCAGGCGAGACACGCGCACTTCCTCTGACCTTGTCCGCTCGAATTTCGGGGAGTAGCACGAGTCTCGAATAACGCAAAAGGGTCGCGCGCGCTTGCCGCAGCTTTCGTATCAACAGGTGACGCGTAGCTACTCTACCCTCTGCTGCTCTCTGCGTTAATCGCGTATAGCGAATAACGAGCTATTTTCAAAAATACTCAGCAGCAAAAGCTCGAGCTTGCAGACCGGAAAGTAAGATATAGCTGTTCGTTCCGCACGGTCGAATCAATCGAGGCGTGTCTGGCTCCGTTTGTACAGCGGCAGACGGTCGGTCAGAGGCCTAGGTCGGGACTAGTACACAATCGACTCTCTCTCTCTCTCTATACGGTCTAGCAGAGCAGCTGATGGTCTCCGATGCTCCCTGGGTCATGGCTATTATACTGCTGAATTTTAGGCGTTTTCGCGCGACCTTCACCGCGAGCTAATAAAAGAACGACCTCTTCCGTCGTGGCCGGCATATTTACCCGTGGCATTGATCTCTCGAGTTTATACACAACGTGTATCATTATATAGTCGGGCGTAGAGCGAAAGGTGGTATAGGAGCGAAAAATTCCAGAATTATTACGAGTCATCGTTCTTACGCGCCAAAATCGAACGTTCTATTCTTTTTTTTTTTTTTTTTTTTTGCTTTAACGACCTCGGGGGGAGAGGAACGCGATGTCGGATTGTATTTTTAGGAGATGAGCCGCAGCTTGAGATAAATCGCCGCGTTTTTTTCACGATCAAACGTTGCGGAAAATATTTGTGGGGGCTACGAGCGCAGGGAATTCTTTAAATCTGCATTTATTGTGCGGTAACTCTCGTTGGATGTATACGAGCTTGCTTGAATGATTAAAGCTCGTCTGAATATTCATTTCTCACTCGAGCTTTGCTCGTATATATTTCTGCAGCAAGAGGATTTCGCGTTTTGTCAAGTATCAATAATAAACCGATGTATTGGAAAACCGCGCACGTGCGGTTTTCCCTTTGTTTCCGCAGTCCGATTGTATTGCTTTTCACCGATAAATTTATTTCAAAAACTTCCAGCGTGCATCCAAAAAAAAAAAAAAAAACTTCGAATGTAAAGTCGTATATTCCCGCCTTTTACATAATGAACACGAGGAGAACTGACAATAATAAAGGGAATAAATATGTGAAAAAGACACAAAAATAAAACACAACAACAGTCGCCGAAAGTTCGCGTGGAAAGAAACCGCCGATAAAACGGACGCTATGTATCGATCTTGCGCGGCTCGCGTTTTTTACGAGTAGACCACCGCCGACGCCGCTCTCTTTATCGACTCCCTCTCTCAACCCTCTTTAGCAATTTCATACTCGGGGCTTTTGACTCGAATTACCGCCCGCTGATGCATTTGCATCGGAAAAATATTCATAACTGCTTCATAGCGACGCGCAGCTTTTGAAATCCGTTTGGGAGAAGAGAAGTTGATATCTGAAGGCGGATGAAATTATTTTCGCCCGACGAGTTTCTTTTACTTCGAATTGATTTTTTTTCCGCAAGCACGTGCTCCCGTGCAATGACGTCCGCACCGGGTTGAAAATATTCGATGTGCACTTTACAGAATTATATATTCCGACCTTTTTTTCCCCTGGTATTTACTGTGAATAAAAATCGCTTGCGTTCATTCATAAATCTACGTCCCTCCCCAGCTCGGCAAAAATACGCACCGTCGGACGTATACGTGCAAAAAAAAAAGAGACGAAGGGAAATACTCGAAAAAGAGCAAAAGATTCGCGTCTAATTATAATATTCGCTTTCCAGCGGCAGATCACAGGAAGCCTTTGTGCATCGGCCGATATCCGTCGCTTTTTATCAGTCATTAAGTATAAACCCGCGCGCGCGCGCGCCGAGCGAAAGCCGCAAGCTCAGCCGAGCGTTAATCCTGCGTCGCTGATGCTCTAGCGACAATTTCCCGGACTCTCTCTCTCTCTCTCTCTCTGCTTATTATTTAGTGCCGGGCCGTTGAAAATTGACGTCACGCGCGGCGCATGAGGCTGTCTGCTGCTTCTCTCGAATAAATCACGTCATCCTCTCGCTCGAGAGCTGTACTCGGGTGTGTGTAATATATACGTGTGTGTAATGACGGCCTTACAATCCGCTGTATTCGCGGGTGCAGGCGTCGATTCGGTTAAAATTAGAAAAGAGTGTAGAGAAGAGAGGTCGGCGTCACCTGCGTCAAAACACGTCGTTGACGCGTCAAAAAAGTTTGATGCACAATCGAGCGCACGTGTGCGAGAGGCCAACGTGTGGAAACACCGGGACGTATACCTGGAGGTGATTGCGCGCGAACGAAAGCCAACGGATCGCTTTTTTTTTTACCGGATGCAGCAGCGGAGACGGTAAAAATATCGCAAGCTCTCCGCGGTAACCTGTAGGGTGTAATGCGCGTCAAGTGAATGGAGTTATAATTGGTACAAACGAGTAGTGAGCTAACTGCAGTGCTTGGCTTGTTTTTCCAGCGGAATTTATACGGCGCGAGATTGTGTCGTGGCGTTGATCTATTTATGAGTGCAGCGGAATGTATTGGCTCGTAAAAAAAGCTCTTTACTTGCGCATTTTTTATTATACGCGTATAAACGCTTTTATATTCCTGCCTGATGCTGTATAACGTTCTATATGCAAGCGATGATAAAAAAAAAAAAGGGAGCGACATTCGAGCTGGAATATAATTTCTCGTGTCGTAACGTCACGACGATGTAATGAATTACGCAAGCTGTGTAATTAATTTTTCTTTTTTAAGAGTCTCGGTCATCTTCCTACGGTCAAAGAGCTCGAATAGCTGCGGAGCATTCTTACACTTCGAGTGGCGAATCGCGCCTTATGCCGAATACAAATTTTTCTAGTATCTAAAATTATCTGCGCTGGAATCTCGGGGTAAATATAAGCTACCGCCGGCTATTATTATCTCTATTCATTTATCCCAGCATCGACGTCTATTTCATGTCCAAAGGAGCACCTTGACTACGAGTAAAATCTCATGCCACATCGAATGCACATCATTAAATCGAGCAGAAATAAAGGAGCTTCTTACCCGCTACATTCTTAAACGTTCAACAACGAGCAAACACTGCTTATTTTTAGACCGCCGACGTCTAATTTTATCTCCTCCGAGAGAAAACCTCCAACTCTCGCAAAAATACAATGGTCCGATCGCGCTCTCTCGCGCAGCGACGATAAAACAACAAGCTCTGTACATCAACGGAGCTCGATAACGCGAATAAAAAAAAAAACAACAAAAGCAAAAAAAAAAAAGTAGTATCAATGCACCGATCGCCGTTTCATTCTTCCTCCGCAACATCAACGATAAAAGCCGCGAAATCTCAACTCGTCGTTTGATCCGCTATATTTACGCGCGAGGAGTATAGCATCGATGTTACAATACCCGCCGCGATACAGCACAGCCGTGACCCTTTCTTCGCTCGAGTTGGCTTTCGGACAGGTACACACCGACACTCGTCGCGCTCTTCGCGTATATAATATCCGAGTGTATATAGCGAAGCGGATTCGTGACTTTGTTGCCTTATTACGCAATACCGTTACTTCATTGTCGCGGACGCGTGCGTGGCTCGAATTAGCAATGGCAATGCGCTCGCAGCTCTGCGCGCGAGCTGATGAATATTCTTGAAAAGTTTATTTTTATGGAGTGAAATTCGCAGTTTCAAGGCGCATTGTAAAAAAGCGTAATAACTCGGAAAACGTGCGCGCGAGATGTTTCCTAAAAAGGGTCATACGCGTCGGCGCAGGTAGCGCCATAAAAGTAGCCGTGCGTGCGCTGCTTGCATCACACACGCGTTGATAATATCATGATCGCTCGTGTCCCCTTTTTCGGGTCATTTCGCACATTCAACTTTCTCTTCCTTTCTGTATACACATGGTATATGAATAATACTGCGCTGAAATTGTTTCGGCTGTTTTATTGAATTAATTAATTACATTATCAAAGAAATACGTCTTTCTCTCCCGCGGCAGCTCCGAGCTCGAGATTTTAATTGTGCGAACTCGTTACATCACCATCTCTTTCGCATTAAATACATCTTCTTCGCGTGGTGTATTAAGCCCAAGCCCGGCAGCTTTTCCTATTCGAGCAGAGCGAGACATCTCGTCTTGACGTCGGCACAAAAACGCAAGAAGAAGAAGAAAGAACAGAACCAACTCCGCCTGCGTCTGACACACGGCTTATATAGCTGCATCAACGTCCTCGTAGCGGCACTTATAATACGTTATTCGCGCAAAATGTCAGCGTGATTCGCTCCTAATGGTTCGCTGATTACCTGCCCACACTTTCATATAGCTCTCTCGAGTGCCCTGGGATCAAAGTGCCCGCGTGTACCGCTGGGCTGGTGGAATTCATCCGTACAATTCCGACGGCGTTGACGTACGCTGGACGACCATCTGCCGAGAGAAAGATCGTCGAATGATAGCTGCGAATGAGTGTGGAAAGGAACTGATGCCAAAATGATTTTTATTACAGGTTTACAAGCCGCTGCTGCGAAAGCCGTCGATCCGCCATCCGAACGACAAGAGAAAAGCAAAGAAATATATTACTGCGCTTCACTGCCGTTTTCTACATACACAAGCGATCAACGTATGCGTAACGCTTTTATACATACCCTCGGCAAAAGTTTTTAATTGAACGCAATTACGGCGCACACGCACATCGGCGGTATAGTAAAAGCGAGCGATTATCCTCGCATAGTCAGAATTATATAGCCGGTGTTTTGTAAACTTTCACTCGCAGCGAAAGATGACTCCACGCGAATTTTCCTCTCGCGATGCAGTTGAACGACGACCTTCGCAATCGCGAGCTATATTGCTGTCGATAAGGAAATAATAAATAAACGTAGTGCGTTTACGGCCGCGAGCTCGATAAGACGAGCTACATAGTCATAGAAGAGACGGAGAAGGTGTACTTATATAGTTGGATTGATTTTCATGGATATACAAATTGCAGGAAAAGATTCCGAGCGAGAGTGTTTGCACGAGGAATTATTTTTGACACAGTTTTAATTATCCCGGCACATTTGTACCAACATCAAAGAGAGATAACGCTCGTAAATTATTCCTCCGGGGAATATACATCAACGTGATTCGATGCGCGCGAGATTATGCATTATTAAAAAGTTATATAGCTGCTCGCGCGCGCGCGGCTGATACTGGCGCCGATAATGCAAGAAATTCCTTATTAAAACAAGAGCGTCTTATCTCCTCGTATTGTATACCGATAATAAATACAGAATAAACATGAGAAAGAGAGAGAGAGAAGCACATCTCTCTCTCTCTCTCTCTCTCTCTCAAAATCCGTCAGATCGTGCCGCTCGTCGCGTAGGTGCAAACTAACCGAACATAAAAGTCTCCGAGAAAAACCGCGCCGCGGGCGTATATTTGCCAAAGAAAAAAAAGTGCAGCTATATAATTCATGCGTGCAACATAATAATTTTCCTCGTATGTACATGTGCAAAGCTGCAACGAAAGCGCGCGTACACGTCTCGGCAGAGTCAATACAACAGCGACAGCCCACACACATGCATAAGCGTATTTACTTGCGGGAGAGAGCGAGAGAGAGAGAGAGAGAGAGAGAGATAAGGTCTTTAGCCTTGTTTCGATATGTCACGCGCGGGCGAAAAATAATCGCGCTTTTTTCGAGCTGTACGCATACGCGAAAGAGAGAAAAGGTCGCGACGAGTAGGTGTTAGGGGGGGGGGGGCGGTCGACAATTGCAACGCTGCTGCTTGTCGCCGCGGCGGTTCAAGGCCTCGCGCCTCGCCTCTGTGCTCCGCTGCACAAATGGCTGCGCTGCGCGAGTGTGTTATGCGATCGATGTAGCGAAAAAGCGTTAAATTTTCTGCGGCGATGATGGAAACTCGCACCTGTGCGCGGAACGAGGATTATGCCAGAGATATGCGTACACGCGCGCACTGGCTGATTATGCGAACATTATCTGGATCCGCGCGTATAATATGTAGGACAGGTGTCAAAGTCATTGGCGCTTTGATTTATTTCACTTTGAAAGTTGTACGAGTATAGGCGTTGAGAGCTATTATGTTGGGCAATTTTATGAATGAATGAATGAACGTTCGTTTGTTGCTGCGCTGCCGCTGCTGGGAATGCAGTGATGCAAGTATTGCTTGGAGAATTATTAATGAACGATATAACGCTGTTGAAGTCGCGACCTGCGACGAGTGATCTAGACCTTCGATCTATAAAAGACTTTGATCCCGTGCATGAGATTTTTTCGCGTTGTTCGCCGAGTGCAATGAAATCGTGGAGGAAAACGCGCTTCTTGAATACACACACACACACACACACACGAGCTCGTGGTTGACTGCACTATCGACTGATCACAGCCCGTTTCAAAGCGTTGCAACGGATGACGTCACCCGTCACTGATGCCCGAGTTATATAAACCTCCATGCAGGCTTGTGCAGACAGCACCTCCCCTCCTTGTTTATAGTCCGATGCTATTATTGATGCTACGAAATTGCCCGTTTTATTTCTCATCCTTTTCATTGCTTCGTCTTGTTTGAACAATCGGTTGGATTCGTTGTGGCTGTTGCTTTAACTACACGGTTTTACTACTTTCCGACGCTTTGATTTACTCAACCGTGTGCTGGAATTTTTGGTGAACGCTAGCATGTAGTCGAGTTCTTTTGTTTATCGTAATTACGATTTATCCTTGAATCTTCACGGTATATGAGTAAGTACTTTTTAAGTTAATCGACAGAAAACGCCACCTGTTGGTGTACCTCAGAACTCAAAAGAGCGCAAGGAGCAAGGAAGATCGATAGATCTCTTGCGGTAAGGCGTACGCGGTGAATGAAATTCAATTCAATATCGTCAGATGGCGCCACTAGGCTTGTCCTCGATCTTTTAACAATAATTTCCCTAAAATGAAGTACAATTTAATGAGGAGTATGATGAAGGGCGAAAGGATTCAAATTTTAATGATCGGCTTGATATGGTCTGTGCGAGCAAAATTTTCCCAAAAAATGTTTCCGCCCGGGATCGAACCGGGGACCTTGTGCGTGTGAAGCACACGTGATAACCACTACACTACGGAAACGCGGTTGGACCCCTCTGTGTATAAAGCAGGTTTTAAGCTTTGAAATTAATTAACAATCATTGCAGTTCGACACACTTTATTAACATACTGAAATCAACGCTCAAATACATATGTATTACATTTGAATTCACGATAAAGCATAGATTACATAAAAAGAGCCCAAAATGTGCTAATTTCACGGGACCGTGATGTATGTTTTTACGCATATGGACGTTGAATATTTTCTTCATAAACATCATTCAATAGTTTTTCGTAATTTTCTTCAATTGTGTTATCCTCTGTATTGCCAGAAGTTGAATATTTTTGTCTTGATAATAACGAATATTTATTTTGATCAATATTACTCCATAGTTTAGGAATTCCTGATTCAATAACTTTGCGCAGGATAATATTAAATTTTTCAAGATAAGGCGAACCCCATTCAAAAGGAAAAGCTATATTATCTACATTGAATCTTATTTTTGACATTTTCATGATTGGAACACCGTTTCGCAATCCGCAGTCTTTGACCATGTGTCTCCCTCGATTTTTAAAGGTCACACAAAAGGATGGTTGATTTTGTAAATTAAATTTTTTGCATTCATCATAATCATCCGATAGCTGAATCCTAGTTTTTAATTTTTCAATTACTTCATGCTCATCTTTAGATAAAACTTTGAATATGTTTTTGGGCATCAATACTGGTAGGTGTGATTCAATGATTTCTTGGTAAGTATCGAAAGATTTTGTTGTTTTTATCATCTTAATATTAGTTAGATTTGATACAAAATTTGCGGTGTACGCCAAAGATGATAAAATGATTAAACAAAAAATTACACGTTCAATTAGTCTATTCGGTACCTTTACCCATGGTATTCCGATTAAAATTTGAAAAATATGTATAGCATTCCAAATGCGACCATTGAACTTGAGTACTTTTATACAGATTGTAAAACATAGCACAGTCACAAGCAATATTAACATTGCTAAGCAGATATTTGATGATAAAGTTACCGAAAAATATGCCAAATTAGGTGATAATATAACACAGTAGCTTTGTTCGAAATTCAAACTCATTAAAACTTGCCGCGTGTGCAATAATGTACCCGCCAATACAGGTAATTGTATCATATTAATATCATTACTCTCGAAATTCAAATATATATTTGTCTTATCGCTTGCTGACATCGGATAGAAAAATTTATAACTTATTTTCAGATTCACGGCTTCTGAAAAAGTTTTGATGTATCCAATAAACATTCCATCAGCAATGACTTCGTTTTTTTTATTTACATAGAAGCTTGAAAAAGGTGGATCATCATACATAGATATTTTTAATGGATAATTATTCATATCATTTAATTTTTGCGGAAAAAGGCAGTCTTCGTCGTTCAAATACGCGTTATCAATCAAATCTTTAAAAGGATTATAAACTATTTTTTTTTTATTACCCAGCTCGTCAATTTTTAACATCGTGACATCAAGAAATTTATTTTCCCATGCGAATTTTAAGATATTTTCAGCACTTTTTTCGGATCCCTTATTTGATCCAAAAATGAGTACCAAACACTTTGGTCTCTGCGGCCTTGGTGCCATATGAACTATTTTCTGAAACGTGTCTCTTAGTACTTGATGAATTACGCTAATGTTTTCATTATCTTCGTTTTTTACAATGATGTACAAAACTTTCGATTCTCTTGGATTTTTATGAGCAAGTATATTCAAAGTTCTATTGTCGCCTGAATATTCAATTTCAGCTAAGTCAACAATTATTGTGGGAAAACGATGCAATATCTTTTCAAGCACATTAATGCAATATACAACGCACAGACTGTTATTTTTGTGTGTGAACACTGTTACCTGATATGGATCAACTTCTTTAGTTATTTGACTCACAACTGTATCAAGCGGCTCTGCAGTTCCAAAAAATTTTCCTTGACAAAGCGTCAAAGTTATAAAATAATAAATGACCATTCTTTTTATGCACAAGTTACTTGTATTGTAGAAAACAAGTGCGGTAGGTACTTTTTTAAAGAAAACAGAATTTGACCGATGTTCTTTTAACTTACCCACTACTGCAAATTGAATTATCGATCCTCTTGTATGCAGAAATTTACTTCGCTAAACGTTATTGGTTGTTTGTAATGCAAATTGATTTGTCCGGTTGTTTGAGTCACCCCAATTTGTTATTATTTGAAATACAATGTGATTGTTGAGAAATATACAAAAATTACGTCTTGAATTTGAAATTAATTAATGCTACGATAGGGTAAATAAATAGAAACAAATCGCATGCATTTGTAATTTTTCATCGATAAATTTATTACCAAGACTGATGTATTGTCGGTTAATTTTTATTTAACATATCAAATGTCCTTATTTTAAACTTTTATTTTACAAAAATATTGTCATTACATTGTGTCGGTTTTGGTAATAACAGAGCAATGTGCTACTTACACATTTTTTTAAATTTAATTGTATCTACTTAAAGCAGAATAACCTACAGATAACGAACAAAGTATTTTTGATTGCTTATACTAATTATGTTTGATAAATTTTCTAATGATAATTGCGCTATGAATGCTTTTAAAAATTTGCATGTAAAAATATTTTTCCTGCGATGATCAGCGCGAACTCTAAGCTGAATTCAATGCAGTGTCGATTTATTTCTAATGATCATATGTGTGATTTCATTTGTTATTTAATCTAGCGTATATCATAGTCATGCATAAATATGAAGCTCGCACATAATACTAGACTTAAATAGTGACAGTAAAAATGATAATAATAATGACAACAATATAAAAATAGGAATGAGTTTCATCACTATCATAATCATTTTTCATAACAACTGAATATTATAAAAGACTAAGTTTACAACGATATCGCGACTCGAGGCGCGACATTTTGGTTTTTTGATTTATACCGACCATAATAATTGAAATCGGTTGTGCGCGAGCATCTATTCTCCTTGGTCCCCACTGGACGCTCCCTTTCAGGCAAAAGTTTTCGTTGTCGCGTCCTCAACCATCGTCAAAGTAGCATCAAACAGCTGTTTATGGGGTTATTCAGAAGGCTATTGAGAACAATGTACAAATAGTGAAATTTAATGCTGCTGCAACAAAGGTGTAAGCAACGAAGACTCTTGCCATGCTTTAAAAAGAATTCACAGCTTATATGCGAATCGACTTGTTCTCAAGTCCAAAGAAGTCTTAGTAAGAGCCTCCCGAACTCAAATTCACTTAACAGTTCTTTTCTCTGCCACACCTAGCTCTTCGAATGTCGTCTAGGGATATCTCAGGTTGTGCTGAGATCGGCTACGTCGATAATCGCCAGGATGCGATGTCCGGGCGATCTGTGGTTGGTGCGGCCTGGGCGGCTGGTGCAGGAAACCGAAATTCCTGAGGCCCCTCTGGTGAAGATCGGCAATGTGGGCACCGGGGTAATCCGGAGGTGGGGCCGGCGTCGTTTGGAACTGCGACAGGCTCGAAAGCATTCCTACCGATCTTCTCCAGTCTTCGTAGCGCGTCTGGGGCTGATCCATCTGTTCGACAGGGCGCTGCTTCCTCCTGCTCTGCGAGGATCCGCTCTCCGTGGAGTTGCTGTCCTCGCTGGTGCCGAGACCGAGATCGCGGTCTTCGAGAGCGTTCAGACTGACGGCCGGACTCGTGTCTTTGCCGTGGTTGTAGAGGAGCGTCGGGTGAGGTATCACATAGGGTTGAGGCAGTTTCGAGATCTTCTCCTTCTCGTCTTCCTTGTCGAAGTTTGTGCAAGAACCAGGTCCGAAGAGAGACAGCAGTACGGGCAAGAGGAAGAGACCGTGCAAGGCACCAAAGAAGATCACCAGGAAGACCATCTTGAAGAAGACGAGGAAGATGTAGGTACCGGCGAGCAGCAGGGCTGAGAGACCCAGGATCGTCGAGAAGGCGCCCTGGACGATCGGCAGTCCGAGGCTGTAGAGGCACTCCTTGACGCGCTCCTCCGGCCTCCTCTTCTTCGAGCTCATGTAGGCGTAGCAGATGTGAGCGGTGAAGTCGACGCTGAAGCCGATGCACATGATGAGGTTGATCATGGAGATGCTGTCGAGGCTGACGTCCCACAGGGCCATGTAGCCGGCCACGCCGCACTCGATGGACACGATGCAGAAGGCCACCCACAGAGAGCACAGGACGTTGGGGATGAAGATGAAGGAGATGACCATCATGGTCAAGGCACCGAAGATCATGCACTGGATGCTCGTGGGCCGGACGAGCTCGAACTGGTCGAAGAACACGAAGTAGGGATGGAAGACGCTGGCGTTGAGCGGCGAGTCCGCACAGATCTGGCGCAGCTTTCTGACCATGTCCTTCTCCATGTTGGTGCCGCTGATGTTGACCGGCTGAATCGTGAAGCGACTGGCCACGATGTGCTCGCCCGACTTGTCGAACGCCACGTCGAGGGTGAACGTGCTCGTCTCCGTGAGCCATTCCCGCTTGACCGTGTCGATGAAGCTCTTCTCGTCGACGATGGTCCCGTTGAGCTCCCCGGTGTCCTCCACGTAGTTCAGGAAGGTGCGCAGCCAGCTCTGCGTGTACTGCCCGGCGATGGTATACTCGGTGTTCTCCAACGCCACCGCGAGCTCCTCCATTTGTTTCTGGACCGTCTTGTTGCTGTAGTCGTACTGGCCGCTCACGACGACCTGAAAAGCGCGACAGAGAGATGAATAAATCATTCCAAGGGAATCGGTAAAAGCTTGGATTTTTCGTGGAAAAGAGGAGTTACTCGCGCGCCGTACGAGGAACTTATGTAAACGGTCAATGATCGTCGTCGAAGCTCTCGGCGGCGTCACGGCAAATTTCCCGGCGCTTTCTCGTCTGCACGCGAGAAACTGCTCGTCGAATTCGATGCCGATTGTAGTACACACATGTGTGTGCGAGCGAGCAGCGGGGCACAGACCGCATAGAGCAGAGCAGAGCGTATTAAGCGAGGAAAAGGCAAATTTGCTTTCTCAATGAGCGGGACTTCCGGCGTTGTTCCACGCACCAGCGCCGGACACAATTCGCTCCGCGGTCAATCGGAGCTCTCTCGGTAGCCCATCAAGTGGATTATTGTCATTTTTTTATTACGCCTGATAGTTTGCCGAGAGAAACCAGCCTCATGTATGTGTGTGTGTGTGTGTAATCCCCGCGTCTCGTCTCGAAATTCATCGACTTCCGATGCCATTTTCTCTCGGCTTGTGAAACGCGGAGTTATTTATAGACAACAGATTTATCATACGGCTGCATGCCGAACGCGAACAATCGTCGAAAACTTTCCTCGCACCTCCGAGTTCTGTAAGATCGTCTAACGCGTCCGGATTTTTCGGAAACGGCGTGCAATCGTCAAAAGCGCGCGTGACGCAATGGGCGATCCGGTCAATACCGGTATGCTTCTGAAAAGCCATAAACACCGGAGAAAGTGGTTTGGCGCTCGCGAAAGAGCTGGAAGCACAAGTCGAGCGCGCACACGCGTCTGTCCGTCCGTCCGGGGAGAGAAAGGGATGCGTGACATAATTGCTCGCGATTACGCGCTCGTATACACCTATGGGTTATATTCTAGGTATTGTTCGGTGAGAGAACTATACTGACGCGTGTGTTCCGCGTAGCGCAATTAATCAATTGCTCAGCGATTCGACGCGTCTATCATCTCGCGGTTGGTGAGAGCTGAGCATGAAGGCAGAGGTGCGATTATCGGCCGGATTGACCTCGATTCTCCGCGCGAGGAAACTCTCGGAAATAGAAATCTCCGAGGAGATGAGTTACGCGTTCGTTACTGACCTGTATCCTGTAGGGAAACTCTCGGTAGTACTTCTCCTCGCGCTCGTAAAAGGTGATGGAGTACGAGTCATCCTTGGAGAGTCGGCGCCTGTCCAGTCCCTCCTTGATGGTGGTCAGGCCGTAGAGAGCTCCGCTGAGGTACAGTCCGAAAACGACGATGACCAGGAGCTTGACGAGGGGTCGATTCAGGGCCCAAGCCAAGTAGTCTCGGAACCAGGTCATGCAGCCGTGCTCGGGGTTGTCGATCGGGTTGTTCGGTTCGTCCGGGTCCACTCCGCCGGTGCACAGCAGTCGGTAGAGCCACGATCGGTGACCTGAGGTTCGGAATTCATTCGTTTAATTTTAAGGACAGAGTGTATCGCAAAGCATCGGGGAAATCATCGTAACCAACCGGATACCTCGGCGAACCAGTCGCATTCGCGTTACGCGAATAATTGTACCGAACGAGCTCGCGATTACGAGTCGTCGTGTGTGCGAGAATTACAGAATCCGCGCGCTCGCGCTTTAATAATAATAAACTATGCCTTTGATTTTCGCACTTTCTCCGCGGATTAGATCATTGCGACACTTCCTCGCTTATTTATAACATTGCGGCCGAAAAGAAAAAAAAAAAAAACACCGAGAGAAATATCCCGCCGCGTTCACCTCTCCGTAACAATTTTGCATAATCACTTGACCCGAAAACATGCTCGGCATTCGATCGAAAGTCTGTACCTCTGAAACCGCGACTTTTCAACGGCGCGTACTAGTCACTGACACTCGAAGGTGTAGGAATGATCTACCACCAGACGCGCCGGGAATACAAAACGAGCGTCAATGCAATAAACCGGCGATTCCGCGCGAGACAAAAGGTTATCGCTTCGTGACTCATCCCCCAAATCGTCCTGTCTATATGAATCAAATATGTAATCGAACGTGCTCGGCATAGACGAGAAAAGAGACACTCATTGTGCAACCCTCTTAGTATAATAATATATTGTAGTGTGTACAGCCCACTCACACTCGCGCGCACGTGTCCTCGACGGCTCGCGCCTTATCAAGGCTCGAGCGCGAGCGTTTTCGTCGATCGCGGGAATACCAAGTGCGCGACGTGACTTTTTCAGGAGTCGATGCTCAGAATGACGACACTTGTATGATTTATCGTTGCCCGGCATATCGCGACTACGGCTGTATATTATTTTAGTGCGTGTCGGAGCTGAAATTTTCAAAGTGTGATGGATCGGTGAGTTTGGGAAAAATCTTTCGATCGGCATTAATCGAGCGAGCGTTATAGCGATGCATTTATCATAATCCCGCAGCGTATCGGGACCCGTCTAATTACGCGCGAATTTCAAAACACAGAAGATGTGGGTCAGACGCACAAATATCGCGGCTGTCGTATTAACATTTCCCGCGCAAGCGCGAGTAATTGCGTAAACTCAGGCATAAAAACGCGGAGTCGTTACCATTAGGCTTCTGTTGAAGAAAAAAGAGCCAAGCGCGACGCACGGGTTTGGCCGTTAAATTTTCGCGAATCGAGGACATGAGCGCTCGGAATAGACACATTAAAGCCCTCTCGCGCATATTTCCAACCGGTGTTCCGAGTTCCTGCTCGCGTTACGCGCGAGAGCAATTACACCTGCTGCTGCGGAATCGCGGCATGTACGACGTGTGGTCGGACAAGCGCGAGGTAGAAGAATGGGAGAAAGCAGTGAGCGACAGGACCCAAAGTTGCATAAGACGATCGGCGAGTGATCTAACGAATCAACGGCCGACATAATGCGGCTCGCGTCGCCTTGACGTAATGACGATCGCGACACGCTGCAGGTGTACGCGGCGTAACTCTCTTTCTCCTTCGCCGTTTGGATTGATTTACGTTTATCAGATTAGAATCGAGAGGTGTAACCCGTTTCCTTGTGAGCGATCATTTTCGCGGACTTTCGAAATGTAGCGCGTTGCTAGCTTATCGTTTGATTTAAAGTCGTTTTTGCAACGAATGTGCGCGTAAAAACTACACTCTTAATCGCGTTGTCGACGCTGTAAAAATATTAACGATTCTTTTTACGTACGAAGATGGTTAGCGAATTTTAAGAGTGAGGGAGACACTGTTGAGGTCTTGGCCGGAAAGTTCAAGCAAAACAAAAGCGCGATTGTGCATGAATTATTCATACGGACAGCGCGAGTATAAATTTCTAATTGAATAATTGAAAACAATTTTTAATGAGCAGAACTATCTCTTCGTTACCTGCAAAGTAGTCTATTGTCCATTGACCTAATAACGCTCTCGGATAGGAAAGTGCAATCGTGAAACTATCATGAGTAAAAGCAATAGACACTCCGTCTTGACCTGGTTACATTAAATTTTCGCCTCTCTAGTAATTATAACCGAAGCAATTTTTCAAGATTTTATCTCGTTGGCTCTTCAACCGTAATGTTGATTTCGATCATACGAAAGCCATGCGTAAACCAGCTGGAATCGCTAATGTCAGAACGTCAACCTTCTAAAAAGTCCTACGTAACGTGCACTGTACATAGGGTCTCGATCGACTGAGCTCGAAAAGGAGCAATTACCGAACAACAACGCAACGTATACATTGGGGAAACATGCAGCAGCAACACTCGCTCGTCATCATCGACGCTCGCAGGCCGTGGTCGCGCTCGGCGGCGCCGAGGGTGAAAGCGAAAAATTCATGTGCTGAGAGAGAATCGCTCACCTGATTTGGAGAGAGGCTCAACCGGACAGCAGACGACGCTGTGGAGATTCTTCTGCTCGCAGTAGCCGCTGATCGCGACGCAGCCCGTGAAGAAGGTCAGGTGGAACAGGAACGTGAACACCACAGCGAAGCCTGATGGGAGAAAATATGGATCGGTATATTTATATTTGTTTAAGGATTGCTTATATACAGCACGCTCGGCGAGTAAAAGTTATTCTAGAAATAACGTGGAAGACTTTTCGAGAAGGTCGCGATGCGCGGCAAGATAAGAGAAAAACTCGTTTCGGTGAAACTTCACGACGAGGCGTTATTTTTCTCTCGTCCAGACGTTCGCAATTAAATAAATTATACGGAATTAAAGCGCGAAGGCGTTTCCTAATTGAATTAACGCGGCACCGGACTTTAACTAGCCGTCGGGAAAACAATAATTGACGGACGAAAATCTATCGCGAATCGTTACGTCACGTGTGTACATATATATAGTGTACACACTCGGCGTGAAACCGCAGAGATTCCTGCGGTCGCAGCCCATTCCAATGATTGACGGCTGCGATTTCGTTTTGGTTTTCAACGCGCGCGAATGGACCGCGCTGATGCACTTCCGAAGCGTGAAATTGAAATGCTAATTTTCTCGCTCATCCCCTATTGTGTATGTTCTTCCCGTTCTATACTGCGTATTAACGGATTATTTTTCAACGAACTTTAAGAGTTTGCCATTAGCGAAAACAATATCGAAATTTAAATGTACTATACCGCGCGTGCTCGAGGGAATTTCATCGTCGAACAATAAAACGCGACGTATAGCGTAGCCGTTGCAAAACGATAATCCAAGCAACTACGCGATTTCTAGCTTCTCCTTAAAAAGTCCTTCCATGAACGCAGCGCGCGTGAAAAGTCAGCCGACCGCAGTCGCTCGGGCAATTAGCCTCTAATATCCATTCGGAATCGCGTCCTGGGCATTTAACCTGGTAAACAAAAGAAAATAAACAACGCGAAGCGGCGTATACCTGAATAGATGCAGAAAATCTGGACCGAGGGGAAGGGCGAGATGATGCCGATGAAGAAGGAGACCATGTCGGTGACGGAGGTGATGGTGATGGAAACCGCGGCCTCGCTCAGCATGTGAGCCATGCGCAGTGGCACCGGGTCCATTATGTTGGTTCTCCGCCAGGCAGCCAGCATGACGAACGTGTCGTCGATTCCGATTCCTGGAAGAATAATGCGGGATTAGGATGTATTTAGTTTTTATTGGGCAGCGTCGTTGCTTTTTTTTTCTTTAGATGATTTTTTAATAGAAATTTAGAGAGTGCGCTCTTGTTAAGCTGGATGCGGGCGCTTGTCAAAGCTGCGGATAAAAGAGTCGTTACACCAAACGGTTGTTACAAGATTTATCTGAGCTTTTATTTACGAGCCATCATCAGAGAAAACAAAATAACCTGAAATCTATCTAGGCCGAAGAAACTCTCGTCAATGAATCGCATAACAGTTTCTATTTAGTGTTTACATCAAATTTCACAGATTATTATTATACCAAGAATTATTATCGCGAATCTACTATCTAAATTTTTCCAAGCTAACGAACGAGTTGGAATGAATAACTTCGCGTAATCTTCGTTACACGCTGAACGATGTTTACGAGCAATAAATAAATTGAGCTTTTCTGAAATGTTGACCAAGGAAATATCGTTATTATACCAATGAGTTGTGCAATCTTGCACAACTCTTGTACTTTCGACTCTGAAAAACAAATAATTCAATAATCAAACTTACGTCACTTCGGCAATTGCATCTATGAGCATTCGCACATTCGATCTAGAAACAACTGTAAATTTCTATTCTCCTAAAAAATCAATGCCGCACTTGATCCTTCCCAGCAGCAGTCGAAAATCCCCTCGGCAATTAACATTCGTAAACTAGGCGTCGTGTTTCGCGAGACACGAAACGCTGCCGGCCTTGTCTAATGCCGTCCAATTTCACCCGTAGTTAAACTCCGCGTCGATCACGGCCTGCGGTCATTGAATCCCTGATCGAACAACTCTACATTGTCGAGAGCGATCGATCCGTACCTGAACCTAATTCATGTCGCAAGCGACGTTTACACCAAGGTAGACCTTGATTCACGCATCAGCGTCTATATCCCTCCCCATTATATACTGGCGTGAATCACCATCGCGAATTTTGCTTATTAACTCGCGACGCGAGTGATTCAGCCGCCAGTGTCAAAGCTATAATCGGCTTTTCCTGCGCTTTTCTCCGACGAGAGATTCAACTATGTATATACGGGACTTTCAGCCGCACAGTTCTCGGTCGCGTAACTGCGTTACGGGAGAAATTAATTAGCCCTACCACATGTCGGTTCGTTTTTTCAGGTGTTTGGATAGCGCGATGGAACGCGGGACAGGCTTGAACGGTTCCGTTCAGCGATTATTTAGTTATTAATAGTTGTTGCGTTGATTGTGATACGAATAATCTGAACAGTTAATGGATTTCTAACGTGGGAATATAAAGCACAGACCGATTTTTAACAGCCGCTTCCAGGTAAATAAATCTTCCTAAAGCAGCTCCTTGTACAACGTGTCAAGTCTAAGTAAAAATGCATGTCTTCAGAACATCGGCAAAATATTCAAATATTTCCTTTTAATTACTCACCGCGTGTATTTTCGTTCGTGAATCACGTACATCGTCGAGTGTTTGCGATAATTAACATTTTTACACCGGCCGTGTACAAAAGCTCGCTTAACGACTTTGCCAATAGCATTGCTTTTCAAGATCTCTTCGGACTCTCTCGAGATTTTCCGGCGATGATGAAAAGCTGATACGTGAGCTCGGGCTATAGGGAGCGATTTTTCCAGCGCATATCCGAGCCGGCTACATGCCGTGTATTATACATACGATCGAGCGGCTAGCCTTGATCCGACTTTGAGCTAAGCCCTTATTATCATTCTCGGGGCGTCGCGCGAGTTGCGCGCGAATACGCTTAACCCGCATCGGGCGTGCGCGCGCGTCTTCTTCTCTCTTTTCCTTCGGACGCGTGCGAGTCTATATGATGGTTGTTATGTAGAAGAGCCTCGGCCATTCGTATCGAACGAAAATATTCGATTTCGACGATTATTGCGGAATTCGTGAGTTTTGAGGAAGCAAATCGTCTTGAATTTATTTCACGTGAATTTTAAATGACGAAATATACCGGTTACGTATTTCTGCTCGGAAAATTAAGGTCCAGTTTATTGGATTTTAAAAGGCATAAAATTACCGAGGCTATTTACATACATACATTTAATTGACGATGGCCATAAACGTGGAAACGATGTACAATTGCGACTGTTACGAAAAGAAACTAAACAAAGCATTATGTCACAGCGAACGTGTCGTTCCTTCGCTGCAACAATCGCCAAGTGATTGACCACTTCGCGAAGCTACTAAGCTCGAACGAACGATAAGTAAATCTCACGTATGTCGTAAAGTGTCAGCCTAGCTTTGCATGAATGAATTATGCTAATCCCCGATAATGATTCATTGCTCCAAAGTGCCATTCACCGAACTTACCGATCATGAGGAACGGCGCTGCGAGATTGATACCGATAAAGTCGATCCCCAGATAGCAGCACAGCCCAAAGGCAGAAATCGTAGCCAAAGCAGCGGAGATGTTGCCGAGGAGTCCGAGCCAGGGTTTGCTGCGCACCCAGTCGGTCATCATACAGGTGATAACCGAGAAGATGGCCATCACGGCGAACGTGCTCGTGAAGTACGGGATGATCGTCTGCGTGTTGGCCTCGAACTCGAGCTCGAGAGTTCGCGATGCGAAGCGAGCCGTGCTGATGTGCTTGAACCGGCCAGTGTCCTCTGCTTCGCCCACGGCGTTCAGGAAGGCTTCTTCCCAGGCTGCGCCTCTGTTTGTTTGGACATTAAGACGAGGGTTTATTAACCTTGCGCTTTTAGATATTAGCGTCTTGACTGGTTAGAATTCGTGGATTTCTGCAAGTGTACTTTTAACGAATTCGTCGAATGCTGAGGCTTTGTCGCCTCGAATCGAACAATAACCATCGAGCCGAATTCATCCTGCATTATTCAAAAGCAAAGGAGCTAAGAATATACCGGCAGTAAAAAATGCTTATCAACGCGTGTGATTCAACGGCAATGCTAAACCGATTGTTCCGGAAGAAAAAAAAGCCGTAAAAAAAGTTTATCTTTTATAAGTCATCCGATGAGTAATAACGCATAACCCCAAAGCTTCTTTCAAGTGTCTCCGACGCAATTACTTCAAAAACCGCAGCTCTAATCTCTCCGGAGAATCCAGAGCATGACTCGCGACATACTGCAGCTTCTATTAATTATTTCCCTCGCTCTCGACCTTCTCCGTTGAACTGTGACGTCCGAAATCAGGTTTTGGGATATGTACACATTGCAGGCTCTGGTTTTTTTTTACTCACATCGCATCCAGGCGTGGACTATCAACGTTGATGAAGTAGCCAAGCTGAACCGCCGGCACCGACAGGATGATGTCATCCTTTACGATGCTCCCGCCGAAATGCAACGGCAAGACGTGCACCGTGAACGATTCCGGATTGAAGAATATCGGAAACGTCACATTGAGCTCTCCGTTCTCGACGAATCTATAACAAATGGATACTTATATACTTTCTTTGTCCGCACAACTGTATTGGCGTAAAAAGGCTGCGTCGCGATATAAATTTTTTCTTTACCATAACGAGTCCATTCGCTTTTTTCCCTTTCACTTTTACCATTGCGCAAATAACTGGAGAGTTTTTTACATCGGAACGAATCGACGTTTGCATTACACCGGTGTATATTTTAAGTTCGTATACACGCGATGCTCTTGATTTACAGTTTGTCAATTGAAAAAAATCACTCTCGGAAAACGAGCCTTGTTTACAAGTCTACGAGCTAGAAAGGGAAGAAAGCGAACGCACCGCGACCCGTAATCGTTTTAATCGGAGAAAAGAATTAATCAGCCCATATATAGTAGTGTTCGTTGGTATATACTAACTCGATAATAGATTCCATTTCGAGGACGCTGTTCTCCTGGCACTCGCCCAGCCAACGTGCGCAAATATCATCGTAGGTATAAGCCTGACCATCGTGCACGGCTGTGGTGTTCTTGATCAGCTGGTCGAGGATCCGCAGCTCGTCCCAGACCGCTCGGCGAAGCATGTTATCGTTTCCGTCTTTCGGCACGACGATCACGTGCCCGAAACGCCCTGTAAACCGTTGGTAATGGAAAAGGTTCAATTGCAGCTCGCGTTAATATAAACTTGCAATTACATCAAAACGATTTAGCGATTAAGCAGTGCTCGCACGTACCTGGCCTTGTGATCCTCTCGAGACTGAACTTTTCACTGTAGTTCAATTTGAAATGCTCTTCCACGATGGCCCTTTCCGTCTTCCCCGGCCCATTGATGGGGGAAAACAGATACTCCGGGTCGATCTCATAGTGAATCCTTTGAAAGCCCGTGAAGCAAAGGAGAGCTAGAATGACTGGAATTATCACGAAGTAGGCTGGATGTCGACCGACTATCAGACCGATCTTGTGAAAAGCTTTGTTCAAGAAGTCATCGACGCAGGTTATCGAGAGCATCATCTGAAAACAGAAAGAAAAATAATCGTCCATTACTTTACGTTCCTGTATGTACTGTTACGAGTTCAAGGAACCACGAGTAATGCTATTCCGTGGGATTTTTTATTAATACATTTGAAAAACTCGACGTGAATTTCAACGACAACCAAATTCGCCAGTTCAAAGACAAAGCTCGTTATTCAAATCTTATTTTGGCTAGCCTTATTAATTTTATGGACTCGGTTATTACTGCATTATACGAGCCTTATTTGGACGGGGAAATAACAAGTCGAGAGGTTCATTAACATATCTATGTAAAGCAAAAACGAGTGCAAGCTTTTTATACCGCCGACGGTAAAATAATTCAGAGGATTCTTTCGAAATTTACTCGGTCGCGCAATTAAAATTAAACAATTTCATCTTCGTCTGCGCGACGGGAAGAAAACTGTTTGAAAATTAAAATTCAGCCGGCGGCATGCATGCATGCAACCCTTTTGCGTAATAAGACGTGCACAAGAAAAGCCTACACGGCTCCCGTCTATAGTGCATCGTGGTTTATGACTGATGGCTTTCACACCGAAGATTAATTTTTTGCCGAGTTCATCGCAATGAATCTTTATAGTCGTAAAAACTATAAGTCTACCGCGGGTTCATTACGTTGTAAGAGCAGCGCTAAATTCGCGCGCACTCGTTTCACTATATATAGCGGGTTTCCCAGAAATAATGTTTATTCTTAGGTTAAAAGTGAAATTACATTATTTACATTGAGCATTCAGTAGTGCGAGTTTCGCGGCGCGGCGTGTGAGGCGTCCTAAATACTTTTGTGTCAGGGACTTCGTGTTAGTTTTTATCCGAACCACTATATGAAGTATGTAAAAAAGTAAACGCATAAAATCTGTTTATACGTGATATATACTAATTAAGCGTCCGTCCAGTAGGCGTCAGAGCTTTGTTTATAAAAAGTGTGATACGAAGAGCCTCGTCTTGTATAAGGAAAAGAACTTTTGGATTGTTGATCATGATAGTTTATTGACACTGCGGGAAGTTTTTAGCTTTATCTAATTTATTTGAATATGCGAAAGTGAAGATTAAATTTTTGACTAAATAGCGTTCAGCCTTGATGAATCTTATGGTATTCGAAATTGCTTTAGGATATAGCGTCGATATTAAGTAATGCTGGGCATCGTTATGAATTCCAACGAGCTTAAAATCATAATTATATTATATTTCGCAAGATACTTTACGGCTTACATAATAAGAATGAATCCAAACCAATAATATATCAGTCGTAGATTGAATAATAATACGAGAAAATCATACGAAAGCAAAGCTGCATAAAATCCTGCGTTTTTATCATTGATTAAATTGCGCCAGAGGCTAATCTTTCATTTCGCGTGAGCACGATTCAGCAAAACTAACGATGGTAAATGGTGCAACGTTAGTGTCATCTGCAATATAATTCTTACAACTAGACCCTCACCTTGATCCTCGCACTTCGACACTATATTTTTTTTTTGTGCGGACTGTTTCGAAATGAAAATCAAACGATATCGTTCAGAAACCATATGCAAAGCGTGAATAACGTAACATAATTGCACCGGAACCAAAGTTATATTTCCACACCGTTGGCGAAGAGTGCGTGATTACGATTTTCGAGAAAGCCGCTTGATCCATCTGTAACATCTTGAATCTTAATTTGCGGAAATAAACGTATTAACCTTTTTTAATAACTATACTCGAGCATCAGCATATACTCAAAGTTCAACACAGCAACTTTCCTTCATTCAACAAAATTTTCCAAGCTCCGATTCGCCAACAAAAGCTTATCAACGAACACGCGTACCCCCCGATAATCATTTTTCATTCAAGATTCTCGCCGACATGCGAAATCCTTATCAATACACCACGTCAGTGTCCATCGATCGATGATTTAGCAAAGAAGGCGTGTATAGTATATCGATAAGAGGCACGTGTAGAGCGTCGAAACCCTTAAGGAGTGAAACTACCGCGCTCTTTTTTTCGCAGCAAGACGAAAGAAAAAATGCCGACGACCCACTGACCCGTACGTCAAGAGTCTTTTTAGAGAGTCTCGCGCGTGCACGAATGCCTGCGCTCGTATGTTATACAGCTCTTCGTACACATCTCCCCGCTGAATTATCATTTAACGACATTTTTGTCGTCGGCACATCAGCTTTCTTGTTGTCGCGCTTAGAAATGAATAACGAAGCAGCGCTTTTGATTTAGTGCGAGGAAAGCGACTCGAGTAATTTTCACTTTCCTCGCTGGTTATTTGACACACCATAATATCGCAGGATCAGCCGTTTGTAAACGAGAGGCAACATATCGATAAGTGGAAATATTGAAATGGTCCTATGCCGATGATAGCATAGCGCGTGCAGCGTATGTTTTTAAAAAGCGAAACAAAGAGTCCCGCGGATGAAAAGTGCAAAATGCAGTTTAATATTTATGAGACGCGCGAACGAAAGCGTCTAGTTGACTCAGCGCTAATAACAACACGCAACAAGCCGAGTTGTACATACTTACGCACCTGCGTGCGTTTGTCTGATGCTCACGGGAGAGTATTTCACTTACGTAAATACGATTGGTTTACGATGTGTACACGGAAACGATTTTCGGCAAGGCTAATTATAGACAGTGGCGAACTCGACTTTCGGCGCAACATAATGCTTGAAAAATTTTGAGCGGTGCATTGGCCCGTAAGAGCGAACGAAAACAGCGCGAGAATTACATTTTTTACATTTTTAATCCAAATTAATTTCTCGAAAATCAATGTTTTGAAACATGCTTACAGGAATGCACTTTCGTGCATGTATAGTCGACGCGTGCGCTGCTCCACGCGAAACCGGTGAATCGCGTGCGATGCTATAGCGCAAAGGCGCGTTGTGCTCTAATCCCGGCTCTCGTTTTTTCTCTCGGCTATATAGACACAGAGTACCGTATACCCAAGAGTTAAAAGCGACACTCGAACGAGGCTTACAGCAGACGTCTAGTGGCGAACGGAACCACCTGTTGCGGTCGAGCTGTTCTCCTTGGGATATTTATTGTTTTAATACGTCATATACAGATCAAATGATGCAGGTTATTACCGATGCACTAGATGTCTCCTGGCTTCGTTTATTCGAGCAGGTTCGGATTAAATCAAAATATATTACACGTGTAACGGCTGCTTTGACACGGTGACGAGTCGTTTGCGAAATTTTTGTTGCAAAAAAAAAAGTATTTTAAAATTCTAATCCCGACATTCCTCGGCGTCGAGAGTATAATGATAACCTCTCGAAATCCCCGAGCTCGTTTCCGAACGGATATTCCATCACATTGTCCACGGACTATATTGCACAATGTAATTTTCGGTAGTTTAGAATAGCACAAAACACGAGCATTCACCTCTCTCTCGCTTACGTATCTACGAACTTTCTCATCCCATAAATCAATAAATCTCGGCATATCAGTCAATCCCAGCGTTTTTTCGTCAGCATCCGAGGAAAAAAAAAACTCCACTCGCCGCGACTTTCAGTTTCACTTTCTTCGTGTCGTCTAGACCATCAGATGTCGAAATTATCGGCCGGTCAGCAGCAGCAGCAGCCTTTCGGCGAGCGAAATTTCCGTGGAACTCTCGTGTGGAACACAACAGCTGCGCTCTCTCTCTCTAATGATCGCGGCGAGTTTTTCTCTACCTGTCTGGAAAACGTTCTCACCGCGGATTCTGTATACCTGCGCGAGGCTCCGCAATATGTACCACTGACCGATGGACCTTGTTTCGAGTGGCGCCTCTCCTGCCAAGTGCAGCCAGCGATGCTATCTTTCGGCTAAAAAAAGAATAGGAAGAAGACGAATCGTGTGTTTTCCGTCGAGAGGAAATTCCAACCGATTTTTCAGACGCGTAGAAAACCCCGAGCGATTTTTTCAGTCCACGTAGGCGAGCGTTTTCCGTTTGAGTTTATCGAGCGGTGGTCACGTTTTTGCGGGACACTCGATACCGATCGATCGGAGCGTCGGGTTGACACCAATAACGCGAAGCGATAGCGCTTGGAAAATATTCGAGGGTAGCGTGTTCGCTTCAGTAACGGCCTTGAAATCCTTCGCTGAAAGTTAGGATCGCGTGTCGATTCCTCGGAAAAACCGGCCTGATTTCAAATGCCGAAATGCCAGCGTTTCGTTTATGTATCGCGCGTTAATGATTTGCATCTGCTGTACTGTAAGTAAGCTGGCTGATATAATCGCTAAATTACAAACAATTCTATCTGCTTAATAAGAGAGCAGCCATCGCTTATAAAATGGGTAAAAATAAAAAGCCTCTATAATATTATAATAGAAATCAGTTTCCGCTTTGATTACGCGCGTTAACAATAAAAACAGCGCTTTCCATTCCTACGCGCTTCCTTTCCCATAGCCGCAGCGAATCCAATAAGAATACTTGTAAAAATCCTGGAAAATTCGATATCGCTACTTCCTGTTTAACGCGACGCTCATAATTTTCCCTCGATCCAAGGCACGAACCAGCCGACGAAGATAACGTGTCCTCGGACGATACGTTCTTTCGTCGGGAGGCACGCGTTGGTCGGTCGGGAAAAAATAATAAACATCGCTTATCAGCGATCGGGAGAAGAAGACACCGCGGTAAATACGTATACCCCGAGCTGCACATGTGCAGAGTGCGATGTCAAAAGAAATCCCCGATAATGTACTCGCGACTCGATGCCTGCGTACAAGGACGTTGCACAACTAACGCGACCGACGCGTTGACAAACAGCGCTCGTCGATTTCCTCTATACGATTTTTCCTACGCGAAAAATCATCCGTTGCGGCGTACGTAGTCGTACTATATTGGATGAACGATCGAACTAGAACTCTTGCTCTCCGTTCGGAGAAGAGTTTCCCAACCGGCGCGTTACAACACAGAGTTCGCGCTGTTTGGGATAACAAAGTTTATTTTTTATTTTAATAGCAGCGCGACACACCGCGAGAGAAAATCAAAGTCGGAACTCGAAAATTACACGTTCGATCACGCTTTCGTCGTTACACACGTGTCGCGAAGCTTATCGTCTCTTTGGCGCACTTGCAGTAAGTGTATCGAGCTTAGAAGGAAATCGCGCTTGTTATTGCGGACGATTGAGTTGTAATGCGCGACGCGCAAACGCGGGCGTCACGAAGACAATAGTTTGGGCCTCCGATCACGCGCGCTCGACGATGGCTGTATTATGCTCTCCATTCGACTGTGTCCTGATTTTTCGGATTGAATGTACGTCATAAGACACAACGCGCGATTTGCATTTACGCTATTGGCGTTTGGTTCATAGAATAATCTCGCTGTGTATTTCTTTTGCAGGTGAGTGCGTGCAGTCATGGCTTCCCTACACAGGTACGTGCAAATGAATGAAATACCTGCGTAACCGATAACTACCGGATCACCAAAATACGGAGTTACAAAGAAAAAAAAAAAAAAAAAAAAAAAAACATCTCGCAACATTCACAGCTGTAGATTAAATTAATTGCAACAACAACTTCTTCGTCTCCCATCCATCAGCAAACGTCCGCAAACGTCGGTAAAATGCGAGTATCGTTTCACCGTAGTCCCATAACACCTATATATAATGCTTCACTCGCACGCAGTCACGGGGCTGCACAGCTCTTTCTCTTCGTTGTTGTATCGAAAAAGCGAGAACGTCCCAGAGCGGAGGTCGTCGCTCGGCTCGATGAAATCAAAGGCGCGACCGAGATGCATCAGGTGTTTGCAACGTGTAAGTAACGCGGCTACTCTCACTCGTGCCGCTGACCCGGTTATCGGTAACGTTGTTTACCTGCGAATTTTCTTCGACGAGACATTTACGACTGAATAAGTGTGTTCGACGGTTGACGGAAAAACCGAAAGAGGCTATTGTTTGCGGTCACTTTACGGTTTTATCTCGAAGTGCCTCGGATTCTCGCGGTGCTTTGGCGAACAGGAAGAATTCGAATTTCATCGTTTACACGACTCGATCATCGATGAAAGAGCTATCAGAACGAAGCGCGACGTTTCGAAACATCGCCGTGACCCTTAACACCCTTATCTCTCTGGTACGTACACTCGCTATCTCCGCAACTATCGCGCTAAGCCGAAGCGGGAAAACCTGCTTTCTATATCTGAAAATTCGCGTTGCCCAATCGGCTCTGTGCTCTTATCGTCCTCTCCTTCTTCGTCCATACCAAACTCCGAGAGAGACTAACCCGTCGCAACAGGAAATGTGGACACGGACCCGGCCACAAGACATAAAGAGAGAGAGAGAGAGAGAGAAGGAAAACAAGTATACCTAAAAGTGCCGAAGTAGCTAACGAATCGAAGGAAGCGCACGAATTTCGCGTTGCCCAATAGCGCGTGCTGCAGCTTTACATAACGTCGCGCGCAAAAGACGACGACGGCACGCATCGCGCGGGCTGACGACCTTTCGAGCGTAAAAAGAGACAATTTTCTAATCTAGTAGCGTCGCGACTTCGGCCGCGCTATATCGCGCATCGCAATGCGAGTGAAAACTCATGCGTGTGTTGTGTATTCTTTAATGTAACCATACCGCTCTCTTTACTGTCGCGATGTAAATGCACTTTTTTTAGCAATCGATTTGCGACTGGACGTTGAGTAACTTTGACGCGTGTCTTTGTCGAATAAATAATATCGAAAGCGTTGCGTATGAAGGGAGAAAAAAGCTGATCGATTTCTGTATCACTGATAATTACACGCGTACGGCTAAACGGTTATAATCCTGTATTGTGTCGATCTTACGTATAAGCGACTGAATTATTCTGGTTCGAAGGAAAAATTAGAAACTGCGCGTATAGAAGTACTCTCTATCGAAAGTATTATGATTGGAGAACGATCCATTTAAAATAGCTTGTATATTATCTACGTGTAGAAGAATAATTGTGTCGGTTCACGCTGTTAATTCGAACCGAAGTGTAAACAAGCTCACAGGATGAAAGAATGGTATCTTAATTGACACGTCAAGATTTTACGATGTCGATTCGCGAATGAAATGAGAAAAGCCAAGTCACTTTATACGAGTTTCACCTCACACAGTAGGTATAATCTACCGGTTATACGATAAATAAAAAAAGAAAGAACGACTCCATTGTCAATGACACCAGCCTTGATCAGCTGTATCGAGATATTTATATTGTTATATCACGTGTAAGACGATAGATCACGATTCGAATCTTACGCTTTTATATTTGCCCGAGAGTGCAGTGCTTTCCCGGTAATACATTAAGACCCACTTTGGCACACGTCATTTCCTCTTTTCTCCTCGCTACACAAATATATACCCATATGCACTCGAGCATATACCTCTCGTCTCTTCAAATATCGTAAAGCTCGCAACGTTATACTGGACACTGCGCACATATCGCTCATCGACTTATCGCTTCTACGTCGCCGATGCACTTCGCCTTGCGCAATTTGAATTGAAATCGTCGGAGAGAAAGCCGAAACGCGGTGTATCAGGTTTCGTTCGCTGTATAACGATTAAGAGCTTTTCATATGTGCCCGCACAACATTGCATTGTGCCACGGAGCTAGCGATGGCCCATTTCTGGACACTTCGTTCCGCGAATCTAAGCCGGTTGCTTTTGTTGCTTTTACATAAGACTTTTTTTCTCAGCTGCAGCTGTCAATAAACTTTCGTAAGTAATTGAATTTGCTTACGTAAAGTGTAATCGTGATCGGGTTAGAGAGAGGGATCGTTGCATTGCGCTATCGCGAATCGGGCCTTTTTCCACTCGATGCCGCTGTCGAAACCACCTCGTGTTGGACATGTGCTACGCTGAGCAGTACAGTGTGCCACCCCCTTGCGCTGCTGCATCTGGGCATCCGCTGCCATATGTCTCGGAGCTATAAAAGCCGATCTCGTTGACATTCCGCCTTATGCTTTCGATAGATTTTCCCCCAATGGTGATTCCAGTTGTTGTTCGTTTCCTTCGCGTAAAACGACGTGCGGGAAGAAAAATATAGCACACAGAGAAACACGTCGAACCGCAGGAGATGACTCACGGGCAGATGAGCTGTAAAATCAGACCGATGTCTTGACCGCACTGTATGTACTCGCCGCATCCGTTCTAATCATCCTCGTAGCTCTTGAACAGGAAGTTTGTGTTTTGTTGCAATAAAATTTGTCGTTACGCCGACTTTGCAGCTCGACCATAGCGTTTATGTACTCATTTTACGAATTTTCCATCGATACTCTTGTGAATTTTGCAATATCCAATGCCATTCCAAAATGGATTTTTGCTCTCATCGCATTCAATATATTTATGGCCTACGCATCGTAGGTTTTGGGACATAATTAATCTAACCATGGAACCCATATTTTAGATGGAATTGATGGGAAACAAGCTAGAAGAACTCCAACATCTGGCCCTCTATAGGAGAATTGTTTGATCATGGTCTCGATAGCTGGACTGACATGTTAATAACCAGTTTGCATATATGTACTCTGTGTTTGGAAGGACTGAACATAGTGTATATATACCATCAGTTTTACACTCGCAAATTCGTTTGCGTAATTCTCGCGCAGTTAAAATCGCAGATACTACTTCTTAAGTCTTTTCGGCCGGTTGTGTTTTGACGGAAGCTGACACTTCCCAAGCGTAATTTCGAGATTACGATCTCCACTCGGACGGCTCTTGAACAAATTTTCTCACGCGAATGAGCTTTTAGTTATAACAGAAAACTTACATCACTTTGTCTTACAAGATCACGTTTAATAATAAGCTCGTCACGGGATCGGGTCCGCGCAGGTGCGACATCGTGTGCGAGCTCTTACACCGCCAGCATACCTGCGCAAAGACAATGTGATATACACTAGACGTCTTCCCCGAAGAGACATCGGATCCTCGGGTTTACCAAACGAATCGATCTTTCCTCGCAGCGGCCCAGGTATGCATACGAGTTTTTTCCACATCGGTACAATACCGCAACAATATTATATAGAACTGACACTAGGCTTCTCCGACGTCGAGCCGACTGCTGTTTGCTCTTAATGGCTGTGTCATTAAAATTCTCGTCTCTCGCTCTCGGAGAACCGCGCGATGATGGAAAAACAAATTCGCGACCCACAAAAATATACAATCGCGAATACCAAGATTGCCTTCGAATAACCTTCGATACTCGTCGTCGCTATGAATGCTAAATCCGCCGTAAAAGATGTATTTTCCATTATACATCGTATAGTGGTTTCGCTTTCTTCCTCCGATTGACCTGCTCCGAGAATATAATTACGATCGTATTACGCCGATCGTTAGCAGTCGTCATTGGAGTTCTATTCTTGCTTAATTATCGGCCATCGGCGATTCGGAAAATATTCAAAGATAAGGAAGAAGCCGTAATAGCGACGAAGAGCGCAATTATGCGACGCAGCGCACAGGAAGGGCGACGAGACGTCTTTTTACATAATGCTCGCCGAGAGAGAAGATCTCGGTTTCCAAAACTAGCTCTTACGAAAGAGAAAGTGCGAGTATACGAGAGCTGCGCCTCTTCCAGAATAACAGCGGACAGGGAGCTGGATATCGGAAGACGTAATATTTTCGCTCCTCGATGCTTTAATTCCTCGCCCAAATATATATATATATATAAGCCCGCCGGCACTTTCTCTCTCTCTCTCTCTCTCTCTCTCCCGCCTGTGTCACTAATTTCCTCGTTATCTACTCCGGCGACGACGACCCTCTCTCTATCTCTTCTTCCACGTGTCTCTCTGCGTGTACGCTCTCGTTCTCTTTCATTCCCTCTCGACTTCCTCCGCCTCGAATCACTGGCCTACGTTCTCTCTATCTCTCTCACTCTTACACGTATAGCTGTTTGCTTTTGAGGTATATAATGTCGAGCCCCGCCGGCGCTAATTATATTAATTATTATATTTTTAAAACAGTAAAGAAGCAGTCGCGCGTGTATATTACTCGGTTATATCCAGAGGCGAACTCCGTGTTTGCGCATTTTTCGACGGGTTACGGCTCTCGTGCAATATTTATAAATCCCGCTCGGAGGAAAAAAATCAGCCACGCAGCAGAAATCGCAAGCTCGATACTTTTGACTCTGTGCTCGAGACTCGACGAATTTATTAATAAACGCGTATCTCTGCGTCCCCTACTTGGTCGATGCATCGGCAAACGACTGTGTACATAGGGAAAGCTCGTGTATAGTTGACTGACCCGACGTCGCATATAGCCGCAGTGCGTGTACACATTGATACCAATCGGCTTTTCCAGCTGCGGGATGGCTACGTAAATACGTGTAGCTATAACAGCCGGAAGCAACCCAACTTTCGGAGCAATTGCGCTTAATGCCGATCTTTCAAGTATATTATGTAGAGCCTGTGCGTTTGTCGTCGAGTGATTTATATCCCAGTCGTTATTGTCATCCGTATAATAATTGAACTTCGCACTATTAAAAACGCCGGGAAGCAGCGGCGCAGCTGATGCTGTATCTCGAGTTCAAGTGTTAACGTCCGAGAGTACGGGCTTATCTACGTAGTGTATTTTGAAAAACTGTTTTTCGACACGGGGAAATCGCCGCCAGTTGCGATAAGGCCAGGCTGTAATCTAATCCCCCTGTAGCGCGAGAGGAAACGATGCCCGTATTTTGACCATTTATATATACGAATTATTGCGTCGTTCTGCTCCAGATGAGATTCGGTACAGTGGAAATTTTTCGAGCGATTTCTTCAATCTATAATAGCAATAAACGAGCCAATACAACAGCGAATTCGCATCGCACCTCTCGTGTCCCTCGTGTCGCGGATTGTTTAGAAACACGCTCGATCGGCTCAAACAAAATGTACGAGCGCGAGTTTTGAAAATAACAAGAATTGCATGACTTTTAACGATTTCGCGCGCGCGCGCGCGCTCGCTTGAAGCTCGGCAGATAAAAGCCGGAGATTTGTTTAAATAATTTTCGAGCACGTCTGCGGCAGCGTTTAAATAATTGCGATTTAAAAATGCACCAGCGTCCGTATAGGTATATACGTGTTACACACAAGGCTCGGTCTCAGTCGGCTCTGTTACGCGCTAATATGAATCAATAGGGACAGCTCGTTATTCAATTGAAGAGGCTGTATCGTAAACATTTTTAATGCCAACTATTAATAGAAATGGCTAGATTGCGACGATAGGAAGGACCTTTTAAAATTTAAAAAGAAAAAGCCAAGTGAAACATTCGAAAACTCACCTCAGCGTCAGGTGCAGCCCCGACGAGTCGAATCGGTCTCGCGCGAAATTAAAAAAAACAAAGCCTCTCTCGTCCTCGTTACTCCGTCGTTCGTTCGTTTCGTTCACTGAACCATCGGTCGCACGTCGCGCACTTGTTCCACTGAATCTACGTATTCCAATCGAGTATAATACTTTCCTCCTCTGCGTAAGCGGAAAGTAAACTACCGATCACTACGAGATAGAGAGAAAAACCGAAGTCACCTGCACCTCGTGCGCTGGCCAACGAGTAGCATTCTGTACCACTTGAAAGAAAAACACCAAAGTCAGTCGGGCGAATGAAGGGGCTCCTTTGGCAATGGTCGATCTGCCGAGCCTCCGAGCGAAGGACTGAACTGCCGATCGGTGCCACTGAGAGTCCGAGCTACAACCGGCGCGCCACCACGCGCTTTTCCCCCCCCCTTTTTCGACTCCAGCCGCCGTCGGACTTTCGTTTGCGCTACTCGCGCGCGTGCACGGAACAGCTCCTACTCCTCCTGAAAATTCACATTATGTGCCGGTGGAGTGGAAGGGAGAGCAAGGGATGCGTTCGAGGGAGGATGAAAGCCGAGCGTCGTTGCGAAAGGTGAAAACGCGCCGCTGCAGTGTGTAACGTGTGACGTTGCCGATGTCTTTTTTTTTTTTTTTTTTATGTAACTCGGGCACAGCCTTTGTCATCGCGAGAATTCGATGACAGCCGAGCGATGTAACGCGTCTACGCAGAGGGAACACTACTCGGAGTGAGAGTAGAGCGTGGAGAATTGTGTATATAGGTGTGTTTCTGCGCTCTGCGCGTGTTATAGTCGCGGAAAATGAATTCACCGGAGGACTAGAATGTTAATTCCGCGAGCATTGTTTCGCGACGTCGATTCCGCGAGAGATAACGATACGCGCGTGTGTGTGTGTATGGGTACGAGCTACACAGCTGTGAATTGCATAAATTTTTTGAGTGTATCCTTGATCTTGAAGATTAGCTTAAGAATATTATAAAACGTCGTCTTTGATGCTCCTTTGAGGCATGATCCGGACGCGAAGATATAGTCTAGATACAGGGATGTGCCGCCCATGTCAGATTTCGTAGAAGCTTTCTTCCGTTTTCGAAAGCCGGATCCGAAACGTACAAACTCCCGGGTCTCTGCGAAAAAGTCGGCGCACGCGAGATTCGGGTATATCCAACGGTTGCATAACGACGAATATGCCATGGACCTGAGCTGCGATGGCGTTGAGAGACATTTATATATGTTATATTCAGACGTACATACCGGTTCGCGATCGGCGCGTTTTTACTCCTAACCTGTATGCGTTATTGCAAAACAGCCCCTCGATCTCGCTCTCATTTTTGCACACAGCCGTCGTACCGTAACCTCTGCGAGGCTGTGCAGCAATTAACGCAAGTGGAACACGAACCGATCGTTTTCACCGCGGCCGTAGTGGGTTTTTCATTATTTGCGCTGCCGATGTGTACTTTTCACTCGTGCGTGTGTGAACGGTTTAAATTTCGATTTTTACACTCTCCGGTGTACACACTGAATGACGAGTGTAGGTTTTCCTTGAAAACCTTTGAAAAACCTTCGATTTTCACGAGGTTCGTGAAACGTGATCGTCGAAACAAAACAACTTTCGAATGTTCAGACGTGACATAAGCTCGCTCGCAGACTGGCTATTTTTTTTTTTTTTTCCTCCCTCGGAAAATCTTTGGATGAACGCGCGAGCGACGTATTCCGAATCTAGCCGCGAAGCGTAAGCGGCTGAAAAACGAGTCCAACGGTCCGAGAAGTCGGTGATCTCTCGAGACGTACAGCACACATGCGAGTAGCGTGACTTTTCCGAGGTAACCGGCTATCCGGTTACCTCTCTCTACAGCACGTGGAAAACGTTCACGGATGAGCGATTCGCGCACGGGAGCACCTGCTCCGCGGCAAATGGGTTATAAGGAGCTCGATTGCAATTACGAGGAAGAGATCGGACGTACGTGCGTCCGATTACCGTTACGACGCACGAGGTTGAGGAGATGATTTGTTGCTGCTGTGTGCAGTGATCGATTGCGACATTCCGATCTGGACGTTGACTGTGATTGAGTTTTTGTTTTTTTTTTTTTAGATCGAGAATCATGCAAAGAATTCGTAAAGCGTGATACTGTATAATTATTACGTAAATTGCATACGTGCAATCGCATATAGGCGCTATTCTCGAGTTCGAAGAAAAAGCGCATACAGTTCATTCGGATCTGGAGGTATATCCGAGGGACAATAGCCTCGCTCCTTTGCATTTATTTTCAAAGGATGCGCGTATAATATCCCCCTCGCCTATCAGTTTACAAAACAAACAAGAGCAGTATGCATGCGTCGACGCTCTGCCAGGGTATACCCATCCCTGAATGCTCCTCGTCATTCACATCCTCGAGACGAATGAATGAAAAACGCATTCGGATGCAAATTAGAGTCGCGAAGCTGCATAAGCGTCAGACGCTTTGTGATGCAGTGGCAAATATTTGATGAATTGAATCGTATATAAATAATATTTTCATTAAATTCCTTGAAAAGAAAAAAAAAATCATACGCTCGGACAAACTCACCTCCTCCATCAGGTCCCCCAAGGCGTCCGCTAATACAATCGGTGATTATAATAGGTAAGCGGGTCGCGCCGCGACTGCGACATTGACCTCCCCCGCACTTGTACAATACACTTCGCAACGCGAGGTCTCGTTAAACTCGCGGCCCATCCTTGCCGACTGCGGCCGGTTTCTTACTGTCACGGCTTTCCGTCCGAATTTACGAAATTCACTCGGATGTTTCAAGATCGCGCGTGGATGATGGTATAATTGCAGGAGCTTGTTGTTATTGCTGCTGTTACATACTCGGTTAGTTGGCTTTGTGTAAGAGGAAAAGATTTTGAAACGAAGTGGAGAGAGTCTGTGCAAATGTGTGAACGAGAGGATCGTTACGGAGAATCGTCGCAATGTTGTTTACTCGGCTGAGGCGTGATTTTTTTTTTTTTTTTTTTTTTTTTGTGAGAAAGCGTCAAGTTTTACGGATTCTATGGACAATAGGTGAGGCTCGACGGTTTTAAGAATCGACGTAAGAGCCGATTGACGCAAAGATTTGATGACATTCGTACAATAAGGCTTGCGTTTATCCCATGAATTAGCAGTTACAAAAATGTTTGTTTCTGATATGGCTAAAACGAGTTCTAGTTTTTTTAGCAATCTGTCTGTACAGAGACTTTGCACCGCATAAAGTATGACGATTAACCGCTCAAGGTCTCGTCCGAATTCGGAGCATCCTTTATAAATCACACAACTTTATGCGTTCAAGACTATAACCATAAATAAAAATGATATTTGCGACAAAAGAAGAAAACAACCAAAATTACTTGGATCGTATAACCTCCTTCATCCATACGATATAAATGTCGACTGGTTCGCCTCGAACTCAGCCCGATCCATGCTTTCATTTTCGCGCGCGAGCATCATCTCGCCGAACTTTTGGAAAAATACTATCCAGGCCACAAAGGGCGGAACAAACAGGTGCGGTTTTTTTTTTCCCGTCGGCTGCCGCAGGTAAAGAATTCGCCTGACGTACCTGCGCGCGTCCCGGAATTCTCGGCCCCCGAGAAAAGCGGCATACTGAGTGAATTGTAAAACGCCGTAACTCGACGCCCATCTCGAGGGATGCTCTCATAATAGCGGGGAGAAGCTTCGAGAGTTTTTCTTCCTTTTATTCTCTTTTTAGACGGCGAAGTCGAAGAAATCAAAGGGTGGGCCTCTTTTCTTTGTGCGCGGCGAGAGAGAATTAAGTTTCTTGGGAAATTCGTTGTGTCCGAAATAGACTATTATTTATATAAAATTCATCCAAACGCTATTTTCCAACAAAACAAAATTATCCACTCGCATGCGATTTCCAAACTCCTTCTTCGACGAACGAAAAGAATCGAAAAGTAAATCGAGTCAAGGTCGCTCGCGAGTTGAGAAATCTATACGAATTAATTCAACGCATACAGTGTGACATCGAGAGTGCGATGTCCGAAGCCGCGAGAGACCTTCATCCCTCGACGCGTTCGACGGCAAAAAAAAAAAAACTATTATCCAGTTGTGCACGAGTATCCACGATGGAAATTCCGTTTAAGTGAGACATATACAAGCCGTTCGAGTGTGTCGCGATAAAAGTTAATTGCTTTATCGATTATCACAGAGCGCGTGTGCAAACTAGCATACCTGAATGAGTTGTCCAGTGCTGAACTTTCACCCGTGCGTACTTTCCTGAAAATTTTCAAATTCTTAACTGTACACCGGAACAAGGACATTTTGCTTCGACTGATTGCTCGATAAGTGAGTTTCGGTGCAGCTGCACTCGCGAACGTCGGGTGACTATGGATTTTTCTCTTGGACAAAATGGAATTTTACTTACGATATTAATTTTGATTCAGTGTAAAATACACGTGCAGTTGAAATGAGTTATGAGCCAACAGCCATACTTTGGCGCGTGCGCTTCGATTCAATTTTTTCCCCATTGTCTCAGCGCGAAAAATTACACGGCAATAAAAGAGGAGCAGACACGTAATTTTGACTTTTTGCGATGGAATACTAAAAATCGATAAAACTATAACGAGCTCATAGTTCAAAGCGCTGCGTTACAATGCACAAAAGCGACAATCGCTTTTCAGAACAGACAAACTCCCAGGAATTGTCGCTTCTCGAAGCTTTGCCCTTTGGCTGTGTGTTCGATCGTTGTGCAACCGATTCCGCGATTAAACAACGATAAGCTCACAATGGAGTTTGTTAGCGCGTTGTCGACGTATATATGGAGTCAGCTTCGAACCAAGCTGCGGCGAACTCAAAATTCGCGGGATTTCCAGGTATACTTTTGAGACAGGCTTTCTCAATTCCCTTACGATTGTCTGTAAAATAAAGTTAACTCGCGCTCGTTGCTCAAGGTATACCGGCTGATTATTGTAACAATATTGCAATTTAATGGAATTTACGACAAGTCGAGGAGCGCGACGTGCCGCAAATCTAAAAATAAATTGCGACAGTAAAATTGCATGGATCGTACGGTATGTATATATAGTCGGCGGTGTACAGTGCCAACGTAATAACCGATTCCGACTTTCTCGACGCGAGCTAGCTCTCGATTCGAGACAGGGAAATCGGGCTTGGCCATGAGATAGACTTTGCGTTGACGTGCAGTTGCAGGAAAATCCTTTGACGTCCGGCGACCCAAATTCGATTACGCTGAAGGTTTGATGAGCGTTGCCGCTTTAATTATATATATGCCCTCGGATTTTCTAGGTCTTTCCGGCTGCTATTCTTTGTGTTATTCTTCGAGTATTGCGGATACATAATTAGGAATTCGATAAGAGAGAAATTCATCGCCAAAAATTCATTCGAGCACTTTTTTTAGAAACCCGCACTCGACGATATTGCTCCCTGCGCCGATCGTAAATACTCGCAAGTCCAGTTTTCGAAATGCTAATTCTAGAAAGGAGCTATTCTCCGTGTGCATATAACACGCAGTACGTAAGGTTGTGCGCAAAGTCAAGTGCGCGGCGCGCGATAAAATGCCATATATAAGTATAATAGACAACGGCGCAGATCCACAGCGCCGTAAAACAACGAAAAGCATCGAAGAAACTCCGCGCGGGTTGTTTATCGTAGGTATTATACACTAGACGAAAATAAATTTCTGTATAATGAATGTACACACACGGAACTGGAAAATCAGCCGCGTAACATCGGATCGGCCTCGCGGTTGAATTCGAGTTCAAGTTAAAGGCCCGCTAAAGGATGGCTATAACTAAGTGGAGACTCGAGGTGTTCGAAAACTGTCCATAACTCAAGGTTATCGGACCAATCAATCCGGCTATTTTACGCTCGTCCAATGCTAACTGCGGCGCGATGATCGATCGCGGAAGGGCGCGGCCTTTTTCTCAGTTTATCTCGCGACGCTTTTGCACTTCCTACACCTCTCGATTTTCTCCGGATATAATTGCATTTTTTTGTTGTTGTTGTTGTTGTTGTACATGCTCCTAAATCGGTTACGGGATCCGGAGTATAGCGGGTATATAATAGCCATATATCGACGATGATGATGATGATGATGATGATGCTTTCACCGCGTGCTCCGCAAGTGAAAGCGAAATGGTTCAAAAGTGAAGCGACGACGACTGTGTGCCAGAGGCATTTTTCACGAATTTTGGATACTATTAGAGGCGTTTGACCAGAGGCGATTATAACAGTTTCACATCACTCGCATTGTCTCGCCGAGATAAGACCGATATAATGTGTGTCGACCGAGTATACGGCTTTTAACGAGACTTTCAAATTGCTTGGCTGGAAATTTTCGGATTATTTAGAAAGGCGAAAAAAGAGCGTTTTTCCTTTTCTTTTTCTCTTGGTTCACGAATAAGTATATATGCTGGAGTGAAATGTTTTCGTATAAATAGCGCGCTTGATCTATTTGAAATTCAATGTTTATGAAATTAATATGAGTTTATTATTAATAAGCGTATCTTAAAATCAGCTTTAACTCGCGGTGATTTATTATCGTAGATTACGACTTTATAAGGTAGCAAAATGTGGATTATCTTATTTGTACATTGAGCGCGGACGTAAGTAGAAAGTGCACCCCCAAAAGTAACAGTCATCGCGTCGCACGCGTCGTATACGTGTGGCGAAATCGAGCTGTTTACCTCGTGAAAACGAAGATCGTTAACCCGCGAGATCTTTTTGTTTATACTTTGTTATGCTACTGTAATGTGGCAAGATCTGTCTCGAACCGGAAAAACTGTCATCACTTGTAAAATTATAATTTCTGCAATAATGAAAGCTATAATAATCGGTAAGAACGAAAATTATGTACATAATCGAGTATACGAAATTTAAAAACTGGTTTTCGTGCGTCCGCGTTTGCGAAACACTCTCATGAAGATATACGACATTTTTTCGACCGAGCCATGACGTTTCCCAGTTTTCGTAAACTTGCAGGAGATACCGGAACAGCCAGTTCTAGTTGCGAGTGTATATCTGTGATTTGTAACAATGCTTGAGTTTTTTTTTTTTTTTTATTTCCTTTGTTTATCTCGTGTAAAACCTACGTCACTCGGAATACCTTTTTACGTAACGAAATAAGCCGTAAAGTTGAAATTCAAAAACATTATAATACACAAATTATGTAACAGTTTAAAAAATAATATGTGAACTAAATTTAGTAGAAAATTTTACGTAAAATGACTGAATTACTTGAATTGCAGGGAAATAAAAACATATTATTTTATATACAGGTACCAACGCGTGTATTACATTTGAATTTTTTAACGTCAGCCATATTGAAACGTCTGCAGCGCCACCTCTTAGGTGCTTTACCAATTTACATGTGAAACTTTGTTGTGTTATAGGTATATTCTTATAATAATTATCATAACGTGTACGATGTATGATGTAGATACAAAATGAAATGGGCCAAATAAACGATGATTAATAAATAAACACAAGTATTGAAAACATTTTAGTTTATTATTTAAATTTAAATATATACATATCATATTGATTGAAATAATTTTAGTATTGAGAATGATATACATATAAAGTATAATATCATGTATTGACTTGCGAATACATATGTAGTGATTGCTATAATTTAACAATATAACGTTGTAATTTTTAAAAAAATAATAGTTTGTACAAAATTTACAGATATTACATTATACTTTTGCACTGATAAAATTATTATGCAAAAATTAAAAGAAGTATGATTGAATAAGAGAATATTTCAAGTCATAATGTATAATAAAGTATACAAAAATATTTAAGTAACATCTAATATGATATCATAATAGCTAACAATCATTTTTTCCCACTATACCTTTGAATCTATTGACTAATTTGATTTTTTACAAGACGCAATCACGACTTTTGATTAAATACGAATTGATAGTTCAATTTCAGATCGATTAGTAGTTGATATTAAAGAAAGCAATGCTACAAACTGGTAAATTTCTTTTATTGAAAGACAAAATATAGTACAACAGTTATTCGCGAACAATAAACTTACTAGAAAAATGCGGTGCCGAATCGCAAGGAATGAACACCGATAAAACGTGATGATAGTCAAAAAATCTGGGAAAATCAGTTTTCTCAGAAGCAAAAAGGAAGAAATGGGAAAACGTGAGACGATCACCCCTCCGCAGCAAAATATGAAACAATTAGTCTAGTGCTAGCTTCAACAACTATGATTTACTATTTAAATAGTGAAGGAACTCGAAGAAAGTTGTGCCCTAATTATTACTCCAAATCAAAAGATAATCCCGAAGGAATCCCGAAGAAAACTGACTTTCCAGCGTGCTACAAAACGTAGTTGAAAATCCCGCACGAGATACAACGTTACAATAATTTTTCGTCGACAATTTCACCAAGATAGGAATAACAAAAATTTTACATTTTACAAGTGCCAAATGAAAATACACGGTTTAATTTTTCCTTTTTTCGAGCGCTGTAAATTTTCAGACTAGAAATGGAGACAAAAAAGTCTCTCTGCAAATGCAAACAATTGATTTTCAATTGTCTGATGCCGGTATTTTTCTTATGGTAGGAAAATGTTGTAAGTCTCGTTTTTATGTTTTTCACTTTTTTCACTTATGAGAAACTAGAATAGATATATCTGTAAATATATATTCGTATATAAGTATGTCTGTATATATAATGTATATGCGCGTATGTATAGATCTATGTACGGATAGGATAGACGAAGACCTCTAGTTTCTGGATTTACTTGAAATGCCTCTGTCAAACTCACTGATTGCGCTTCTTGTTATTCCTCTGCTCCTAAAGACCAAAAATACGAGTTGTTAGAACATACGCACTTTAAAGTATTAAATGAATATAATTTTTCCTTGCTATATAATATTTATATTCAACTGACCTTCTGTGTGAGGATAACCAGCAGGTATCGGAATACGTTGATGAAGTCAAGGAACAAGTCTAGTGAGTGGGCAATGTAGTCTTTGCTACCCATTCGATTCTTCTCAATGATGAGTTGAGTGTCATAGATGACGAATCCGCACATCACAAAGAGACCAACGTAGAGGTGGATCTGGTAAAGCAGCGTTGATCTGAAGAAGATGTTGGCCAACGAAAACAGCACCATCATGTTGAGAGCACTGATCAGACTGCCACCAAGGTACAGCCATTGGCCTCGCTCAGAAAGCATAGATGAAATACTGAACGACACGAAGACTACAGTTGTACCTAAAACAAAAATCAATCAAAACGTTAAGCTCTGAAAATGTACAGCACAGAAATGGTCAATTTTAACATTGAATATTTCAGCAGTAAAAAACTTTGAAAACACGAACTATGGCAGTTAAGAATAGTTAATGGTACAAAAATATTTACAGCTACATACATGTTTAACAATATATTCTTATCAAGGAGTATGACATGATAAGATATTTTGATGATGGTAAACAAGTGAGTGCTTTAGATAGCCCTATTACTTTACGCTTTATCAGTGTCGATGCAGCTTTTCCTACTGAGATACTTTTGATGTATGACATAATTTACAATCTTTGTTCGACCAAGCCCATATAAGAATATAATTTACAGCTTGCCAAGAACACTCACCAACAAGAGCAGTGAGAATGATGCTGGGATCAATGCTGACAACTAATTCTAGAAGGGGGCCCATTCCGAGTCCAGTAAGAAATGCGAATCCCAGGAGGTATCCCAGGCGGAGCGATCGGTTCTTGCCATTGTCGGGTGTGCAGATGAGGGCAAAGATCAGTCCAAGTGCTCCGATCGTCGACAGGAGTCCGGCTTGCAGGAGGTATGTGTACATGTGCACGTAAGCTCCAGCCGCTGCAGAGACGGTGGAGAGGGACAGGCAGCCGTACACATTCTTCAAGTGTTGTCGAACAGGAGCCTCTCTGAAATTATAAAGCAATCACATTAGCGATAAACATGTCCGGCAGGCTAAGCATACGTATTCTCGTCATTAAGATAATAGCGAGTAAAAATAGAAATAAAAAAAAAAAAACGCCACGTAGGTGATAGTCGCGAAGAGGCTTATTCAACTATAATGCAACTGAGCAAATAGACGAATCCACAAAAAAAGAAGCCAAACGAGATACGGAGGTGATGTCCCTCGCGAGCTTTAAGCGAAGTTACGTCAGCGAGGAGCTGTGCATAAACAAGCGCGAGCTCGAGAAAAACCTTCTGGAAGCTCGCCGCGCTATCCGAGCGTCAGAGGAAAACGTCCGAGCGAACCGCGAGCTGTCGCGAAAGTTGCCCGTTCATCGTTCTCGAAGCGTCGTAAACGCGCACGTATATAGCTATCCTCGGCGAAGGTCGTCGCCTCTCGAGAGAAGCTCCGGGTATTCCGAGCGATATTCTACTCACAATCTGTTGCTGAAGGAATTGACGAAGGAGTCGAGCGTCGGAGCCATGTCTGCGACTTTCTCCCTGCGGATAACAGTCCCGTGATGCTGTGCTGAACTTCGGCACGGAGATACTGGAGGAAAACTTGACACGGCACTCGGATCCAAGATTTAGCACACTACTACGCTGCACTGATATGCTTCTCGAACGGAACGATGACTATACGATTTCAGCCTATATGTGTATATATATACACATAGATATATATGTATATACGATGCGTATCGCGCGATGTGGGTACAGGTACTGATACGCTCGTCCGTGTGTCCGTGAGTCTCGGCTTTGTGGGAACCACTGGCGAGCCTAGTAGCTCCGTCGCGCTTTATTCCCGAGGACACGTCAGTGATATTTCTGGTGTGCGTGCGTACGGCGCGCTCGCGGATTGGTCGCCGGCGCCGCGGCGTCAGCGCTTCCGGCGGCGCGCGAGCAACGATATTTTGTTACGATGGCGCGCGCGCGCGCTTCTTCATAATACGCGACTCGATTCGATTGTTTTTTTTTTTTTTTTTTGTTTTGCAACTCGCGTTCGAAAAATTAATTCGCGACAGTATAGGATTGTAGTCTAATCTGTTCGGCGTAGCGCGAGGAGTCGAGTACGCTTAATCGTTGGATTTCGTGATATTAAGGAAAATGCGGATCGATGCGTATAGGTAAGCGAATATAATATGCACCCGTAAGACACTTGCCCGTGACTAACAATGTCTCCATTATAAGTTGGCTACTTCGAGCAGATCGATTTGCATAAGCGAGCAGGTATACGCGCTCGTGTGTCTTTGAAGCATTACGCACAGTGTGGGCGAGGTGAAAATTTCGATATGAAATAAACACGCGATAGTATTGCACTTAGCTTATAAACGCGCTGATGCGACTTTCTAGAAGCTATAATCGTATACGCATTTAAATGTTGGACGACGACTCGCTTATAAAGTCAACGGAATTAGGTAATGCGTTCGAGGCTCGGTTGAGTTCATCAAACCCATGGCTTACGTATAACGTGATATGTGTGTTCTACGCAAAGTTCAAAAAGTATCACAGAGTATATAGTTCCCGCGCTGCGCGAGCGAAGAAAGTTTCGAGCATCTTCTTTAGTATTCTGTAACAAATGTATTAAGAGCGCACCTACTCTGTTTTCTGCTGCTGTTCCGAGTATATAACGCAGTCGTGTGTGTGTGTGTGTGTGTGACTCGTTTTATTGTAACGTTGATGAATATTTCGTTGGATATTCCATTTGGAAAATATTGACGTTTTCGGAGTCGAGGCTGGTACTCTAGAAGTTTTACGGTCGATAGTATTAACGTGTGTGGTAAAATTTAAAAACAATAAAGTGAAACTTTGTCGTCGACGGTGTGTGTACGTACTACTCGAACGTTCTGCAGTCGTATTTTTTCCATCTATTTTGTTATACGTTCGTAATGACGGTGATTTATTGCACAATAATTCAAGCTTAAAATTAAACTTTTTGAACCGATTCAACTTTTGTCCTACTTAATTATATAAGGAATGTTAACGTGGAAGCTCGGCCCAGAGGGCGTCTTGATTCCCAACCCCAAATCCTTGTTAAATGAATATCTATATATATGCTCACGGACACGCTCTTGCATGCGTGAGTTAGGTCACGTGATACATACAAAATTATATATTTGCAGAGGAGTCGTCGAAAACGAAAATAAGGAACGGAAACGAATATTCTAATAAAAAAGGCACTTTGCAAAATTTATATTTCATGATAGGAGCAATTTAAACAGCCTTTACCTTTTAAGGAATCATGAAAGCTTTATCTACAAATCCGCCAGGTAGCGCGACTCTCGCTTGACATAATGACGGGGGTGGGAGTACAGACGCAGCTTATAGCTTGGGTCTCAGTTTTGGTAGGTATACGTATTATTATTGTATCAGTAGCAAGTAGCAGACTAGCAGTGCTCGCTTACTCGCAGTTTGACACCACGGTTTGGTGGCACGAGTTAGGTTAGGAGCATCCGAAGCCGAAACTTGTGTTTAACCTATAAAGAACCTGCGCATATAACTTTATTTACGTTCGGAAAATAGGCTCATTTGAACCTTATATAATGAATACACAATAATAAAATCGTCGACATCAGTGCAGACAGAAACAGAATCGTCCGAAGATTCAGTATCTACTTATATCGAGTATAAGTAGAATAAAAGAGTGAAAAGCATTGACGAAGTATATATCTCTTGGTCGTTTAACGTTTCGGAAAAATGAAGGAAGTGCTAAATAACCAGAATTTTTCAAACTATAGCAATCATTTTGCTAACAACAATGGAGAGACAAACTCTAACAGTGTCTCTAATGGTACAAATTCAAAAAGAAAATATGCAGTGTTAAGCACAGAATGGGTCTCTGCAATAGGTGAGGAATTGGGTATGCACCCTCTGCCAGATACTCTTCTTCGAAAACTTGCGGAAGATGCGTCCTATAGGTTACGTGAAGTATTAAACGTGAGTAATCTTCATTTAAATATTCAAATTTAATCAAAGATATAAAAATAAACTATGTTGAATTAATCTGTTTTCTTCTATTTAAGAAATGTGCCACAAGGCTTAGGCATAGCAAAAGAAGGCGATTGACATCAAACGATGTCAATGCTGTAGTTACAAATCTCTGTAACGTAGATCCATCGATTGGAGCACCAGACCAATTGCCGGATTATATTCCAGAAGCCAACCTTTTTGTGCCTCACGAACGTTTTGTTAATTTAGCACAAAAAGTTAATGAGCCTCCAAGTTTTTCTCAAGTTAACCTTCCATTTCTTCAAGGTATTACAATCAAACATTGAACATAACATGTAAAATGCAATTAAAGATAATACATTTGTATAACTTTTTTATAATTTACAGAAATTGAAATTGTAGACTCCAAGCTATTAGAAGCAAGAAATAGTTATGCAAAGAGAGCCTTAAAGATGTTATTCAACGGTTCACAAAAGACATTTCAGGTAATGAATCTTGTAATCCCGCAAATTGATTTTCAAAGTAAAAAAATGAAATATTATCATATGCAATATCAGTGGTAAACACTATTTAAAATGAATCTTTATCACGTTTCAGGTCCTTTTGAATGATTGTGCTACAAATGCGTGCTTAGGAGGAGAAGGTGTAGTCGATAAGTTAATGTCTATTGCCAGGTCTATGGTGATATCAAACAATGCACAATATACTAGGGTTTCTACTCGAACGTGTCAACTCATCATTGCAATCACAAATAATAACAAAGCAATTTACCCTTATCATCTTAATTCAGTAAGAGCATTACTTCTTAAATTAATATATTGTATAACAAAGATTACTAATGATTTACGTGATTTACAGGTGGATAAGTTGACAGAATTACTATTAGAACTGTTGCTTGGTCAGGGTTTTATAAACTCAAATCTAGAGACACTATTCAAAGACTGCGCTTTAAAGTTAATGTTAAGGTGGCCATCGGTAGCTAATAAGTTTATTCCAACGCTAAAGGGAGTTTTAGTAGGACGTGAGGAACAAAGCTTTGAATTGAAGAAAAAAGCAATAGCGCTGGAGCTACTTGCCGGGGTTCAACCTCTTATATTTCTTGAAGAAGAGGCTGATTCTCCTCTTTCATTGGTCAATGTTTTGAATTATGCTACGCCAGGCTCGAACATGTGGCACAAAATTGCGGTAAGTTATCTTCGATTTTCACGTTTCGCTACTTTCGTAAAACTTTAATGAAATAACTAAACACTGCGTTAATAGGTTTCAGTTTGTGCTTTTGTAAAGTCTGGCAAGCAGCCATTGAACTATTCTGTGATAATCGAACATTTTGGAGATTCGATACTTCCCTACTTAAGTAATAGCGATGTAGCAACGACCGAAAACAATGAGAAAGCTAATCTTCCAATAATAGTAATAAGTAAGATAAGCTGTATTCAATTGAGACCGACTATCAATGGAAGGTTTGGTGACAGACAAAGTGTCTTCCCAGACTCAACACTGAAGGGATCAAGGCGAGAAATAAGGTAAAAATCTATTGTCTAAATAATTAGATAATTGTATAAAATTAAACTGATGGTTAACGTTTTATCAAAAATGTTTAGATTCGCCTTTGCCGGTGGTCGTCCAGTTCCGTCAAATAATCTTCGTCGAGTGAGTCTACGAGCAAACTATCAAATTTTAAGAAATGAATCGCGAGCTCAGGAGGCTCACGTTGCGTCGCGACGACTCTTAATTTTCAAGCATAAGAAGAAACGTCTTACGGGTGCTTACAACTTATCAAAGATGATTTTTTGAATTGTCAACTTAGTTTTCCAAATAACTATATTCTGTTTAATAAAAAAAGAAAAAACAAAAACGAAATAAAAAAAACACCAGAGAAAGTATTTTTTTCTTGACCAATGTAAAAATCTATTTATAATTTTTTATCAATTCATATCAATAAAGATTATTTATTGCAAACAAGTGTTCTTAGAAAACATTTAACAAAATGCGCTGAAAAAATGCTTTTCTGGAATTGTTAAGGACAGCGTTCTCCCATATCCTTCAGGAACTTTTCGCAGTCTACAATTGTTTTCTCCAGGCGTTCTTTCGTTGCGGAAGTCTGTCTCTGTGCCAGTTTCTTACGCGAAGTCTCAATAGACGCTCTATAACCTGGAATGTTTCGGAATATCTTGATGTGTCGATCACCGGCCACTATCACGTATTCGCCGAGTGAGTCGAACTTTAGGCACTTTATTGGTCCTGTCGGAGAAAGGCGTATAATTTAAAACTGGAAGTTCAGAAACCAATATAAAGATACGAATGAAATCTTTACCGTTGAAAATGTCATCAATCGTTGTATCGAGTTTTCCATTAACAGTCGAGTAGAAGGATATGGACGAACCGTGAGAAATCACAATGATTTCCGCGTTTGGCGAAAGAGCAATATTGGCAGGTGTGGTTCCCTCCCACTGACCACTAGAAATTAGACGTGGATCTTCTCCTTTCTCGAATTCAACTGTCAATCAGAGCGATCATTTTTAGTCGATGTCTATATTGAATTCGATGTTTGCTACATACAACTTTTAGCCACTATACCTTTCGTATCATAAAAACGATATGTTCCATCTTTGGACACGGTAGCCATGCGGCTGGTGTCCGAATTAAATGCAAAATCATAAACTCCCGAGGAATGTCCAGCGAGATCAAAGCCCTTTGCCACCTGCTTGAATTCTCCTGATTTCGTAAAAGTTACCTCCCAGACTTTGACGTCGGGAGTGAATCCTGGAGAAAATATTCCACATATTTACTTACAATCTCTCAAACCTGCCTGAATTATAAGTAGACCTAATTACCAGAAGCAGCGACAAAACGACCGCAGGGAGAGATGCGCGCCCTGTGAGTGGATCCTAGAACCGTGTCGACGGTGCTCAAAATCTGTCCCTTCAAGTCCCAGACGACCAGGTCATTGACCTTACTGCAAGTGATGATAAACCTGCCGTTGCAGGCGATGTCAAGGTCGATGGCATCTTCGTGATGCTGCTTGGGGAACTCGAGAACCTTAGTGGCAGAGGATGGGGTACCGTCGGGTTTCTTAGCGATCTTGTACACCTCGACTACGTTCGCCAGGGCTTTGTGGATGATGAAGGCCTTGCCATCCGGGGACCAGCGTACCAGACTTGCGTGGTCGTACTCGATGTTGACACGGAGAGATTTACGCTCCTTCGACGAGAGGTCTTTCGTGCACCAGATCAGGACGGTTCGATCTGCGAACAGAAAGAGGGGGAATGATAAATTTTTGGTTTTTCAAAGTTTCCAATTTCCCACCAGCGAGAGGATAAGAATGAATTATTATGAAGCTGATATGTTATTTTACTGGGATTGAAATATTTCATAAATAATTCGAGCAGGTGTGATGGTCGTAAAGGTTTGGTATAGTGGACATAAACAACATGGATGTATTCGGTATTTTGTATAAATTTCTTTATTTGTTCATCTTATGCATAACACACTTATGTTGTAAATGGTAAATTTAAATTTACACGATTCTATCACCTCATTCTTGGAGGTGGCATAAGTTCCTCGTCCAAAGAAAACCTATGCTTTCGAATATAATCCAGAAGTTTCTCTTTAGTCACTGGATTGCTGATCGATTGGCACACTGCCTTGGCAGTGTTGAACGAATTGGGAAAAGACTTGTCAGTTCTTTCTCTCATGAAGACCCACTGATTATTTTCAAATTTACACTCAATTATTTTGTTATTCAATTCTCTAAGAGTCTTCGTCATTTTAATTTTTTGAAACGGTACTTCCAGCCCGCCGACGTACAGTTCACCAATCGTTTTTCGAACGATTCCTTCGCCACTCTCCACGACAATTTTCAATCTAAAGTCAACAGAGTTCAAACTGGCGGGTTTCCATTTCAAAATATCGGGACACTGTCCACCTTTGTAGGGCTCTTTGGACGGTTGGAAAATCAAGCCGTCGGGCTCGTGACTGAGTTGCTTAGCGAATTTTTCACTGAGCAGACTGCTGGTTTGTGTTATGTCCCAAAACTCTTTTAATCTCACTGAAAAAGGTTCCTTGTCACGCAGTATTTTTCCTTGCTGCATGGCATGACGTCGGGCTGCTATGATTTCTCGGTCGATTATCGTGTAACGGTCAGGATAAAACGATAATTTACTGACGTCTTTGCCGTCAAACATAATCACGTCGTAGGCAAGATATCGAGGCATTTCCTTGCCGTTAACCTTGTCTATCACCATTTCCTGCAAAAGGTATCAAACATTAAATTTCAAATTTAAAAAATCTTATAGTTTGGAAAAAACGCAATAGTAAACATTTCTTACCCCATCCAGAAGTGTATCTCTTAATCTCCTATTGCTATCCTTCAAGTGAGGAAAAGTCAGTCTTTCTACTTGGAAAATGCTGTTATCTCGGTCAGCGAAATAAACTTGTCCATCTCCCTGTATCATCATCATGTACCTAGTGCCATCAGCTTTCCAAGAAACTCTGTATGGTTTCTCGTGCAAAAGCCGAACGTTTTCAACATCCATAGAAACAGGTTGCGCTCCAGGGAAACCGCTATTATTCCAATGGCAAATATCTTGGATGCGTCTTTGAATGCCGGACGCTATTTGAATGTCCGTAATTGCCTTAACTCCAGGTACACCAGCCATGAAAACTGGATTCTTCTTAAACTGCTCTCTCTTACGTTTCTTATGTGGAGGCTCTTGAACATCCGACTCCACGCTTGTGCCTTCGTCTTGATCTTCCACATTGGAATCGTCATACTCTAAGCACCATGCAGGTCGTGGAGGAGGTTCAGGTGTATCCTCTGGATCATCGTACCTTTTGTATAACTCTTCAATATAATCCCCTTTATAAATTCCGGGTGGTCTAGCATCAGTAAACCGCGCTAAAGATGCGTCCAGACTGTATTCGTCTGTCTCCACCAAAAAACTAACAATGAGAAATCCTGTTCTGTTAAAACCATGCGTACAGTGAACACCAATAATTTCCAGCGGATGCTGGGCTATAAAATTTTTACAAACGTGAACAAACGACTTTGTTTGATCTATCGATGGAGTTTCTCCATGACCTCTACACGGAAGTTTGAGATAGCGCATTCCGTTTCTCTCTATTTCATTTTTATCGTAGAACCTATTAGTATTTGTCAAGTCAATCCAGAGACCCATTTTGAGTTTCATGCTCCTCAAGGAAGCAACCAGCATTTCCACGGAGAAACGACATTCTTCTGGCACCTGGCTATCAAAGTCGGAAGATAGAGGTGTCTTGAAGGCCAAAAACTTGTTGTGTATGAGTTTCGTAGACTTTCTGGGACAGTGCAGCCAGCGTGGTGGTATCGGACCTTTACCATCTTCCCTGTTCCAATTAGACATCTTTGTTGCGTGGTTTTTTCAAGCAATTAATAGCAAACCATAAAAGCGATCCTTCTCATCGTTGCACTGCAAAATAAGCAAAAGAATTGTTAGAATACGTGAAATCCATGTGCTACATACGGTGCATAGAAACCCTGCGCTAACTTTCAGTTTACACGTAACTCATTTATTTATGTAACTACAACAGCTTACAAAAATCAATCTCATATCCATGTGAACACTTTCGCAAACACGGTGCTCCAAAGTGAGCAGAACTGCAACCAATAGAATCTCGAAAACGCGGATTCGAACGTGTCCCCTCTAATCGAAACCAGATCTACATTCGTTCGCGACGTCGAGTTACTTTGAAGAAAAACAAAACTAACGCACTTCTAATACATAAACCAAGTAAAATAGGCTCGCATCAGGTTAATCTCGAAATGAAATTCTAACCTCTTAAAAACGTCAGAGGATCCGTAGCTCGTTGCAACCTGCTAATTCGATGTCGGTTCGGCAAAGCTTTCCCTTGGGATGATTCAGCACTTGTGAAATCTTCTCGACTCCAGTGGAAGACTCGCTAAGCCGTGAATTCGGTAAAAGACTCGGAGAAAGAACAGCTGGTAGGTGAATACGATCTTCATATCGTTCGCAGCAGTCAGCCATTGCTGCTCCGTTTTGGCGACTGCCACAGCCCACAGTGCGAGAATAGAGCGGTTCGTCTCTCTTCCCCCACCACCAAATTTCTGCGATATGCTTCCGAAGTCTCCGCGGATGTCGCTACATGCTATATAGTGTGGACCGTGAGTAGACACGCCATCTATGGGTAAAGTGGCGCGTCGCCACATACTACAGACAATTCGAATCAAGCTAATTCGCGCCACAAAGTAGCAGACGACAAAAGAAGCTAATTTACTCGAAACGTTACCCTCCATCATTTTACAAAGTTTCAAGTTTGTATGTCAATACCTCACGGAATGAAGTTTCAATTGCGGCGAATGAACTCGTTATTGGAAATTAACGACACTACACTTTGCCTGGGTGTAATTTTTTAGTTAAGGTGGATTTTACCGTTAGGGTAAAACTTAATTCACCGGCTGACAATCACATTACTTTATTTACGGGGGAGATCAGTATAACTGATTATCGCGCCAGAACTATTTGAGTTTGTCAAAAAGAATAATGAAGTTTAGAGATTCCAGCTGAAACAAACTTACTTGTTATTAATGTGGGTGACTCGTGGAATATGTTTGGACTACATATATTATTGCAGCTTCGCTCGTTCTCCTATGACAACGGGATAGGCAGGATAGATTTACGTAAAAGACCGACACTGATACTACACTTTTCAGACTTTATTTTTATTCCTTTTCAGAACACGTAAATGAGCGACAATAGTTAATTAACAAAGATAAAGTAAGACTCAAGATTTAGATTCAAATACTCAATTAAAGTGACTTATGTATCTAATAGCGAACACAAAGAGAAGAAAAACTCAATGTTAGAACTCGAATCGAACGTCTGTACTACAGACGATTGCACACTGGAATGAAGATTCGGGGAGGTGACGCTGAAGAGAGAGCGTAGAAACTTTCTCCCACGCAGGGTGCTTACTTCTCCCCCCCCCCCCCCACTCTTCGCACTTCAGTTTAGCCGCGCTCTTTGTCTTATGTATTAGACCTTATGGGCCTGTCCTATGGTCAGCGCGCTTTATAGCCGGGGGAGGAGAAGTTCGTTCATAGTTTATGGTTACTTCTTGAGCTCGTTAAGCGTCGAAGTTTCTGGATTTTTCCCGCTGTCTTTGTTTCATTTAATTTAATATTTCTGAATATTCATCCAGAAACTTCGTCACTTAACATTTACAGATTATTAAAATTATTTGACGCCCGCGTTTCAATAAATTATTCGCTAATTAAATTCTATACAAGTGTCCACCACAATCGCAATATTTAATATTTCAGGAAATAATTTTGCGTGTATAGGCTACTGTCTTTTAATAGCCGATCAAAAATATTCTTTACGACGACAGCACTAGTGTTTTACCACGATTCGTCACGTCGTTTACCGTCAAAGTTTAATCAAGTGTAAAAACTTTACTATCCACATTCGACCGAAGTTTCACTGGAAAATGAGAGAAAGTCGCGTAGTCATACATTAGACTCAACTTAATACACGCGTATTTTTCTTTATAACGTACATGCATATGAATAAATTAATTAATAAGGAAATTTTCTACTAATGAGAAATAAACGTCCCTCATAGTGTCCAATAAACATATACTCAATTCAATTAGCGTCGTGAGCGCGCTCAGGACGTTAAAAATAATACTATATACTTATTATACTTATACGCAGGAACTTTTATGTTTCATTTTTACAGTGGAATGTTTCTAAATTACTCTTCGGCGCGCACGCAACGAACGAATCTCGCGTCGTTATTTCAGCACACGTGTACATCTCGCTCTGAATAAAAAAGAACGAAGAGGAAATCTATCTCGGCATGAAAAATATATCGATAAAATCCGACATTTCTCGTCGATCTCCGCAGCGATCTATCGCAGAAAAATTATCTTCTCGGTTTATGGCGCCATATCGGCGATAAAACGGCTTCATTTCGATATCGTGACTCCGCGGATAGAAAAATGATATGCGTCGTACAACATCATTCTCTCTCTCTCGGCTATAACGAGCATTTGGAAAAAGAAGGATGAGATATGTCTTAAAAAAAAAAAAAATCAAGCCTCGCGACACGCTATGCATGACACGTGCTGAAAAGCGAGTTTTTGAGTTGTCGTGATCAATGCTATAGGGAGTCGAAAAAAAACAGCAGATCTCGTGATTGAAAAATATTCATGTATAATACATATTCCGACTACAGTATAGAACGTATATACTCAGTACGCGTGTACGTATAGCTCCCGTCTTTGTATTCAAAGCGAAATTTTTGAATACACACGATACAATCACACGTGTAAATCAACGCAATAATGAACATAGCCGTGAATGAACGACGCTATTATCATGCATGCCGTGTGTTTAGCTTCGCGAACTGAACATCCCTCATTCGCATATATATATAGCGATCATTTAAATAATCTTAAGGCCGCGCGCGGGCGCAATTAATATTGACGAAAAATTCATTTGCATTCAGGAGCAATTAGAGAGAGAGAGAGAGAGAGAGAGAGAGACACGCGCTGAGCAAGTACGACTATATAAGCAGTTAGTTATCACAAGCGCAAGGGAAAAATCATAATCGTCACACAGAGCATATGACGCGCGTATCTACGCACGCGACACGTAGGCTATATATATATGTACAAACAGTGCGATTCCTATTCATGAGAGCTGTTGTTTTTTCCGCGGAATAATTTTTATTCTCGTTTCAAAACAGAAACGCGTATGTAGGACATTTGAATTTCTTGCTATGTCCCGCATCGCTACATCTATATATATATATACTGCCTCGACGCGACGAAAAGGTTCAATTATGCGCTAATTGTTCACTTGTCGGCCAGCCGCGCTTGGGCAATAATCCTCTAACGATTCGAAAGAAACGCTTATCGGAATATGGAGCAAGCATGTACGTTCGAGCCTTCATTTTGAACAATGCCCACCTTCGGCACTGCACGCGATCAGAAAAAAAAAAGAAGTAACGTCGTAACGTCAAAGACGACAAAGTGCATCGCGCACTCGCGAGCGTCGAGTGACGTAACGTTATTGATCGAGTTAATTTCGATCCGAGAGAAAAATGGATCGTTTATCGATCGATATCGGCCTTGGTACAGCGTCGTGACGCGCCGCGAGTGTGTCGATCATCGGCGAGTCCGAGAGAGAGAGAGAAAGAGAACGATTTACGTAATGACGCTGAATTGCACGAGAGAGACAGATCTAGCGAACTGCATCTTCGAACAATACGCAGATCCATTGCGCTATAGATATATAGCTATATATAGGAGGGTCGTTGTTTTTATTCGCGCGTTGATAGAGAAAAGCGCGACTCATTGCGCACGAGCTTCTTATATTTTTTTATATGTAAACAGTAGAAATAAGATGATGATTTATCGTCGCTCTGCGAGGATAAAGGAACAAAAAGTTTCTTTATAGACAGTGAAAATTGGAGACACCGACGCGAGCGCGTTTAGCACATTTTCTAACATATATAATGTTATAGCGCAGCGCGACCGATAATCACTCGGGAAAACTTTGTACTTCGCGGCTGTATGTAACCTGTTTTGAAAATCGGTAAATTTACGACTATAACGATATTCTTACGTAATTTGTTGAATTTAACACTCTAACGCGGTTTATCCGGTTGAAAGCATAGATACTCGAAACGGAACGAAACTTATTCAAAACGTTAGAGCTGCGCACGTCAAGAATCAAGTTTTTTTCTTCGCAAGCTATACTCGGTCCGCAACCCTGAGGCCGAATCCTTGGCGCTTCTATTTCCTAGTTACGATGATTTTTAAAATCGCCTCCATACCTATACCTACGATATATCTGAAACTCGTTTGCTTCTATAGGCGTAGAAATATTAACAAAGAGATTTTCGAGTCGGCCTCGAGAAAAGAAAAAACGCGATGCACAGGCCTGTCCTCTCCTTTAGACGAGAGGATTGCGTCGCGCTCGTGAAAAGTCCTGCATGTGTGTACTTTGCGAATGTATTACTGTCGCTTTCGCCATACGACCTTACGTACTCCACTTCTGCAACTGATGCGTGCATAAAGTTGCGAAATGTCGGGGCGAATCTTTGGAAGCTGATGGTGGGCTTTTTATGCGCGGCGACACGTGTGTCGATTTATCGCTGTGTGGATAGAGCGTGTATGCTTTGTCGTATTTGTTAAATCAAAATAAATAAAGTTTGCTTGGATGCATGATACACGAGACTTATTTCATGGAGTAGACGATATGTTTGATGAATCGAATAATAACTATTGTCTTCTGAATAATGACCGAGACAATGGCGAGGATAAGTGCATTGTCAGTCGAATCTGTAAGAAATCTTTGAATCTTAATTGAAATAACCTTTGACCCGTCCTCCCACTTGAGATCGATAACGGATAAAAACATTTACACGTTATGTTGTACGACGAGTGAAACGTGTCAACGATATTGTAAAATCGTCTCCAGCCACGATTTTTCTCCAAACAGTACAAGATAGATCTTGTTGAAAAAACAGGTCAGTCTCAAAGCGTATTCCATCCTTAATACTCAACGTAACGACGAGCGCAGCGAGAAGTAGGTTAAAAGTTTTCGATACGAAAATTTCCTATAACCAGCTGGAACTAGGGCAGTACTTCTACACGATAAAGCCAGACGAACGTTATCGTATCTTTTTTTATTTTCCAAAAAGAAGAACCCGTAACCCGCAAACTATAGCGATATCGCATCGAGGGGCATATATAATCATAACGATATAACCATCAAACGCCTTTGGAATCTAAGAAGAAGAAAAAAAAAAGCAGCGACTCCGACCGGTCGACCACGAGAATACGACTTCTGGCGATGGCCTTCCGGCGTTTTATCCACGAGGCGGAGGACGCTTTTGACATTGTCAATTTAAATACAAACGTGTCCGCGGCTGACGACCGTGAACTCGGCGCTATACACTGCCCGATCACGGCTGTATAACGCGCCGAGTCGTGAACCTTCGCGCGTCTTCGTTTATAGCGAACGCGTACACCGTCTTTATATATATATATATATATTTTTTTTTTTCACGGCTAATGACGGCGCTTTCGTTCGACTCTCGGATATGAACGCGTATAGGAGCTACTTTCACTCGGAAAGAAAAGAGCTCGCGATTTCCCTAAATATGTTGCAATCATATACCTCTTGTAATGATTCGAATCGTCGTGCGGTTGGCTCTTATTTTTCTACGCAGACGCTTAATTAGGAGACTATGTACTACAATTTTGTACGTTTTCTAGTCCGCGAGATTGTCGTATAATACACGGGGGGCTGATCTCGAAATATAATCACTGTATGCACGCGTAGGGAGGGACACGGATAAATTCGTGGAGTGAAAAAAAAAAACGAGAGACGCGTATACTTATATATATATACTCTCTCGCGCGCGATGAATTACGAGCACTTTTTCCGAAAGCCTTTTCGAAAGGAGAAGGAAGTAGCGGCCTGAAAACGTCTCAATTGTTTTTTTTTTTTTTTTTTTTAAACAAAGCGACGAAGCTCCCCATTTTATAAAACAATCAACGACCCACATGGATGATTTATATATCCCAAGCAGGATTTCTCGAAGCATCGCCGAATTTATTTATAAGTCGGCGTCGGCATCCGGAGTACCGAGAACATAAAGAAGGAACTACACAGACCGGAGGACAAAGAGGAAGAACGCATCGATCCTCTTCTCCCGGCGATCATCGCATTGACCTTCGTGTACGCGATCGCGTCGCATCGCCTATTCACGACTCGACTCGAATTTTTTTATAGACTCGTGTATAAGGTATACACGGGAGAGAAGGGGAAGATCGCAGTGTATACGCGTATACGCAGAGGTGTATATTGATTTACGGACTTGGCATTGACTATACGACGTGAGGCGGATTCTTCTCCGCGGGGACGCCTTTTTTGATTCGGTATTTTCCATTCGATCGCGATGATGATGACCGATTACTTTTTGCATATTACTTAACGCACGGGGTTATTGGGTTATATTGTGTGCGAAATATATCGACGATGCACGGGTAGACAGGATTATTCAGCGATTTTTTGTATCTTGATCTCCGACGCGACTTCCGCGATGTATTGTGCGTTTTTGCTTTTTTATTTAAAAAAAATGAACAAAAAAAATCCTGGCAATTATTGTTATAGGGACAAGCGGGCGGCGCAGTAAAGATAATCGTCTTCTCGGGTCTAATGAAAAGCGTCTGCGCGCGGGAAAGCAATAACGTCTCTCGCGTCCGATAATTTTTTCATCACTGACGCAACATCTTTTAAGTTTACATCAAGCGCCGGATACCGCGAGACATAATAACGCGAGTGAAGACAAAAAAAAGAAAAAAAGCCGATGCAACCGTATCATCTCTCGCGTTATATTATATAGAAAGTTCACCGCGGCGTGAACTTGGTGTGCGTACGAAATTAGCCAATATAATTGCAGAGTCTGATCTCTCCCGACGATGAGCTTAAACTACGGCTAATTGCACGCTACAGTTCTGAAACGCCTGAGCAGCGGCAACAAAGCGAAGCTAATCCGCCTGAAAAACTACAGTCCCGATTAAATGAGCGGTAATTTGTTTTTCGAAATTTATATCGAGAATCTTCATTCGTATATTATTTCCCGACATATAATACAATTACACATTGCTCAACGGCTCGAGCTGCGCGCCTCTTTTGTGTCAAAGTTTTATCGTGCCAAGGATACGGTCTCGAGCTTATAAACAATAAAAATTACAACAAAAAAAAAGAAGAAGAAAGAAAAGAAGCGCGTTGCGCGTACGTGCCGTATCTGTCGGTCTCTATATACGATTGCGAGCGCCACATGTGCGCGCTTTGCGCAATGGCCTGCGCTAAAGTCCCCAAAGTCACGAATGATGCGCGGCGCTCGCTTCAATAAGGACACGCGCGAGATATTGCGAAAGCGTATATACTTATACGTGCGCGCGTAAAAGCTGTTTTACAGCTCTCGTGCTTTCGTTGTTACACAGTGTAATACGTCACTTTTCGAAGCTTTAATCGTACGTTTTATCGTTATTTTGGCAAGTCATACCGGCAATCGATGTCGGAACGGCGCAATATTCGAAGGTCGCGGTACGGAGCGACCCTGATTTTTTAACGAAATTTCAATGCGTTTTAATATTTAATCAACGAAGCGACAACTGTTCAACCGACGTATAGGCGCAAATCCAATCCGATAAGCTATATCTATATAGACATCTGATCGGCGCCTCGGAATCTCGCGCGCGAGCGGAGGAGAAAGTGCGCGGTGCTCATCGATCGGAAGAAAGTCGGAGCGATTTTCTCTCGCGCGCGTCTCTCTCTCTCTCTCTCTCTCTCTCTCTGATCGGCTCGTTACGCCCTGGTTAAGACGCGCCACTGTGTATATATACTCTGTCGCTCCTCGCGATGCGACTTTATCGATTCTCGCTCGGCTCTTTTGACGATCGCTCTTTTTGCGCTTTTCCTCCTTTGTTCTCGGGGAATCGTCGACAAAAACGTCTTCTTCCCGTGATCCGTTCACATTTAAATGCGCGCGCGCTCTAATTCGGGACTGTTATATATTTTTCCACCGATTACGACCGCGGAGAGGATATAACGGTCTTTCGGACGATTTTTTCTCCTCGCTGTAAGCATAATGTAACTGTACCTTCGACGGGTCCATTAGATATTTTGTTGCTATGCAGGTATATGTAACGGAGGAAATGGTGTAGCTATAAAGGTGAATTCTGACGAGCGAAGTAACAGGGCTTTTGCGGATGGATTCGCTGTCTCGTTTGCATATCGCATAGAGTTCGAATGACGAGAGTTTTTTTTTTCTCTCGTGCGGATTATTTTGCGAGATAAGAGAGGTGGTTTTTTTTTTTTTGCTCTATGCAAAACGGAATTGCGCCTGAATATGTGAAAGTAGAAAGTATATGCGCGAGATTCATATTCGAGCGACATATTTGAAGTCAAAAACTTAATTGCCTCGAAAGTCGCGAGTGAATCATATGCGCGGAATGTGATTCAACAGTTATTTCGAATTCTCGTTGCAGTATATTTGCCGAATTTGATTAAATACACCTTGGCTCTTCGGTATAATTATATGCTCGGTAAGAAAAAAAAAAATTTATTAAAAATAATCTTGAATAACTCGATTCTGATGGACGTAAGATGCGTGGCGAGAAGTTGGATTTTTCATTAGAAACTTTCTTATATTGAAATCATCTTGAAATTAAGATATGAAGACTTAAATATTCTTCAGATATGACGCCACGGCGCGCAAAGTGTTACGAGATTGACGTCACGATCTGATTAATAGCTTCTGCAAATATTTTTCGTTCTTGTAGTATTTAGCGATTTTACATCCAACTAAACGGTCGCTGAAAATCGCTTTATACTGTATAAAATTCGAGTTACATAGTAAAATTTTCAGCGGTAATGTATAGCCGATCGTTTACGAAAATTGAAAAATAATCCTTGGATAACCGCGCTCAAGCATATAAATAACACGTTACGATAATTCACGGCGCGCGTTTATTACAGAAACCTTTTTCGGCGGCGGCGCAGGTATGAGATTTCAGCTCGACCAGTTTTCTAAAATCTCCTAATTTTTCACGCGGCGTCGATGTGTATATTCAGAGTCTCAAGGTTCATTTTTATGTGCCCATTCTAAGCAGCCGCAACTTGCACAATTCTCATGCACGCATAGAAAAACAAAAAATGATGCCGAATAATTGCATGCTCCTTTGAACGCGAAATTTTTCAAATCCAAGTATACGCGGCGGGCTATTAAAAATTCTCATAAGCGATACAGTGTATATATACACGCGGAGAGTCGTGAAAATTCTGACTCATACTTACAACCGTCCGCTAATAAATAATATCAGAATCAGCGCGAGCTGCACTTTGGTAGATTTGAAAGAAACCCGTCGCGCGCGACTAACGTTGTTTACTTATCAATTTCGCTTTTTATTATGCAACCGGCCGGCCAACTCTCGGCTAACTAACTTACAAATATTTGCGCGACCTTATCAAGAGCGCGAGAGTAACCGCGCGGCGAATCAATAAATTACATAAACCCTACAACGTGTTCGCTGTGTGCTTTATAAGTATATATATATATATATATATATATATATATATATATATATACATATCCGCACTAGTCTCCCTCGGGCTGAAGTGATTACTTCTCTGGGATAGGTACGCAATTAAGCTCATTAGAGTATACGATAACAACGCCGCCGCGCAGGATAACTCCTTTTGGTAAATGAATTGCGTAACTATACTCGCCACCAGCGCGTGATCCACCAAAACATTCCATCGGTTACATAAGGAGATGAAAAAAATCGAATGAAAATCGGCCCTATCCATACCGGTTCTTCTTTCCCTCCCCCACCACGTCGTTCAAGGTCGAGTCGCAGCTTCTTAAGTGAGTGTGTGTGTGTGTGTGTGTGTGTGTGTGTGTGCGTGTGTACCTATAAATAAAAAAGTGAGATAACCGGACGCTATATAATACAGGGGAGTATGATCTAACCGTAAAAATCCAGCTCCTTTTCGGCCTCGCTATATATATGCGTATATAGTCTCGAGGTTCGTTCAACCTGAGCGCGACTACGTCGCTGCTGCTAGCTGCTTCTCGTATCGATCATAGGAGCAGCAAAAAAAAAAAAAGCGGTTTCGTTTCCTCGTGGAAGAGAACGATTCGTGGTTCATCGACCTGACGAGCATACAACGCAGGCATACATATCGCTCGCTCAGGGCCTACCGCGGGAGGACGAAATCGGGCAAGAGATGGCCCTGACCCGCGAGATGCCTGCGTGTGCAAGCTCCTTTTTCGATCGGTGTGATAAAATTATTGTTCGATGCTCGTGTCTCCTTCTTTTTTTTGGGAGGGAAGTCTTGGGGTCGCGGATCGTTATTAATTTCGCTTTGTATATTGACAATGTACTCGCGGACGCGTTGCTGCAACGAGCTGATGTTTATTCGAGAAGGTATTACGTACGTATTGACTGATTATCACGTTCGTATATGGGTATCGTAAAAAAGCCTCTTGCGAAATGTGTATAATATATATTATAGAGTAGAAATAAGACGCTATAACGTCGGTGACTTATTTATGTAAGTATATTTGCGACGCGTGTTTATCAATATTTTATAGTTTGGTGGGTATGAATAGAACGCATAGACGCGTTAAATAAATATCACTCGTGTATAGAAACTGCTGTATTACCGCGGACTTCATTTGCGATTCCGAGAGTACACACACATATATATATATACAATGAAGTGAAACGTAATATTGGAAAATCCATCGATCAAATATTGATTGTAAGAAGAGGCAGAAGCGTTAAAAAATTTCGCGCAAAAAAAAAAAAATTTTACCGAATCGTAAAAAGTTACGGTTAAATAAATGCCTGTATGATATTATCTGCGACTCGCTCTCGTCTCGATGTAAGCGTGATTTGCATATTAACTGGATTTTGATTTATCCTTTTTTTCACAAATCAGCTGTCCATCAAGTGTAACAGTATTTTTAAACGCGAAACGTTAAAATTTCAAAGGCTTCGTCGTCGGTGACGTGGTGTCTTGTATCTCTCGGAGCGCGTATACGTTATGTATGTGAAAAAGAAAAACTGAGTCATGGTCAATAAAGATAAGAACGATATGGTTGGTATAAAAGTTGTGCTTTAACTGAAAGCTTGTATATCTTTCGCGAAGCTCAGCGAATTTTAATTTTACATAAGTTCAAAGCGGCAGTGATTAATTAATTTCCGCGAATAGCCGCCAAGTTTTTTTTCTCGTTCCGCGTTTGCATGCAGGATTGATGAATATCATTGCGTTATTAAAATCAGCGAGTATAATTGTAAATTATTGATCACAACAGGAAGTGCGACTAATGTGCATTACTTTTCGTATCGGACAGTTAATGAGTCAGTGTAAAACGATGTTGATCGATTAAACGCTCCACCTATATCTGTGCTGTCACATGTTTGGGTAAAAAATAATTATTTCAGCGTGTTTGTCCACAATCCGTGGCCATCGCTCAGTAGGAAGGTTAGGAAAAAGGATGAGAGAGTCGAAGTTAAAGACAAGATTGGCTATTTAATTGTAGAAAATGTATTGCTTTATTTTATCATCGATATAATCGTCGTCGCAGTCGAGAATCAGCGTTAAAAAAATTAAATTAAGTCGAACATCGCTTATGGCCAAAGATGGCCTACAGGTATTGCAGTATATAGATCTGGGGAACGCTGACGAGTCGCGTTCGCCCCTCCGAAGTTTATTTTTATATGAATTGTTGATTTTTCTTCGTACATAATGTATTCCTACTAAATTCGCGATAATTTCGATGTCCCTGTCTTGTCCGTCAGGTTTTCTTCCAACGTTTTCGCGCGCAAAATTAAAAAATTAGTTTCTCTCACATCTTGTACAAAAATAAAACATATCGCATAGTGTCTTTTTGTACACATATAAAATCTCTACGCCGATCTTAACAGTTGTTCCATATTATCTAGTTGATTGAGTAAATTACAATTTCGTTGTCGTTACACAGTTCATCGGTGCGCGCTCGCATGTTTCAGTGCGTAGAAAACAAAATTCGCAACGATCCCTGTAATCGTTTTACAAAGCACACTCGCACTCGAGCACGGAGCGTAATAACCATCACGGTTGAACTACGCCAGCCGATTGCAAGCGAACAAAAATCGGCAGACACTGTAGAAAAAATCGGTTCGCGACATTCATTAGCCAAACCGACGGCGGTGGTTCCTCTAATACGCTCGCGGATAGTTCCCCCCCCCCCCTAACGAGGCCGCCTTCGACACATACTCGTTTGGCGCTTTCGCAAGCGATTCTGTCCAAAATGTGCGCTCTTTGCATAATGTCGCGGCATCGTTGCGCAACCGGCGCGTAATATAATATGGAGGTGTGTCGAGAGACGAGCCCACGTCTTCTTCCTTCTCGGAGTTTTCAGTGTCGGAGATTTCGAGATGTAGGCTTGACTAATTGCTGGAGTTAGAGAGGCGCTCGATTTCCGTGTTTTCTATACATACGAGCGACTGTACGTTTGATGAACGAATAAACGAATAAGTATACATAGGAGCAAAAGCGGAGAAAGTTTCGCGGAAAATTTGAGCCGTCGTCAGAAGAAGGAATAAGATGCGCGATTTCCGTTTTGTCGCAATCTATTTGTATCCCGAGCGCACCGTTGCGAAATCACTTTCTACGCGTGCGCGCGGGACTTCTAAATGTTACGTTAAGGCACTTGTGATATTTTTTTTTTATTCGCGCGCGCTCCTTATTGTCGAGGGCACACTGGTTTATTATCTATGCAGAACGCGAGGTTTCTCGTAAAAAAAATAGCAGAGTACGTAGCGATTTTAATAAACGATACATAAGGAGCCGGCAAAAAAAAAAAGAAATCGCGCATCTCTCGACGAGCTCTTCCGCTCTAGTAACGCACCTATGCGCGTCGTTTAGATATACGGTCGAAAATTAAAGTAAAATTGGCATAATCCTTGCGTTGCGCAACTCGGCTGTGGGATATTTCGGCGATTAATTGCTCTCGCGCGCGCGAACCGGCTTTTGTATACATTACACATATACGAATTCTTTCGTCACTGCGTGTGTATTGTAGACGGCTTTTGTTTTACGAAGAGTTGAATTACAGGTTAGCGCCCGTATGAACGTACATATTGAGGTCAGGCGAGCGAGTCTGTACAGAAGCTTAAATTCGACTAGCACTATCTTTTAGAGAATTTTTATTAATTTTGAAGCAAACAGTGAAGATTCATAAAGGCGCCGAGAAGAGCAATCAAGGATTATGCCGCCGCGACGGACTTATCACACACACACACATATATATATACACATTTACGCATTCTTACTTTTACGGTACGATCACATTGGTAAATACATCTCTCTCGCTGTCGTCTCGTCTGAAAAACTACTGTACTCTACGGGTATGATGTAGTATACAGAATAGACAACGTGTTCGCGTCGCTTACGAGATAACAATAAATTAAATACAAGAAACTTACGGCTAGACACTATGTACAAGGTGGCGAGCGGCGAGGGGCGAGCTGTAAAAAATGAATATAAGAAAACGAAAAGCTAAATCGTTACGTACGTCTGTGCATCGTATACGTATACTGATTAACATAATGCACTCGCCCGTCGTCGCTCGCGCTTTGTCTTCTTGCTTCAGTTCTCTCGCACAAACTTCACACGTGTACGCAGGCGAAAGAACGTCCAGTTCACTTTTTCTTCCATCACTCGGCGTGTACAACGATACATAACAAGTCTTACGTATATGCTATAGGACAAATTAATGACAGCCGTATGTGCGCGCTCGAGACTGACGAGCCGTGTAATTGATCCGCGGTGGCGATGGCGCACGTGCTCGGTTACGCGCCGGAGAGGAGGTATTCGTAACAAAACGAATTTTTGTTCGTATCACGAGATCAACACAGAAATTGAACGGGTCGAGCACGTGCGCGCGCGCGGGTCATCCTCACGGCGGCGAATGAAGCGTATGCGTGCGTGCGTGTGTGTGTGTTTGTGCGCGCGCGGTTAAACGTATCACAGATTTCACTTGGAACCGAACACTGGCGGAAGTGCAAAGTTCGCTCGAGTCCTTCGAGGGCTACACTCTCACTCGTTCACTCAATTAATTGGTACAAAAATATAAGGAGGGTTGTCCTTGACGATTTTGGAATAGTCGTGCCCCAATTTTTTTATGATCAGATCAATCACGGCTCGGGCGTCCTCGGCCGAGTCGTGCTCTTTCGACTGGATCTCCCTCTTGAGCACGTTGCGCGCTAGTGTTTTGAGGCTACACCTAAACGGGTACCCGTTGTCATGAGGGAAAACAGTGCAAGTGTCAACAACCCGGCGGTGGTACAGCCTGAGGGCCCGCAGGTCGTTTTCGAGTCCGTGGCCTATTATAATTGATTCGCTTGAAATAAACGAAGTGATATCGGCCTGGACGTCGCTCAGTCTCTTGGTAACATTTGTAAAATCATCTGCTCTGAGTCCACTGAAGCGCGTGTTGTAGTCAATGATCTCCGCGTCGGGCTTACAGAGCGTCTCGTAGACGATTCTGCCGTCGAGGTCAACGACGGTTACCTTTCCGAGTTCGAGGCCGCACCTGGTGAAAATCATCTCGCAGTCTAGTGCGTAGATGCCGTAGTCTCCGTCGCGGGGCTTATACAGGGCCGGCTTTGTTTTTGCGAAATTGTTAAATGGCCCGTTGCAGCCGGGCACAATGCCCGTCCAGACGTGCCCCGGGGCCTGGGTGCAACCTTGCGAGGTCTCGTGGCCGAGGCAGCACTGCCAGGTATGGCCAGCACCATTGTGAAGGTTTATCAATTTACCCCAATGATGAGTGCAGGGATCGGCGAGCAGGTACTCACCGTTATTACGGCCGACGTAGAATGTGCAGTGGCAACGGGCGCACTTTCGGTTGATGGCGTTCTTCAGCCGCTCTCGCAGCTCCTCATCGCGCTCGTTATCGCTGGCGCCGTTGGCCTTGCCGACCTCGCCGACCTGGCCGACCTGGCCGACCTGGCCGACCTGGCCGACCTCGCCGACCTCGCCGACCTCGCTGTTCTTGTCGCTATCGGAGGCGGACTCCTGCTCGAGGTCGGACGATTCCACCGAACTCGTTGCTGAACCGTTGCCGCTGTCGATGTCGACCCTCCGGCGGCGGGGTACAAATTCAATTGCATTGGCGTTTAAAGCATTCTTCCTTCCGTGACCGTGATGCCGGTTGTTGACTCTCAACCCAAAGTTTGAACCGTAGTAGATCACAACATCTTGTCGCTTGCTTTTAGATATTACGGGATACCCGAATTGTAGAAGCTGGGTGTGGGTCAATATGTACTTTTTCAGTAATGCGGCCAGGCACGATCTCGATAACTCGGATAGATCGACGGGCTTGGCCATGATGTAGATGCCTGTGGTGGGCTGCTGGTAATACATGGCCTTGTTGTTGGAATCGGCCTTCCTGGTCTTCTGCTCTGCGGCGCCGTCGGCGCTCTTCTTCGGCTCCTTGGACTTGTCGTGCTCCTCGTCGCCCTCGGGCAGCTCCCTGCGCTGCTCGCGGGGCGCGCGGGTGCGGTTCTTGCGCTGGCGCCTGCTAAGGATGGTCGGCTGGTGCTCCTCCTTAGCGGAGGAGTTGCCCGACGAGGAGGACGAGGTCGACGGCGAGGACGGCGCAGTGGCGCTCTTGGCTTTCGAGCTACTGAAGCTGCGGCTCGCGGTTCTGCCGGCGGCCTTGGCGAAGGATGATCTCCTGGTGACGGCGGCGGCAGCGGCGAGGCTGGTCGACTCGGCACTGGCGTCTTCTTTTAGGCCGCAATCTTTATTGCATAAGGAACAAAGAGAGATACAGCGTTAGATTTTTGTCGCTTCTTTTCGGCTCTAGCCTTTTAGATCTTACAGCTACTGGCTCTTAGCTTCTATAATTCGTCTCTATAGTACTCCGCGCGCAGTTTCGGCTTACGGACTATATACGATAATGGATGCTTGCGTATTATATAGAGAGTTAATGGATGAGTTCCGATCCGTCTGGTTTGCACGAAAAAAAATGAGCTTCTTCACTCCCGCAGGTATCTGCAGCGACATAACTGCGGCACGCGGGTAATAACCAAACGTATCGTGCGTGTGCTGTGTCTGGAAAAAGTGCAAGTCCAGCACCGACGCAGCTCTTATGGCTAACGGTTAACCCGCGCTCTCTCGCGGAGCGTCTAGGTCGATCTGGGTTACTCTCCGTCTACCCATCTTCTATGCGGATGTGTGCTCTCAGTCGCCGCCGGCTAAATACCGTTGAGTCATTACGTGAAATCATCGTCGCTCTCTTATTTCTATTTCTATTTGTGGTAGGTGGCACCAGATGTCTGTACGGCCATCAACAATCGGAGTAACGTCGCTCTCCTGCTCGCCCGCGCGACCTACGGCACGCAGAGAGAGAGAGAGAGAGAGAGAGAGAGAGAGAGAGAGAGAACGGAGTTGACGAGGAACGCTCAACTAATAGCCGGCGCTACTTCGAGCTCTATGTACCCTTACACGAAATGCGATTAGACTCGCCGCTGACTGGTGTGTATAATCGTAGCCATTCACGACACACGCGAATCGCTGGGACACGATGATTTCCGAGTCTCAAGGTCGAGTCGCGAATCGCGCTCGATTAGCTGCGAGATAAGCCGCGTCTGAGTGGGAGGAGGAGCCGATGTTTGAACAACTGCGCTGACATACACGGAAAACAGTTAGGTGCAGCAGCAGCAGCAGCAGCAGCAGCAGCAGCAACAGCAGCAGTAGCGGATCGAAAAGCAAAGGAGAGCTTCGTCTGTCTGTATACGACGATTTCGCGAGAGAGCAAACCCGTTATTCCGTCGAGACGAAAGTGTAAACTTGTTTCTGCGACGACGAGGCGCGAGAGCGAGTGCATGCATGCATCGAGAGAGCGCACTTTATATATGGGTCAAGTTAAATTTACTCTTCCAAAAAAAAGTTTCTCTTTCGTTGCGCTCTCCTTTCTTCGGCTCGAATTATTTGACTTTTCACATTCAATTATAGACATACAGAAAAAAAAAAAAAAAAAAAAAATTAAGTGATGATTATTATTGGTCCCATTGTAATATAAGCTATGTTCATGCATGCCATTGATAGTTGTGTACAAGTATATAGACATAAATAAAGACATATTTTCTGTGCACATAATGGAATACGCGTGCGAATTTCAGCAGCTCCTCTCGAGAATAATATATAATCCGCGTCCGCTTGAGGAAAAAGTGCGGAATTCTCACGGCCAGAAGCAGCGCGCGAAACGCCATCCGTGACGACGACCCCCGCGAGGATTTTCACCTCGTGAAACGAGCGAGCGAGCGAAGGAGAGAGAGAGAGAGAGAGAGGGAGAGAGAAAAAGATCACCGAACTAGAACTCGAAAAGTCGGTCGGCGGCCGTCCGTCGCCAACTTTTTCGGAGCCTCTCGCTTCTACGCTCAATATATATATATATATATATATATATATATATATATATATATATATA